>CM053784.1:207384731-207882231 GCA_028749045.1 Cupressus sempervirens
TTGCCTCTAAAATTTAGGGCATGACAATAAGGTAACTTCTTTGGAACAATTTGAGGGTTCAAGTATTTGATTTCAATTTTTTTTTTTAGCTGGACCCACTTTGTGGCCCAACTAATTGCATCAGAATGATAAGTAAGGATTATTTTTTCTTATTAAAATTCATAATTGTGATGTTGATTTAAGTTTGATTGCAAATTATATAATTGGTTAGGAGCCGAAGGAGTCATTAACAACTACAACCTTTGAAAAAAGTTCTTTGTTTTTGGTATTGTAATGAATTACAATGCTCTTTTCCAAAGCTCCCAACTTAAGGAAAGCTAGAGTACACTTGTTTGGGAGATGGTTGATTATAGTTAATGGGAGTCTAAATACTTGATTCCATATGAGAAACTATTAGCTACAACTTTAAAGTGAATGGGATAAAAATTTCACAACTACAAGGCATATTATCTAGATCAATTTTTCATAACTTTATGGCTTTATATTGAAATGATGAAAGAGAAACTAGAGGGAACTAGCTTGAATGAATTTGTAGCTAACAAGACAGCCTAACCACTAAAAATTGATTTTTTTTTATTAAATGTGAATCACCTATCCAATTTTGAAGGTTGGTGAATTTTTTCTTACTCCTTGTCAAAAAAAAAATTTATATTTAAAAATCACCCATTCATGAATAAAATTGAATGACATGGTGTTATTCCATATATTAAAGCTAAACCATTACCACAACTCTTTGGAATGGCCTCAACCTTAATTAATTAGATGACAATGAAGACTAGGAAGAAAGTTCAATGTCTCTGACAATTAAAGTTGAATTACATCATTAGCATATAGAACCCACCAATAGGGTAAATCATAAATTACAAAAAAAAAAACATGGTTTTAAAGTTCAGATGTATAGCACGATTTGTGAATTGGTTTTCACATTCAAGGATAGGAATGTTATTATAGATACCATAGTAGGGGGGTCTAATAGAAGCCACAAAATTGGTAGAGGGGTATTGTTGAGGCATTCACAGCCACCAAAAAGTACTCCATGTGCATTGAAAGAGAAGGAAGCTGTAACTATAAAAAATGACAAGGTTGATGAAGCACTAAGAAAAATTTAAAACACAATACAAAAGTGTTAGGAAGGAGCGATTTATGATTACAATTGGCACAACTAAGGAATTGGCTTACCTTCATGAAGAATGCTTGGAGTGGATTATGCACTCTGATGTTAAGCCTCAAAATATAGTTCTAGATAAGAATTTTGGTCCCAAGGTATCTAACTGTACATTGGCAAAGCTCGTGGACAAAGATCGAGCATTTTCCTTCTCCAAAGTTTGTGGTAGTCAGGGATATGTGGCTCTAGTATGGGTGATGAACTTGCCCATCATGGCAAAAGTGGATGTGTATAGCTTTGGGATAGTGCTATTGCAGATTGTGAGTAGTTGAGATGCATCCAATTAAAGTGGAAATTAGGTGCAGTGGGTGTCTAAGAAGATGGGGGGAGGGGAAGTCTTTTGGAAGAAGTTGTGGACAACAATCTGAATGGGATGGTAGACATAGAAGAGGTGGAGGTTTTTGTGAGAATAGTGTTGGTTTTCCTTGAGCAGGACCCTATTTTAAGACCATCCATGGGTTGAGTCATTGAATTTCTCTCGAATATACCAGAAGTGGGCACCCATGTCCAACACTCCATGTCTTGGTAGAGGAAGAATCTAGTGGCAATGAGGTTCTAATTAAAATAGAGATAAAAATAGTTCAAGATTTTGATAGGAAAGTGCAAATTAAAATATGAAAACCATTTTTTGCAAAGGAGATGGATTGAAAAAATTTGTGCAACTTGTTGTATCTAATGGTGGCATTTATGGATTATTTCCTCATGTATGTTTGAAGTGGATCATAGTTGTATGGAGGAAGCCACAGATGAAGGGGCCTACAATGCAAAGGAATAAAACATGAGCTATTGGAGGCGTCTGAACATTTTCTAAGAGAAGAGGAGGTTCTTTTAAGCCTTTATCCCACATTGCTCCCATAGTGCACTATGAGTCTTTTTAAATACCAAATCACACATAACACTAAATTTCTTGAAGACAGAATACTTTTGGAAGCTTGACCATGCACGTGCGTCCCAGTCAACCAATAGAAAAAGGAGTAAAATTTTGAATGAACATGCAAACCAAAGATGATGACATCATCAAATGATGTGACCCTAAGAACAAATCTTGAGGTGACATGTGGTATTTGACTAGACTCAATTGGATGCACTAGATGGTGAAACATAGTGGATCCAATAGTGGTCACTATCTTGCTAAAGGAAAGATGCTCGAATGTTAAGTGTGTGACATAGAGACTTGTTGATGTGGCACTATGACATGGAAACTAGTTGATGTGGTAATGACATGGACTAGCTGACATGGTGAGCTAAGGTGTACTGATGATTGGATGCTAAGGTGGCAAAAGGTGACACATCTTACATGGTCACTATGTCATGATGACATGGCATGATGCTAACTAATCACATGACATAGTAACCAGTGACGTGAAAGCCATGTGGTGGATGTGTTAGTCAACTATGTAAGAATCTAACCAATTAGGAATTGACATGTGTCACCAATCGATTAGCCATGTTTGACTAGAAGGTAAATCTCAAAAGACATAAAAATGAATTATTTTTAATATTTCCTCTTAAAAGTATGTGCATATAAGTTTTAAATAAAGTTTGAATTAAAGCTAATGTTGAAACTTTAGGAAACTAGTTAAATATATAACAAAAAATGAAGTGCAATCTAAGGCATAACAGTAGCTGATTCTTTAAACCAAGATTCTCAAAGTTCCTGATAAGAAAATATAGGTATATTATATATCATCAGAACTAGGAGAAGACTACTATCCATTTCTATAGTTGATTTTAATAGAGGTGGTCACTGGTGCATGCTACAACAAGTTTTGTGTTTTTAGTAGGTTACGTAGTTATAGGCAATAATTTCATTAGTGCAATTATAGAATTTAGTTGGGATACATTTGATTTTCTTGGTTGGCTCAATTTATTCAAAATTTGATACATAATGATGTATTTTGCCTCTAGTATTTCACAATTTGCTTGCTTTTTGATGCAACTTCTCAGATATTTTTGTCTTTTGCAATCAGTTATGATTTCCATTAAATATCTGAGACATTGTATGCTTTTGGGAGGTAAAATGATAAAGGATATGATTTACTAGTTGTCAAGAGAGATTAGAGAGATTATTTTAACTTCTTGGGGCAGCTTTCCAAGTGCACACATGTCAGACACAAAACAGATCTGGGAATTCATCTTGTTCTATATCTTTCTTTCTCTCATTCATTATAAGGGTTCCAATTTTTGGAGAAGTTTTTGCATTGTTGTGATATCAGGTTGTTGCTGGTTTTAGTTCTTGTCTAATTGAGGAGAGCTCTAACAGTGAAGACCACACATCCACTCTTGTGTAGATTTCATTTCATTTCATGTCTTGTTTATCTAAGATAATGGAAATTGATGATAGATTATGTGACATATCTTGAGTTTCATCTAGTATTACTAGTTGAATGTATTCAATCTTTCAACGATGAATACAAAATATGATTTACAATTAATTATCTCGGTTCTTTTATTTTGTCTCCTAATACTTCATATGTTATTGACTTTGTAATTGAGTGAATAAGGTTAATTTGATTTAAGGTAGCTTGGATGAGTTGTGTATCAGATCTTTTTTTTTTTTAAATTCAAGGAATTAAGTAAATGCTTCAATGATTTGATAGGGTTTTTGGGTGTATGGAGGTGATATTTCATAAGAATGGAATTTGGGGATTTTGGTTGACAAACTTAATTGTAAGGCAATCATGTTAGGTCGACAAATTGGTAAAGACTCTATGATGCAATGGATAAGGCACTCATCACTAAATCAGTTCTTGACTAAGATGAAGGTTATTTTCACAATTCTTTTAATCAAAACCAATTCAATTTTTCATTTTTTTGTAGTGGGCTAAAAGGAATTAACCCTAACTTAGCTTATGGATTCATAGATTATGATTTGTACCTATCTCATTCCTATGTTATTGCATAAGTATCAGTAGATAAAAGGGTATCATATGCTATTATTAGGTTTAGATTATATGTTCAATTGCATTGGTACCATATATTAGAACCTCAAAGTTAACTTGTGTAGGTTTAGCAGAGCTTGAAGTGAAGGAGTTATGCCTTATAGTTGGCCCAAGATTGCAGTCAAGTGCATCCATCATAGGAATTTTCTAGGCTTAGATATATTGGTCTGGTTTCTTGGTTAATCCTAAAACTATTAAATTAGGAGCCAACAAAATGGAAACTCTACTAGGAAATATATTGAATTTGAATGGAAAACAAACCTTGAGAAATTAAAAGAAGATATTCAATACAACAAAAGAAGTGCATAAAAAAGTTGCAGCAGTAAGTTGTCTGATGTGTTATCTAGTTTTCATACTCAAAATATCATGCACCTCAGTTAATTTTTATTCATGGACAATAGTATGTTGTATAATTGGATGTAAATTCTATTTTATGACTATTATAAGTCTATCTTCAATCAGATTAGTTTTTAGAATTGATGTTGAGAAAGTTTAAAGTCAAGAATTGATTTATGAAGTGTATTCTCTTTTCAAGGTGTTAATGATCTACAAGTTTCTCCTATATTGAAAGTCGGGTTCAGAATTTACTAGTAGTAAATTGTTTTAAATATTTTATCCCTAATTGTGAGTGGGGACTCTAGTCTAAATATTTATGCCAGTACATGGTTTATTTTAATATCAAAGGCTTTTAGTATTTGTGGGTAGATCTAGTTTTTTGGGAAAGAGAAATTATAAGTTTCTTGATTGACAGTTTATGTGGTTGCTTATATTTTCTAAAATAATTGATTTAAAAAGGTAAATCAATATTGTGATTTCTTTTTCCTCTTCAAGGAGGTGGTATCTACACAAGAATTTGATCAGTGGTGTGAAGAATTAAAGTTTGCACCTATGCCAATCAGTAGATCAGAGGTTTCATGCATTAACACATAAAGATATTTCTAGCTTTCATGTATTTGTCTTTCATGAAAGTTGAATGGTATAAATGGTTGCCTCCATTTAGTTTTTTCAGCACTAAGAAAATAGAGGTAGAATTGTAATGTTTGAAAATATGGATTCAGAGTATAGGTCTAAAAATGATGTGCCAACTCCTGAAAGTGTTTGTGCAAATATTGCTAGGCTAAAAAGAAATATTCATAATAATACCATGATTCACATAAGATATGAAATTGGTAGTATTAAGGGTCTTAGTAATTTTCAAATTTACATTAAGTGTAAATTAGTAGTTATGAATCTTAAGGAGTATTGTAGACCTAAGGAGAATTCATGGCCAATGATACTTTTAGAAGATTTTATACCACATTCAATTGATTGGTCAGAAAAGTCAAGGTTAGAAAAGATTTGTGAATACAAAGATTTTATCATGGAGATTGAAAGTCACTTGAATGCTAATGAATTTGATGATAATGGAAATGAATATGCTACAAATGATAATGAATTCAACAAATCCATTTAAAATGATGTTGAAGATGAAGAGTCTTAGTTTTATGAATCAGAGGACAGTAATCAGAAATTTGATGACATGCATAGTGTGGATTAATCTTGTTATGATGATGATTATAAAGAAGAGGAAAAGTGTAACAATAGTAAAAATCTATCTTCTAGTGATGAATATGAATGTGCTAAGCCACCAATTGTTGAGATGTTGTCTAAATAAGAAGATATATGTGATGATTAGAGTTCTATTTTTTCAAAATGTATTACTAATGTGACTACTATTGTAAATGTGTCAAGCTATCCAGATAATAATCACAACCAAGGAGAAGAAACTAGTGATGAATTCTTGTTAAGTGTTGATGAGATTTCAGATTTGTTGGCTCATGATTTTGAATCCAAGGATGTTTGTGCTTTGCCACATTTTTCCTTTTCATATGGTGAAGTCATTTCCCCTAAGTTTGATGCTAGAGAAGATATAGTTTCAAAATATCCTATGTCAAAGTTTTGAAGATGTATGTGATGGTAGTTCATACATCAATACATATGATGACTTCTATGTTGAGAATATAGATGTAGAGATGAGGTCTATTGCTGATCCATTTTCTTCTTATTTTCATGAGGCTAAGATACATTTTGATTTCTCATATGATGAGGAAAGTAATAGTAATGAAATGGCTCATTCTAATGAGTTATTTAAAGAAAACATTGATATAGATTAGCTAGTTGCCATGCCATAGTGCCATTTCAACTATTCACTATGTCTCATACTTAATGTTTGAGCATCTTTCCTTTAACAACATAGAAACCACTATCAGGTCTTCCATGTGTCTCCATCTAGTGCATTCTATCGAGCCCAATCAACTGCCACATGTCACTTTAAGATTTGTTCTCAGGTCCACATCATTTGATGATGTCATCTTTGGTTTGCATGTTCGTTCAAAATTTTACTCCTATTTTCATTGGCCGACTGGCACTCATGTGCATGGTCAAGCTTCCAAAAGAATTCTATCTTCAAGACATTTAGTGTTATTTGGTATTTAAATAGACTTATAGTGCACTATGGGAGCAATGTGGGATAAAGGCTTAAACCTCCTCTTCTCTTAGGGAATTTTTAGATGCCTCCTGTAGCTCATGTTTCCATCCTTTGCAATGTTGACCCCTTCATCTATGGCTTCCTCCATACATCTAAGATCCACTCCAAACATACATGTGGAAATAATCCCTAAACACTACCTTCAGATAAAAACAAGTTGCACAAAAGTTTTCAATCCACCTTCTTTGCAAAAAATTGTTTTCACATTTTAATTTGTACTTTCCTATCAAAATCTTGAACTTTTCTTATCAGTATACTTTCCTATCAAAATTTTGAACTTTTCTTATCAGTATTTTAATTAGAACCTTGTTGTCACTACCTTCTTCCTCTGCCAAGATGTGGAGTGTTGGACATGGGTGCTCACTTTTTATCTTTTTGAGAGCAATTCGACAAGTTATCCCATGGATGGTCTTAAAATAGGGTCTTGCTCAAGGAAAACCAACACTATTCTCACAAAAGCCTCCACCTCTTTCGTGTCTATTATCCCATTCAACCTACTATCCACAACTTCTTCTAAAAGCCTTCCCCCCCATCTTCTTAGACATCCACTGCACCAAATTTCCACTTTGATTAGATGCATCTCACTTTCTCACAATCTCCAATAGCACCATCCCAAAGCTATACACATCCACTTTTTCCATGATGTGCAAGTTCATCACCCATACTGGAGCCACATATCCCTAATTCCCATGAACTTTGGAGAAGGAAAATGCTCGGTCTCTATCCACCAGCTTTGCCAATGTATAGTCAAATACCTTGGGACCAAAATTCTTATCTAGAAGTATATTCTAAGGCTTAATATTGTAGTGTAGAATCTATTCTAAGCATTCTTTGTGAAGGTAGCCAATGCCTTGGCCATGCCAATTGCAATCATAAACCTCTCCTTCCAGCAACTTTTTTATTGTCTTCTAAATCTTTCTTAGTGCTTCATCAGCCTTGCCATTTTTTATAGCTAGGGCTTCCTACTCTTTCAATGCATGTGGAGTACTTCTTTTTGGTAGTTGTGGATGCCTTAACAATGACACCTTTGCCAATTTTGTGGCTTCTATTAGACCCCGCTACTACGATATCTATAATAAATTTTGCATCCTTGTATGAACAAACCAATTCTCAAATCCTGCTTTATGGCTGGACTTTCAAACCATGTTTTTTTAAAAAGAACTTTGATTGACCCTATTGATGGGTTCTATAGGCTGAAGATGTAATTCAACTTTAATTTTTAGAGACATCAAACTTTCTTCCTAGTCTTCATTGTCATCTAATTAGTTAAGGTTGAGGCCATTCCAAAGAGTTGTGGTGATGGTTTAGCTTTAATATATGGAATAACACCATGTCATTCAAAGTTATTCAAATGTGTCCAATTGGAAAATTTCCCCAAGAAGTTAAAAGAATCTTTCTAATCTCTCTCTGCAACTAGTAAATGAAATCCTTTCTCATTTCTCCTCCTAGAAGCATAAAGTATCTTAGATATTTGATGCAAATCATAACTAATTGAAAAAGACAAAAATCTCTAAGAAGTTCTATCAAAAAGAAGAGAATTATGAAATACTAGAGGTAAAATACATCATTATGCATCAAATTTTGAACAAACTGAGCCAACCAAGAAAATCAAATGTATCCCAACTAAACTACATAACTACACTGATGAAATCATTACCCCCTGTAGCATGCACTAGTGACCAACTATGTAAAAAACAACTACAAAAATGGATACTTTGTCTTCTCCTAGTTTTGACAATATATAATATGCCTATATTCACTTACTGTGAACTTTTGAAATCTTGGTTTGAAGAATCAACTCCTCCTATGCCTTATACTGCACTTCATTCTTTTGACATATTTTTTTTTCAGCGTTTGCACCTAGTTATTTGTCATGAGGCCAAATCCTATATTTTTCTAATCTTCTTGTGACAATGAACCAACACCCTAGTTCCCATTCCCCCAAGTATCATTTTGACCTATTTTCAAAGCAAAATCCAAATGTGTTTTATTATATTTTGACATGTTTTTTTGTAGGAAATTTTGAGAGGGCAACTTTGATAGTCAATATCTTTTGAATGGGAATTCATCATGAGACAAAATTCAAAAAGGTGCAAGAATCAAGAATAGAGAATAAATAGGTTTATTTTCAAAGCTCGATCAGGTGTTTTGTTCATTTGTTAAGGTCAGTCAAAGGACCTTCTTGCATGAAATTGGTAGTCAGAAAAGATGAATTATAAAGGTTGAATTAGTATTGTGAATTATTTCCAATTAAATAAGGTAACTTCTTTGGAACAATTTGGGGGTTCAAGTGTTTTATTTCTAAAATAAATTTAGTCAAACCCACTTTGGGGCCCGACTAATTCCACCGGAATGAAAAGTTAGGAGTTTTTTTCTAATTATAATTCATAAATGGGATGTTGATTTAAGTTTGATTTCTAATGATCTAAATGGTGAGGGGGCCAAGGATTCATTTACAACAACAACCTCTTACAAAATTTCTTTATTTTTGGTATTGTAATGAATTACAATGCTCCTTTCCAAAGCTCTCAACTTAAGGCAAACTGGAGTACACTTGTTTGGAAGATGGTTGGTTACAGTTAATGGGAGCCTAAATGCTTGATTCCATATGAGAAAAGATATGCTACAACTTTAAAGTCAATGGGATTACAATTTTGCAACTGCAATGCATGTTATCTAGATCAATTTTTCATAAATTGATGGCTTTATAGTGAAAAGATGAAAGAGAAACCAGAGGGAACATGCTTGAATGAATTTCTAGCTAACAAGATAGCCTAACCACTGAAAATCAATTATTTTCTGATTAAATGTGAATGACTATCCAATTTTGAAGGTTGCTGAATGTTTCAAAATCATTTTTAAAAAAAATCAACCTCTCATGAATAACAATGAATGACATGGTGTTATTCCATATATTAAAGCTAAACCACTACCAAAACTCTTTGGAATGGTCTCCACCTTAATTAATTAGATGACAATGGAGACTAGGATGAAAGTTCAATGTCTCTGAAAATTAAAGTTGAATTACATACTTAGCCTATAGAACCCACCAATAGGGTCAATATATATATTCTTTTAAACATGGTTTGAAATTCTAGTAGTATAGCAAGATTTGAGAATTGGTTTATGCATACAAGGATGGGAAAGTTATTATAGATATCATGGTAGGGGGGTCAAATAGAAGCCACAAAATTTCTAGAGCCATCATTATTGAGTCATCCACAGCTACCAAAAAGAAGTACTCCATGTGCATTGAAAGAGTAGGAAGTTGCAGCTATTAAAAAAAGAGCAAGGCCGATGAAGCACTAAGAAAGATTTAAATCACAATACAAAAATGGTAGGAAGGAGAGCTTTATGATTGTAATTGGCACAACCAAGGCATTGGCTTACCTTCACAAATAATGCTTGGAATGGATTCTATACTGTGATGTTAAGCCTTTGAATATACTTCTAAACAAAAAAAATTGTCGTAAGGTATTTGACTATACATTGGCCAAGCTGGTGGACAAAGACCAAGTGTTTTCCTCCTCTAAAGTTTGTGGGACTTAGGGATATGTGTCTTTGATATGGGTGATGAAATTTCCCATCATGGTGAAAGTGGATGTGTATAGCTTTTGGATAGTGTTGTTATAGATTGTGAGTAGGTGAGATGCATCCAATCAAAGTGGAAATTTCATGTAGTGGGTGTCTAAGAAGATGGGGAGGGAGGTCTTTTGGAAGAAGTTGTGGATGGAAAGTTCAATGGGATGGTGGAAACAAAATCTGTGGAGGCTATTGTGAGAATAGCATTGGTTGTCGAATTGCTCTCAAAAAGATTAGAAGTGGGCACCCATGTCCAACACTTCGCATCTTGGTAGAGGAAGAAGCTAGTGGCAACAAGGTTCTAATTAAAATAGTGACAAGAACAATTTAGGATTTTGATAGGAAAGTGAAAATTAAAATTTGAAAACCATTTATTGCAAAGGAGATGGATTGAAAACATTTGGGTATCTGATGACAGTGTTTGGGGATTATTTCCTCATGTGTATTTGAAGTGGATCTTAGCTATATGGAGGAAGTCATAGATGAAGGGGCCAAAAATGAAAATGATGAAAAAATGAGCTATAGGAGGCATTTGAACATTCATTGAGAGAAGAGGAGGTTCTTTTAAGCCTTTATCCCACATTGCTCCCATAGTGCACTATGAGTCTTTTTAAATACCAAATCACACATAACCCTAAATGTCTTGAAGATAGAATACTTTTAGAAGCTTGACCATGTGCATGGGTTCCTGTCAGCCAACAAAAAGAGGAGTAAAATTTTGAATAAACATGCAAACCAAAGATGTTGATGTCATCAAAAGATATGGACCTAAGAACAAATCTTGAAGTGACATGTGGCAGTTAATTAGACTCGTTTGGATGTACTAGATGGCAACACATGGTGGATCCAATGATGGTTGCTATGTCACTAAAGGAAAGATGCTCGAATGTTAATTATGTGACATGGTGACCAACTAAGGTAGCACTGTGATGTGCCAACTTGTTGATGTGGTCATGACATGGACTAGCTAATATGGTGAGCTTAGGTGTACCAGTGACTAGACGCTAAGGTGGGAAAAGGTGATACATGTGATGTGGTTGCTATGTTGCAATGATGTGGCATGATGCTAACTCATCATGTGACATAGCGACCAATGACATGGCAACCACATGATTGATGTCTTAACTGATTGTGCAAGAATCTGGCCAATTGGTAATTGACATGTGTCACTAGTTAGTCAACCAAGTTTGACTTGGAGGGAAATTTCAAAAGACATAAAAAAATAATTATTTTTAATATTTCCTCTTAAAAGTACGTGCATATCAGTTTTAAATAAATTTTTAATTAAAACTAATGTTGAAACTTTAGGAAATTGGTTAAATATATGCCAAAAAAATGGTGTAGTCTATGGCATAGTAGGAGTTCATTCCTCAAACCAGGATTTTGGAAGTTTTCGATAAGCAAATATAGGCATATTATATATTGCTAGAACTAGGAGAAGATGAACTATCCATTTCCATAGTTAGTTTTTACACAGGTGGTTACTAGTGCATGCTAGAGGAAATGATTTCATTAGTGTAGTTATAGAATTCAGTTGGGAAAAACTTAATTTGCTTGGTTGGCTTAGTTTTTTTAGAATTTGATGCATAATGATGTATTTTTCCTTTAGTATTTCACAATTTGCTTTCTTTTTTATGGAACTTCTCAGATATTTTTGTCTTTTGCAATTAGTTATGATTTCCATCAAATTTCTAAGATACCTTATGCTTTTGGGAGGCAAAATGATAAAGGATTTGATTTACTAGTTACAGAGAGATATTAGACAGATTCTTTTAACTTCTTGGAGAAGTTTTCCAAGTGGACACATGTTAGATATAGAATAGATTTTGGAATTCATCCTCTCCTATATCTTTCTTTCTCTAATTCATTATAAGGGTTCTAGTTTTTGGAGAAGTTTTCTCATTGCTATGATACCAAGTTGTTTTTGGCTTTACTTCCTATCTAATTGAGCAGAGCTCTGGCAGTGAGGGCCACACATTCACTCTTGTGTGGATTTCATTTCATTTTGTGTCTTGTTTATCTGAGATAATGGAAATTCATGATAGATCATGTGACATATCTTGAGTTTCATTTAGTATTACCAATTGAACGTATTCAATTTTTCAAGGATGAATACAAAAGGGGATTTACAATGAATTATCTAGGTTCTTTTATTTTGTCTCTTAATTCTTCATATGCTATTGACTTTGTAATTGAGTGAATAAGGTTCATTTGATTTAAGGTAGCTTGGATGAGTTGTGTATCACATTTGTTGTTGCTTTTAATTCAAGGAGTTAAGTAAATGCTTCAATGATTTGATAGGGTTTCTAGGTTTATGGAGGGTATATTTTTTAAGGATGGAATTTGGGGATTTTAGTTGACAAACTTAATTGTAAGGTAATCAATTTAGGTTGTCCTACTGGTAATGACTCTATGATGCAATGGATATAGCATTGATCACTTAACTAGTTGCAGGCTAATATGAAGGTTATTTTCATAGATCTTTTAATCAAAATAAATAAATTTTTAAAATGTTTTTTCGTGGGCTAAAAGGATTTAACCGTCACTTAGCTTATGGATTCATAAGTTATGATTTGTAGCTATCTCATTCATACTTTATTACATAATTATCAGAAGATAAAAGGGTTTCACCTATTGTTATTAGGTCTAATATTATATGTTTAATTGCACTAGTACCATATATTAGAACCTCAAGGTTAACCTGCCTAGGTTTAGCAGAGCCTAAAGTGGAGAAGGAGTTATGCCTTATACTTGGCCCAAGATTGTAGTCAAGTGCATCCATCATAGGAATTTTCTAGCCTAAGATGTATTGGCCTAGTTTCTTGGTTAATCTTAAAACTATTAAATTAGGAGCCAACATGTTCTTCACATTCTCAGCCTTCATTGCTAATGCAACTTGTGTTAGTGCTATGTTACTTGATATTTTCTCATTCACTTTTCTTTGAAACTTCTTTTCTAGCCATTCTAATAATTAGTTATTTGTGTCTTGGTTAGCATCACTCACCTTCTCCACTATATTTTTCAGTTTTTCTATTAGTGTCTTGGTTTCATCTAGAGTTGGTAGACTAAATGTATCTAAAAATATGTCTTTAATATCCTATAGTGCTTTCTTTTGACTATGCTCTCTTCTAGGTATTTCTTGATGCTTCTTCCTCACTAGAGCTTGTTGCAATATGACAATCTATTCTATGGTTATAGTATCATAATCATACTTGGGAAAAATGATTTCTTCATCAAGGATCACATCTCCATAATTTGTGACTTCTTTTTCCTTTGATGAACTTAGGCTCGACCCTGAGATCTACAATGGGGTTGCATCTGTGCTTGACTTCTAAAGAGATTATGTGGAAGGAGTGCTAGATGTTGGTAAGGTTACTAGTGCTTGGATAGAAACTTTCTCCTTCACCTTAGATTTTAGTTCTCTCTCTTCAAGCTTTCCCTATTTTGTCACAATGACTTGACTTACACCTTGTTCTTGTGTTGTAGGTGTAGATAAGTCTATCTGACCTATTTCATGTTGTTCTATAGTAGCAACTTGTATTTCCACTATGCTCATCTCTACTATATCAAATTTGGAAATTTTATCTTATGTTATTTGGACCAAAAGTTATACATTAGTGACTAGATAGATGATAGAAGGCAGTTCTTATGGATTCATCTTTTCACTTGCAGTATCAGACACTATCTTTTGTAGTTCATCCACACTAACCAATAGAAGATTGTCACAAGTTTGGCTGGCAGTGTAGACTGATCTAATATCTTCTTAATATTTTCCTTAGTAAGGGATTGATGTTATGAGCTGATAGATAAGAAACATCCTTAATAATTACTATTTTATTAGCCTCCCTTGTGACATGTTGAGGACTAACACTCGACAATTATGTGTCTTGTACACTCTATTCTTCTGGCTGCTTTGGCTCAGCAATTTCCTTGTCATCTATTTGCATTTCTACTCCCCCTCGATAGTGGAATTATGATCATCTTCTTCATCATCCTTCACTTCAATGGGTGCTTGTTCTCCTTCCTCAACTATAGTCAACCCATAAGTGAGCTTCCCCATCTGTGTGGACTTCTTAACAACATCCTCAATATTATTTTATAAAATGCTGAAGGCTCTATATTTAGGTGTAAACCTAATTGCATATTTCTTTACAACCTTAGGAATTTGTGCCTTAGTAAGTTTAGGCATTGCTTGTGCTAGAGATGTTTCTCTAATTTGTCTCTCCAAGTTTAGACAATAGTGTCATTTTTTCTCAACTCTATCATATAAAATCTTAGGCATTTATTTGGCAATTTCTAGAAGAGTTGTCTTGAATTTTTCCATAATAGCATTTATGGCTTCTTCCACTTGATTTTTCTCCAGTTTACCAAGATTGTCAAAATCAACATGACTAAATCCCTATAACTCTACACTATTTCTAACATTTTCACATAAATTGTCTAAGTTTGAAAGTGGATTATGACTCACCATCTTAAATTTCTTGTTGTCATCTGACTCTATTTTCTGTTCATTAGACTCAACTTGTGTAGCATATTTTATTCTTGGTCTCTTATGCTCTTGACCTCCTTGCTCTACTAGTTTGGTCTTTTCCTTAGCATTTTGAGCTTTTGCACATGTACTAGCTCTTGTAGTAGGTGCAACAGGCTTGGCTTAGCTTGGTTTTATAGTTTTCTTAGCCCTTGACACTGGTTGTGCATTGGCATTTTTCTTATTTGTAGCAATGGGTG
Source organism: Cupressus sempervirens (assembly GCA_028749045.1). Taxonomy (NCBI): domain Eukaryota; kingdom Viridiplantae; phylum Streptophyta; class Pinopsida; order Cupressales; family Cupressaceae; genus Cupressus; species Cupressus sempervirens. The sequence goes on from CM053784.1 coordinate 207,399,676, forward strand.
TAGGTGCTTCCTCATCTTCTTCTTCCTCAACACTTTTAGCTATTTTAGTCTCCTCCTCTTCTAGTTGATCTTCACCCATACCCTGAGTTAATGAAAGAGGTGCTTGTGCTTGGGTTTCTTCTTTCTCTTCATCATCATCATCATCTTCTTCTTCCTCCTCATTGGCACCCTCTCCAAACTTAACTTTCAACTTCTTCACTATCTTCTCTTTTTTATTCATGGAAGAGGTAGTCTTCAATTCCATGGTAATTTTAGATTTATCCATTTCATAGTTTTGAAATACCTTTGCAATTTTATCTAGTTCTTCTGCCAGTAATGTAGTTATAGCTACAGAGTCCTTGTCCACATTTATTTCACAATAAAGTGGCCTAAACCATCTCACTCTTGGTGTAGTAGCTTGTACAAAAGTTTAATTGACATCCACTAGCAAACATACATCATCATAATATTTCTCCACTAGTGACACTAGTATTCTCAACCTCTTCTTCATTGATTGCTTGAAATCTTCAAAGTAGCTAGTCATCACAAACTCAAAGTTCTCTCCTAACTGCTCAATGTATTAACCAATCTATACTACTATTGACCTATTGGTTTTCCATACAACTATTCCAAATATTAGAAAGGTGTTTTGCACATAAAAGAATATACAAATTAATATAGAACCAAATTTGCACTGTGCACTCTTTGTCTTTCTGATTGCTCCAAGGTTCTCCATTAATTGTTGTAATTGTAGCTCTGCTATATCATATGTATGATCTTTCTTAACAATTTTATATCACATATCCATAGATATATAGGGAACACTATTCAATCTACTAGATTGATAGAACTTGTGTGATATAACCCTTACAACAAACTCAATCAATGGATCAATAATTGTATTGATTTCAATGCCTCTCTTGCTCTAGATATCTCCAGTGTTCTTCTCAACTACCTCTTTAGCATCACTTCTTAGTGTCTTAGGCTGATCTCGAGTTGGGTATGTTAGCATGAATGTTGAGGCTATGGGGGAGCATTTTAAAACATTGATATGATGTATTTATAACTATTTTTTTCATTGATGACAACATAGTAATAAGTTTATAAAAGATTGATAGAGCAACAAACTATAATTTTTGTATTGAGAACATTGTATTACCTATATGATGATGCACAGTTACTAGTGCATACTACATTGTGTATTTTTTACAAGGGTAAGTGTGCAGAACCTACATTGACAGTGTGTGGAAGATATGGTTGATCTATAGAGAATCATATGGAAATAGAGTATAAGGAAAGTAGTTCCTATTGCATGATTGCTACAGTTTGTTACAATTGTAGTGAAGGGTTGCACAGTGAACTAGATATATTTTACTAACTATTGATGATGTTAGAGAGTGCACATGTATGAAAGTCACACATATGGAAGTTTGTGTATAACTATGAGCCGATAGCATTAATTAAATGTGTATTAATATGTGGAAAGTTGACTCAAGGATTTATTATTAAGAATGGTATAAAGGAAAGATGTTTTCCTTGTTTTACACATAGATGAGTAGAGAAGACTTGTGAATAGCTAAGTAGCAAAGTGATACAAAAGTAGAGTGATCTACCTATTCTTACAAGTGACCTTAAGGGTTATTGTTACTGATTTTATAGTTCTAGATCTTATTACATGATCTAAAGGTGAAGGAGTCTAACATAGTAGATAAAGGAATAAGTGGAAGCTTGCTACACATCTATTATTTTAAAAGGAATAGTATTGAGGTCAATTGGATAGTGGGTTTATTGATCTGATCCTAAAGTTGTTTGGATAGTGGGTTCAACTACCTTCCACAACTCCTAATAGGGTTAGCACAACTCCTAGTAGGGTTGGAATCTCCTAATAGGGATTCAAAGTCTCCTAATAGCAACTCTTTGTACTAAATTTTGTAATAGACTCCTAATAGGGTCCATCCTCTAACGAGGAATATTCATATTAGTACATCATTTTGTGGGCATCATTCCCACTGGGGTTTTTCCTCTAATCAAGGCTTTCCCTAGTCAACATATCTAGTGTAATTGTTTATGTGCATCTCTTTATACTTGTTATTTACTTTTGTTGAATGGTCAAGATTTTTTAAGAGGACAAATGTTTTAAACTATCATATAACTAATTCAACTTCCCCCCCCCCCCTTCTCAATTATATTGGTGAACTATTCTTTCTAAAAATTTGAATCAGAGCCTTAGGTCCTTGAAGAAAAGGTTTAACAACTTTGGGAGCTCCATGGTGAACATGTTTAGAAAGACAAGTCTAAGATTTGATGGCACAAAGTATGATAGCTAGAAAGATAAAATGAAGACTCATCTTTTGTGCATGGGTCCAGGATATTAGCTTGTAACCAAGGCATCTAAAAACATTGTGGAAGAAGACAATCTTGAAATTTGTACCGAGGAACAAAGATAAGTATTTATGTGCAACATAAGGGGAAGAGAAGCAATATTGTCAGCTCTACCTAAATGTGATTCTAGTCAGGTAAAACAACTCAAAACATCTCATGAAATTTGGAAAACCTTAGAAGCTAATTTTGACACCTTAGAAGGAAATTTGGAAAACTTCTAGAGAATTCAATATCTAGTGTGAAGAGCAAGGAATCAGCATATAGCTATCTTCACCCAATACACGTGACCAGAATGGGATTGCTAAAAGAAGAAATAGATCAATTGTTGAAGTAGCAAGAACTATGTTATTCAAAAATGATGTACCACAAACTTTTTGGAGACAAGTAGTCAATAAAACATTATACACTTTGAATAAACTACATATTAGAAAAGGTTTGGAGAAAACACCTTATGAGTTATGGTTTAGATACTCACCATTAGTCAAATATTTGAAAATATTTGGAAGTAAATGCTACATCAAAAGAGATAATGATATTGGTAAGTTTGATCTAAGGAACGGTGAAGGTATGTTTCTTGGCTATTCATTAAAAAGTAAAGCTTATAGATGTTTCAATTATAGAACCAAAACTATAGTAGAGTGCGCAAATGTGAGAATAGATGAAAAGTTTGGCACCAAAGAGAAAATGATGGATTATAACTCTGATAGAGATGATTATTCTAGGATGACCAATAGATCTAATGAATTAATTCTCAAGACTAACATTGACCTACAAAATAATGTACAAATTGAAGAAATAAGAGAAGAATAGAGCATAGTTCATGAAATAAGAGCTGAAGTAGCAGCTCCTACCCCAAATAAGAATATGATAAAAAAATCATCCTATTGATCAAATAATAGGAAGTAAAAAAGGGGTGTAATGAAAAAAAGAAGAATCAATGAAGAACTATGCCTAATATCTCAAGTAGAACCAAACAACATAGATGAAGCAATCAAGGATGATCATTGGCTAAAGGAAATGGAAGAAGAACTTCAACAAATAATGAAGAATGACACATGGGAACTAGTCCCTAGACTTAAGGACAAAAATGAGATTGGCACAAAATGGGTATTCAAAAACAAAATTAATGAACAAGGAGAAGTAATTAAAAACAAAGCAAGATTTGTATGCAAAGGTTAATCTCAACAAGAAGGAATTGACTATGAGGAAACATATGCACCTGTAGCAAGAATGGAAGCAGTCATAATGATCTTAGCATATGCAGAAAATAAAAACTTCAAGGTATATCAAATGGATGTTAAGTCAATGTTCTTAAATAGAGAACTTGAAGAAGAAGTTTATATTGAGCAACCAAAACATCTTCCTTTGACAAAAGAGAAGGATATGGTTTGTAGATTAAATAAAGTCTTGTATGGATTAAAGAAAGCACCTAGAACATAGTCTATAATGTTAGATAAATACTTAGCAAAGCTTGGATTTGCTAAAGGAACAATAGATAACAACTTGTACTTGAAAGAAATAGAAATGCTTTGTTGATAATAATTATATTTGTTGATGATATCATTTTTGGAGGAAATGATGAAGCCAATAAAAAATTCTTAGACAATATGAAGAATGAATTTGAGATGAGCATGATAGGAGAAATGAAAATTTTCTTAGGATTGTAAATTGTTCAAAACAAAGAAGGAATCTTTATTTCTCAAAAAAAGTATCTGAAAGATTTGCTAAAATGATTTGGACTAGAAAATTGCAAACCTATTGGAACTCCTATGATAATTGGTCAAAAGTTATCAAGCAAGGAGGAGACACGTACTATTGATCAAAACAAGTACATATATATGATTGGAGGATTGCAATATCTAACTCATAGTATACCTGATACAGTAAATGTAGGTGGAATTGTGGTAATATTTTAGGTTGATCCTAAAGCATATCACTACACAGTAGTAAAAATGATATTCAAATATCTTAAAGAGGCATCTAACTATGGCATTTGTTATGACATAAGTAATGATTTCACCCTTTCCACTTACACTGATGCTGATTGGACTAGAGATAGAGATGATAGAAAAAGCACTAGTGGAGGAGCATTCTCTCTTGGTAGAAGATTGGTTTCTTGGCTAATCAAGAAATAAGATTGCACTTCACGAAGTACTGCAAAGGTAGAATATGTCATAGCAACAAATAATTGTAATCAAGTTATATGGATGAAGCAGATGATGAAGGATATTGGAATTACATTTAAAGAACCTATTACTATTTACTATGATAATACAAGCATAGTTAACATGTTTAAGAATCCTATTTTGCATTCTAAGACTAAGCACATCTCTATAAAGTATCATGTGTTGAAAGTGAAAGTTGCAGAGAAAGAAATCAGACTGGAGTACATTAACACTAAGGAATAGATTGTAGACATTTTCACAAAGGCCTTACCAATGGATACATTTGAGTATCTAAGAGGTATCCTTGGGATTATGCCCCTACCTATTTTAGAGTAAAAGATGCAAAAGTGCATTAATCGAGGAAACAGAGTGCCATTGGTAAACTAGACTGAATGTTGATGCTTCCTCAATGGAGGAGTATCTGTGATGAACAGAGTTAGCAAAGGACTCTTGGTAATTGGTAATTGGTATACAATAGTGTCTATAGACACTTCAATTTTTTATAGATTTATATACAAAATTGTAAAGCAATAGACTAGTTTGTGGTCATGTTGATAAATTATTAGATGTTCAAGAAAATTGAACTGTTTGTGTACTATCTTTGACATTGATGTCAATGGGGGAGAAGTATGTCATGAAAATCATTGTAATATGATGGAGAATTATTACAATAAAAGATTTGCATAAAAAAAGATTTGATTGATGAAGAAGATTTGAAAAGACTTGTTAGTATTCTTGGAACTAGATTTTTTTCATCTATTTTGCCATCAATGTCGAAGGGGGAGATTGTTTGCATGAGTGTTGATGCTATGGGGGAGCATTGTAGAACATTGATATGATGTATTTATAACTATTTTTGTCATTGATGACAACATAGTAATAAGTTTGTAAAAGACTAACAGAGTAGCAAACTATGATTTCTATATTGAGAACATTATATTACCTATCTAATGATGTTTAGTTACTAGAGCATAATACATTGCATATTTGTTATAAGGGTATGTGTGCAAAACCTGAATTGATAGTGTGTGGAAGATATAGTTGATCTATAGAGAACCATATGGAAACAGAGTATTAGGAAAGTAGTTCCTATTGCATGATTTCTATAGTTCGTTATAATTGTAGTGAAGGGTTGCACAGTGAACTGGAGATAGTTTACTAACTGTTGATGAGAAAAGAAGTCTTGTGAATAACTAAGTAGCAAAGCAATAAAAAAGTAGAGTGATCTACCTATGCATGTAAGTGACCTTAAGGGTTATTGCTACTTAGTTCAGAGTTCCAAATTTGATTACATGATCTAAAGGTGAAGGATTCCAATGTACTAGATAGAGCAAGAAGTAGAAGCTTTTTGCACATCTATTACTCTGAAAGGAATAGTACCAAGGTCAATTGGATAATGGGTTTGTTGATATGATCCTAAAGTTGTTTGGATAGTGGACTCAACTTCCTTCCATAACTCCTAACAAGGTTGGCACAACTCCTAATAGGGTTGGAATCTCATGACAAGGATCCAAAGCCTCCTAACATGGTCCATCCTCTAACAAGGAATATTCATATTAGTACATCATTTTGTGGCCATCATGCCCACTAAGGTTTTCCATTTGATCAAGGGTTTCCCTAGTGAACATATATGGTGTAATTTCTTATGGGCATCTATTTATGGTTGTTGGTTAATTTGGTTGAATGGTCAAGATTGTTTAAGAGGATAAATTTTTTAAGCTATCATATAATTGATTCACCCCCCCAACCCCACCACCCCTCTTAGTTATATTACTAGACTATTATTTCTAAAAAAGTAACCAATAACCCTACAAATTATCCTTTTAGTTATCTTGATAGGTCCATTATCTAGCCATAGTGAACCATCATGAATTTAGCTAAGTACTATCCTAATCCACTCTGTCTTAGACATATTTATTAAATATAGGGCTTGTGTTAATCCCTTCTTCTCTATGATTTTTAATTCTTCCTTTAGTACATCTTTATCACAAAGTCTTCCATATGCTTCCCTAATCTTTATATCCCCAATGTTACCAATTTTACAATTATAGCATTTTCTTACATCTTGTATCATTAAAAATTTTGGTAGAATCATCGACAATGCACTAGAAGGGTCTTGCTTATAAGAAATATTAGAAATAGCTTTGAAATGGGTTGTTTTACTTCATTACTCACTAACTAAACATTTAAAACTTCATTTCCTTCTACATTCTTTGAACTTGATGCCATTGTGCAAAACTAGGGGTTTTGGAAATAAAAACTATGTAGCTCAACTCTTGATAAATACCTTATGAAATTTGATAAATTGGTGTAGAATCACTGGTTATATCTTCTACAACTACATGGAATGAAGTTCAAGATCACCTTCTACTCTACTCACTCTTTCTCAAGTTTGAAATAATGAAAAATGATCTAAAAATTTGATCAAATACACTTTGAAACTATGTAATTAATGTTGAGTTCTTAGATAGCTATAAGCCTAGCATAAACCAATTTTAGGCTCACTCGACAGCCATTGACATTTCCATCACTTGGCAACCACTACGAGCTTAACATCAACTTGCATTTCACTTGTCATACATAGGAAACTTTTCATGTTCGGTAGTAACATGAAAAATGTAAAGATTTATCTTGGATTCCTACTAACATCTTACATATTTATTCATGCTAATGTAATACTTTTAGTACTAATTCCTTTGTAACTGATGTATGATATAACATTTGAATATCAATCCCACATACCTCTTGATTTCCTAGTTTGATGAGGTGTGATCACCTAACCCATTGGGTGAAGTGATCCCTTCTCCATTTGATGTACTGCAATCATCTTTCTTTTTCCATGTCTTATTCATCTCATCTATGGTGTGTTCAATATCTGCCTTTCCTTTGCATTTATCAAATTCATAACATGGTACTTTTGACCTTGGTAGATAATATCTACTTATGTGACCAGTCTTTAAAAAGCTAAAACATGTGATTTGACTCAACTACCTTTGTTAATTACCATTGAAGTGTGTCCTAATATAATTCTCAGGAACATGTACATATTCTTGACAATATTGAAAACTATACCTTGTATTATAATCTTAGTTATAAGACTTATCATTGTTCTTTACCTTTGTTTTCTTCTCTAATGATAACATTGGTTTGGATTTGCATTCAAAATCAATATGTCCATACTTCTGATAGTTATAACAATATCCTTCAAATCTCTGTGTGTGCATGGTCTTGGTTCTACATTCATGTGCATGATAACCTTGCTTGTTGCACTTGTGGTAGTGAACCATGTGCTTAGGCTTCACATTCTAATTTATAGTCTTGCTCCTACACATATTATCAGTACTTCCTTTCTTACTACAATTATGACAATTAAGTTTGGAGTTCTTAGCTTTTTTATTCCTTTCTTCTCCACTTTTGGATGATTCTCTTTCTTCAATGCTTGTGAATCATAGCCTAGATGTATCATTATTGGATCTAGGGGATCTCAATAATTGCTCAAAGTATTTGATGGCTTCATTTGGCTTGTTGAAACTTTTATCAAATTGTTTTTCCCTCTTTGGGTCACTCTTCAAGTGTTCATTCTACAAATTCAATGTAGTTCTCTCAATGTCCTTGACATTCAGTTTGTAGTTGGCATTCATCTTTTGACTTAGAGTATCCAATTACATGTTGGAAATCTTGGTTAGTTCTATTGACTTGTTTTCTAGTATGTTGCTTGGAATTTTTGTGTCTTCCATAGCTTTCTTCTTCTATTCCATGACCATAGCATTATGGCATGTGATTCTTGCTCCAACTTGAGATTTCTAACTTCCTCAGCTTGGGCTCTATTTTTTTCCATTAAATCTGCAATTACTACATCAAATTCATTAGAGTCGCCATTAGAAAATAGCTTGGTAGTGTCAATCTCTTTGTATTCTGTATCATTCTCTACAATAGCAATTTCTTTCCTTCTCTTGAAAGATTTCTTTAGTTCTTCTCTTGCTTCATCCAGTTATGTAGAATGAGTTCCATCTCAATTCCCTAATTCTCAATAATCTTTCTCAACTTGTACACTTTCATTTCAAAATCTTATCTCAAATCTACAAGGTTTCTCTTTCAAAGAACAAGGCTTTGATACCAATTGTTAGAATGACAATAGGAAAGGTAAACTTCTTAGAGGGGGTGGTGGAGTGAATCAGTAATTTAAACTTGGACCTATAAAACTTTCACCACACATCCATCTCATGCCTTAACAAATAAACTGAAATAACATGTAAAGAATGTACATCTAAAACATGTAAACATATAAGCAATCACACACATATGACACCATATATGATTACCCAAAAAACCTCCAATAAGAAGGTAAAACTAGGGTAGGGATTATACCCACAAATCTTCACTACTGTAGTAATAAAGTGTATCCAATGAAGGTTACAATGTTTTGATCATGAAACATTATCTACCCTATGAAAGGTATACCTTGGCAAAGGCTTACCAAGACTATTAGGTCTCACCTTGTTAGAGGATTTCAACACCCTTTTAGAAGTGTGCCTTGTTAAAGGACTTTTAACTTACAATTAAGTAAGAAACCTGTTAAAGATCTAATACAACTTGTTAGGAATAATATGTTAAGATATTTTTAGTGAAATCCCTTGTTAAAATGTCTCAACATTGATCTTGTAGTTAGCACTTGCTTTCTTGATAAAAGACCTCCTATAAACTGATGTCTTTTCAATCCTTCTTGATCATATGTCTATTTATTGTACCTTTTCTTTCCCCTCTTCTAATCTTACTTATTTTGCAATGTAATCTCACTTCACAACTACTAAGCCACCACAAATGCTTAATTATTTTATGCAAACCATTCTCTTTTCTCCTTTTAACATTCGTAGAAATTTTAGGGTTTGTCCTCCTTAAGAAAAATTTTGTGACTTAGGTTTAGGTATGAATCTACAACTAAGATTCATCCATTTTTCCACTTAAACCTTACCATTTTCTGATTGGCTACATGTAATTGCATAGGGAATCTAACTAGAGATTCATCCTTATCTATAAAATATTGTAAATCATCTTTAAGTCAGCTCAAAAATGGTTTACATAGTTTGTTGTGCCTTTACAAAAAAATATGTCAAAACTATCTCACTCTGCATTTGAAGTCTCTGATGTTCAGCATGTATTAATCTTTATACTATGCCTCAGCATCTATAACACTTGGCATCCACTATTTACTCATCTCCTAAATCACTCGACATACACTATCTTCTTGGCACTTGAGTGACTCAACATATGAGTGGCTTGGCACTCACTATGACTTGGAATGGTCTAATATATACATGTTGTGCTCGGCATATACTACTTGTTCAACATGAACTAAGTAAATAACTTAAGTTTGTTGACACTCACTTGTCAAAAATAATCTAAGATCAACACTTTGGTGTACATGTACTTAGAAAACTTGTGATGAAGATGACACCTCTAACTACTAGTACATCATGGAAATTATTTTATAAAGATGATGCTTACATTCACTAGGGTTATTATCAACATTTTTTTGTGTTTTAGATCTACACTAAACTGGTTATCAATGTTGTGCATCAATTTGTATTTCATTTGAAGAAGAGCTCCAATAATTTGTTTGGTCAATCAAGAAGAATATTTTGGTAGGTTTCATTTTTCATGGTGATGCACCCTTGGCTTCTTTTGAAACACTTCTTCTTCCAAGATATGTATAGGCAGTACATTACCACTACTTGGGGTCATCCCCTCGGTGGTTTGTGACCTAAGATGGCCTTCTATGCTGAGCATTTTCTTGCTATTCAGGATGGTATTGTTGTTCACCCTGCCTATCTTTACCAGCATTGGAATCATGCATTAAAATTCTCTTTGGGCCCTTTTAGGGTTGGTTCTCATCGTCTTAGGGGTCGAATTGATCACCATATGGATCAAGCTGATTGATTATGCTAGTTATGCACTCTGATGGAGGTTGAGACCGAGACTCACTTCATATTCCATTGTCCTCATTACTATGAGATCAGAGGGAGATTCTATTGCCTTTTTAGAGACTATTCTTCTCTCTCGATGTTCTTAAGCTATATTGATCAGCAGTGTTTAGATATTTATCTTCAGGAGGCCACCCATCTTTGAGAGAATACCCTATAATCCTTTCATCAGAGATGGACTTTTGATCAGCTCATTACCACCTTTTTCTCTCCCTTTTCGCCTTTATGGGGTTCACAATCCAGATCTGTCAGACATTGTACCAATCTCTACAAGCAACATCAGTCCTATAGGGGTTCTTCACAACATCCAAAGACTATGGATTGTCCACAAATTTACCTCTCTATTAAAAATTTCTTTGTGACAATGAAGGACCCTTATTCCTTACCTTGTCTTTCTTTCTTCTTTTTTCTTTCTCCCTTTTCCGTCACTATTTGGTGCCTTTGCTTGGCTGGTTATTCTGTTTGTATGCTCCACCGCATAAGGCTATACTCCTTCTGCACTTTAGGCTTTGCAAAACCTAGGTGGGTAGACCTATAGATTCTTTTGTTGGATAGTGTTGTCCTTGATGTCACACAAATTGTCATATTAGTCTTTAATCTCAGTTAACCAGGTTCAGAAAATGATAACCGAGCTCACTCGATCATCGAAGAAAATAAAACAAATAGTGATAATCGAGTCATCGAAGAAAATAAAACAGACAGTAATAACCGAGCTCACTTGGTCATCGAAGGAAAGATGGAAAAGTCAGTTTTCACCGAGCTCACTCGGTCATCGAAGGAAAGATGGAGAAGTCAATTTTCATCGAGCTCACTCGGTCATCAAAGGAAAGATGGAGAAGTCAGTTTTCACCGGGCTCACTCAGTCATCAAAGGAAAGATGGAGAAGTCAGTTTTCACTGAGCTCACTCGGTCATCAAAGTCGAGTCAATTTCACCAAGCTCACTCGGTCATCATAGGGAACTTAGTGCTTACCGAGTTCACTCGGCGACTGAAGGATTTCATGAAATTCTCTGTATTAATCGGGCTCATTCGGTTAACATAGGAATTATTTTTGAATAGAGTTTACCGTGCTGGGTTGGCCAGTAAAGGGATTTGATAAATCTTGCAATTCAGCCGACTGCTGGAATAATTGTTTTCCAAGTTATTTGAGCTGACTTGATAATCCAAAATATATATATAGAGAGTTATTCAAGTTGTAAAAGCGTGAAAAAAAAGGTGTAAAAACAAGTGAAGAACAAGAGAAGCAAGGATGCGAAAGAAAATACTTGGATAAGAGGAGACTGAGCGAATCTTGATGAAGGATTAAAGGAGCTGTAAAGTTGTATTTGATCAGTAAGGATCCAATCAAGCTGAACAGAGATTTGTAATCAGCAAAAGATAAGTTGCATATTATTCAGGTCACTTCATTGTTGCTTTATAACCTTTGCAGTAGTGAATCTAAATCTCTTAACAGAGTTGGTTTAATAGCCATTTTGTAAATCCTCTAACAAGGTGACAATTCAGTTGAATTTTTCTAAAGACCTCTAGCAAGGCAACTTCTAACAGAGTGTTTAAATCCTCTAACAGGGTCACACCTAACAGTGTGTTTTTGTAACCTTTAACAGGGTTGGCTCCTAACAGGGCTCACTTCAGAAGAGTGAAAAATAGTAACTAGTTACATTGGTGGTTTTTCCCATATTGGGTTTCCATGTTAAATCTGGTGTCTCTAGTGTTTGAGTTTGCTGAATTGTTTTGATATTAGTTCTTAATTATTGTTATTATTTGCTGCAATATCAACTTTCAGTAATATGTAAAATAGATCAAACTTTTAGACATTTAAGGGACTGTGAAATGTTTTTGTAGTAACTAATTCACCCCCTCCCCCTCTCAGTTACTTCATTCTCATTTCCAACAATTGGTATCAGAGCATTTGGTACTTTCAGGAGAAGATTTCAAGGATCTAAGCAAAAGATCAGGATGTCTTACAAAAGAGAAATTCCAAAACTTAATAGAGATAACTTCTCAGCATGGCAAGAACTGATGAAACTTCATCTGGCTACTGTTGGTGATAATGGACTAAAATACCTTGAAGAAAAATATGAAGAACCTTCTGGCACACTGTCAGTCAATGATATTGCTGAAAAGATAACTCACAACAACATGATGATAGACATAGAATCTGCTCTCAGCTATGAAGAATTTGATGACATTAAGGACTGCAAAACCACCTTTGACATGTGGAACAAGCTAAAAGAAATCTATGGAGGGGATGAAAATGTGAGAAGAGAAAAAGCAGAAAGTCTAAGAGGATAATTTGATCAAATGAAGATGAGAGAGGATGAAAACATTGCAAAGTATGTTGAAAGAATTAAAGCATGTGTAAGTGCAATCAGGGCAGCTGGTGGTGACATCAAAGGAGAAACAATTGTAAGCAAAGTTCTCAGAACCTTGCTTCCCAGTTATGCAATCAGAGTGTTTGCAATTCAGGAAAGAAGATGTGAAGAAAATCATTAGATAAATATTGAGGCCATAGTTGGGAGATTAACTACATTTGAACTAGATAACTTTGACAACTATGTTCCAGCTTCCAAGAACATGGAATCAGCATTTGAGGCCAAACTTTCACTTAAGGAGAAAAGCAAAAAGAAACTTCAGTCAGAAAGTGAAGATGAATCAAATTCAAGAAAGTAAGAGGCATTCCTAATATTAAGAAACCTGAGGTTGGTCTATGCAAAAACTGTCAGATTGGTAAAATGGGAAGGACTAGTTTTAAAAGTAAAAACTATCAATCTGAAGATATATTAGAAATTGTGCATACTGATTTATGTGGACCTATTGGAATAGAAAGCTATACTGGAGAGAAATTTTTCATTCTCTTTGTTGATGATTACTCAAGAATGATGACTGTCATGTATCTAAGAAATAAATCAGAAGCATTTGAGAAATTTAAATGGTATTTGGCAAGAGTAGAAAAAGAAACAGGGAAAAGACTGAAATGTTTAAGGTCAGACAAAGGTGGTGAATTCATTTCACATGAATTCAATAACTTCTGCATTGAAAGAGGTATTAAAAGACATGTTTTAGCACCAAGAACTCTAGAACAAAATGGGATAGCTAAAAGAAGAAATAGATCCATTATGGATTGTGCAAGAATCTTGATGATAGAAAAGAACATTGCTATCAAATACTGGAAGGAAGCCATCAGCACTGCAGTTCATACATTAAACCGAGTACAGCTAAAAAAGGACTCATTCAAGACTCCCTATGAATTATGGTATGGCCACAAACCCAATGTTAGTTATCTGAAAGTATTTGGAAGCAAATGTTATATTTTGAAAGAATCTAGAAAAGGAAAATTTAATGTAAAAGGTGATGAAGGAATATTTTTGGGATATTCTTGCAAAAGCAAAGCATATAGATGTTTAAATCTATCCACTCAAAAGGTCATAGAAAGTGCACATGTGAAAATTGATGAGTTTGCAAACAAATCAGAAGAAGAAAGCAAAAAGGTACTTGAAGACTACAAGAGATTTGTTTACATTGAACCAAATACTATACCAAGTATACCGTTCACTCAAGAATCCTCAACTCTTAAGTCTTCAATAACCAAGTTGCAAATAGTTCAAACCGAGCCTCAGAAACTTTCAGACACTACCGAGCAAGTGTCTACCGAGTCTGAATCAACCGAGCCAATATCTACTGAGCCAGAACAACAAGAATCTGAAGTACAGAAGGATAACAATGAAATTCATTCAAGAGGCAAGGAACCTGTATTAGCAAAATATGTTAGAAGACATCATGCACCAGATCAGATCATTGGAGACAAATTTGAAGGAACCCTGACAAGAAGTAAGTTGAAAAATACTTGTTTACTTGCTGATTTTGAACCTAGAAGTATTAAGAATGCACTGGAAAATGATAGTTGGATTGAGGCAATGAATGAGGAAATAGAACAGATAGAGAAAAACAAGACATGGACTCTTGTACCCAGACCTAAAGACAAGAATATAATTGGAACCAAGTGGGTATTCAGAAACAAGTTGACTTAAGATGGTAAGGTATCCAGAAACAAAGCTAGATTGGTATGCAAAGGATACTCACAAGAAGAAGGTATAGATTATGGAGAAACTTTTTCTCCTGTTGCAAGATTGGAAGGAGTCAGAACCTTACTTACATATGCTGCTCACGAAGGATTCAAAGTTTATCAGATGGATGTCAAGTCAGCATTCCTCAATGGAATACTGGATGAAGAAGTTTACATTGAACAACCTGAGGGTTTTGTTGATCCAGATAAAAGGAACATGGTCTACAAATTACACAAGGCACTGTATGGTCTGAAACAAGCTCCTAGAGCATGGTATGAAAGATTGCATAATTATCTTATTCAGATTGGTTTTCAAACAGCTAATGATAATAGTATCTTGTATATAAAGGAAGTTCCAGATAATAAGATTGTCTTGGTAGAAATATTTGTAGATGATACTGTTTTCACAGGGCATGATGATCTTTGCAAAGAATTTTTAGAACAAATGAACAAGGAGTTTGAAATGTCTATGTTTGGTGAGATAAAATTCTTTGTTGGTCTTCAAATCCAACAAAATAAGAATGGCATCTTCATCACTCAGTCAAAATACATCAAGGAGATATTGAAAAAGTTTGGACTGGATGACTGTAAACCTGTTGGAACTCCTATGTGTACTGGATTGAAACTTACAAAAGATGATGAATCCAAAGAGGTAGATCAAACATTGTATAGATCTATGATTGGAAAATTGTAGTATGTAGTTCATACCAGGGCAGATATTGCTCTTGCAGTTGGTATTGTTGCAAGATTTTCAGCAAAACCAAGAGAAACTCACCTGATGGCAATCAAAAGAATAATGAGATGTTTGAAAGGAACTGAAGATTATGGGCTATGGTACAAATTTGGAGGTAATTTGGATTTGAAAGTCTTTACTAATGCTGATTGGGCAGGGAACCTTGATGACAGAAAAAGCATAAGTGGAGGAGCATTCTTTCTTGGAAAGAGATTGGTTTCTTGGACAAGCAAAAAGAAAAATTGTACATCCCAATCTACAGCAGAGGCAGAGTATGTTGCTGCAGCAATAAATTGTTCTAATATTGTTTGGTTTAAGCAACTATTGCAAGGAATGAAGATGGAAATCAAAGAACCAGTTGTTATGTTCTGTGATAATACAAGTGCAATCAATATATCCAAGAATCCAGTGATGCATTCCAAGACCAAGCATATTGCAATCAAATATCATTTTGTCAGAGAATTGGTGCAAGATAAGGAGATCAGATTGGAATATGTCCCACAAAGGAACAAATTGCTGATATATTCACAAAGCCCTTGTCTAAGGACACATTTTTATATCTTAGAGGTAAGTTAGGGGTTATTCCCCTATCTGAAGTTCACTAAAGGAAGCTTTAGTGATGCATCAATGCATACCAAATTGAAGATCTATCTGTTGATGCAGTTTAATCAGAAATCATTGCATATGAATCAGTACTATAGGTACATTGAAATTCACTTTACTTCTGTTGTCTTTGGCATGTGTTGTCAAAGAGGGAGAGATTTATTGTCATATCCTTTTGAAATTTATGAGACTTAAAAAAATCTGCTATGAAGCTCCTTAAAAGAAGGAGACTAGTGAAAGAGGGAGAAGTCTGTTATCTTTTTTTCAAAATTTCATTCTGTTATGACATGTTGTGTTTCCATCAATGCCAAAGAGGGAGATTGTTGGATAGTGTTGTCCTTGATGTCACACAACATGTCATATTAGTCATTAATCTCAGTTAACCAAGTTTAGACAATGATAACTGAGCTCACTCGGTCATCAAAGAAAATAAAATAGATAGTGATAACCGAGTAATCGAAGAAAATAAAACAGACAGTAATAACCGAGCTCACTCGATCATCGAAGGAAAGATGGAAAAGTCAGTTTTCACCGAGGTCACTCGGTCATCGAAGGAAAGATGGAGAAGTCAGTTTTCACCGAGCTCACTCGGTCATCGAAGGAAAGATGGAGAAGTCAGTTTTCACTGAGCTCACTCGGTCATCGAAGGGAAGATGGAGAAGTCAATTTTCACCGAGCTCACTCGGTCATCAAAGTGGAGTCGGTTTCACCGAGCTCACTCGGTCATCACAGGGAACTCAGTGCTTACCGAGTTCACTCGGTGACTGAAGGATTTCATGGAATTCTCTGTATTAACCGAGCTCAGTCGGTTAACATAGGAATTATTTTTGAATAGAGTTTACCATGCTGGGTCGGCTAGTAAAGGGATTTGTTAAATCTTGCAATTCAGCCGACTGTTGGAATAATTGTTTTCAAAGTTATTTGAGCCGACTTGATAATCTAAAATATATATATATAGAGTTATTCAAGTTGTAAAAGCGTGAAAAAAAAAAGGTGTGAAAACAAGTGAAGAATAAGAGAAGCAAGGATGCAAAAGAAAATACTTGGATAAGAGGAGACTGAGTGAATCCTGATGAAGGATTAAAGGAGCTGTAAAGATGTATTTGATTAGTAAGGATCCAATCAAGCCGAAAAGAGATCTATAATCAGCAAAAGATAAGTTACATATTATTCAGGTCACTTTATTGTTGCTTTATAACCTTTGCAGCAGTGAATCCAAATCTCTTAACAGAGTTGGTTTAATAGCCATTTTGTAAATCCTCTAACAAGGTGACAATTCAGTTGAATTGTTCTAAAGACCTCTAGCAAGGCCACTTCTAACAGAGTGTTTAAATCCTCTAATAGGGTCACACCTAACAGTGTGTTTTTGTAACCTTTAACAGGGTTGGCTCCTAATAGGGCTCACTTCGGAAGAGTGAAAAACAGTAACTAGTTACATTGGTGGTTTTTCCCATATTGGGTTTCCACATTAAATCTGGTGTCTCTAGTGTTTGAGTTTGCTGAATTGTTTTGATATCAGTTCTTAATGATTGTTATTATTTGCTGCAATATCAAGTTTCAGTAATCTATAAAATAGATCAAACTTTTAGACATCTAAGGGACTGTGAAATGTTTTTGCAATAACTGATTCACCCCCTCCCCCTCTCAATTACTTAATTCTCATTTCCAACATCTTTATATGGTACTAGCCATCAAAGCATACACTAAATCTAATGTAAAGTAGATAAGACCCTTATTTGTCCTAATAACTCATGAAATAACATCAATCTATGGTAGCTAAATGTAGATCTATGAATCTCAGAAGTTGAGTGAGGGTATTCTATTATGGCTCTTCAACATGAAAGGGGAACAATGTTTGATTATTGATGTTGATTCAACACAACCTCAAAAATGTAGTAGTATAACAAGTGACCCTACAACTGATCAGTACCTAATCCATTGGGCAATTCTATGAATTCAAAACATACATCTGTGACATGAGGACATATTTTTTATACCCAAACATCTGATCAATCTAATCACCTTGTGATTCAGACATCAGTGTTCATTCAGATCTCATTCTGACAAAATATCCTTCTCAAGTAACTAGTAACCTTGTTAAACATATTAAGCATTTACTTGGCCTTTTGGTCCAACAACAAAATACATCAAACATACAACCTGAAAGGGATGTAAATGGGTCTTAGATCTTTGTTCCAAAACCACATAAGACTTATAGATTGCTTAGACTAGAGACAAGAACTAGAATGAAACTAGTGAAATTGCTGCTCATATGTATTCATTTCCTTGAAATTATACATTCAGATGCATAAAATTGAAACATGAAGATGCCTAACATATCAGAACTTGTTGTATTAACCCTCCTACTACTATTCATTCAAGAGAAATTTGCTGAAGAATGTGGTCACAGTCATGGGAATGCATCAAAAACTAGATCCAAAACCTTGGTATCATAGTAATGTGCCAATTTTCTCCCCAAAACTGGAACCTACTGGTTTCTCAGTCACAAAAAACTAGAACCCTTCAAATGAAAAAAGTAAAGAATCATATAGACAAAATGAATTCCTGGATCTGATATGCAACCACCACCTATCCACTTAGGGGTAAAAGCACAGATCTGTGTCACCGTTTGTGATACCAAAACTTGCTTTGGTCAAATCTCATTTCTCTATCAAAACTCAATTTTTTTCAAAAACTAAAAATACCCTTTTATAGATCTCAGATTCAATATCATCATTATATAAATTTTTGAGTGTTTTGATTAGTTATAATATGTTATAATCTCAAAGTATTATAAGTCAATATATTTTAACATTTCAAAAGATGCTCCCTCAAAAAAGGAAAAAAATATAGTAAATCATATCAAAAAAATTAAAATATTATATTTATCTCTAGAGGAGAGAATCCTCTTCATGAATATGTAATTTTTTTTCAAGAAGGTATAGATTTGATAGGAAAGCTTTGACGGGAGGAAAAAACTATTGGATTCTAATAAGGTCAAACTTGAGTACTTATAACAAAGAAAATATACATAAAAAATAATTATTTCTTTATTTGTGCACTAGCTATACATGTCATCTATAAGATATTTTCAAATTAGAACAAAAAAAGATGATTTGCATATACTTGTTTGATGGGAACTACACGCTATTTTTTTTACAGTTAAAAAAGGGACTTCAAAATAAAATAAAATGAATAAATTCTTACTCAAAAAAATTATAAAAATTATAAGCATAAAATTCATCCAATTCTATAGATTCCATCAGTTTACATCATCTTCATATTTTAAACACAAATACCATTTTTTTTGTCACTAATGTTGAACTGTCACATTCTGATATCACGTTTCTTTATAAAAGGTGACACAGGTTTGTGCTTTTACCCTTAGAATTCAACCTTTCTCAGTTCAAAAATATCTCTCTTCTTTCTTCCCTTTTTGATTTGATCTTGTTTCATCATTTTCTGTAACAAACTTACAAAATATCCTGTTTCTAAATAATGAAAACTTGTTGAGTCACCAAAATATTTGAAAACTTCATGAAAATGCTAGTGAAAATTGAGTTTTTACTAAGCGTATCTGATTAGAATTTTAACTTAACTTCATTTTCACTACCCTTAAACCATATTCAGGTCATTACTATGTTAGAAATTAGTTCTAATCTTTGATTACCTGACTACAACTACAATCTGGGAACCTGGAAGAAAACCTTGTATAGCTTGAACACATTGCTACTTGTGCAAAATCTGACTCCAGAATCAGAAAATTCATCTTTTTCTGATTTCGGCAATATATAACATCATATATTTTTCTTTCCAGAAACACCCTAAATCACAGTTTGAAAATCACTCCACTGCTATGAGCGTTTAGGTCTGCACTTAAAATATTTTCAAAAATTTAAAAGTTTCTAAAGTTTAAACTTTAGAAAATAAACTTTTCAATTCAAAAGACCCTGTGTGTATCATTTAGACAACATTAAATTTTTTTGCATTTTCAAACATTTTAAATTTCTCCCTCATGCCTCCATTCATGTCAACAGGTTTTGGTCATCCTTTTACCATGTGTCAACATGAGATTTGTCCACCTATCAACATGAGATTCATCCATCTTGCCACAGTGTCAGTGACACGTGTCACCTTCTCGCTAACTTGCTATGATAAATCTCGTGCATCTTTCGCTTGGTGAGTAAGTGACAACCCTCTGATTTCGACACATGTCGCAACCTCGTTCCATCTCCATTCATCTAATCTTTGCTAGATTTCTAGGATTTCCAGTGACCTTGCTACTTCGCTAGCTAGAGTTTCCAAGATTTTTTGGCTAGCGAGGTAGTGACTAGCTGGATTTCCTACCTTTATTGATTGCCTAGAATGTTGACATCATTATACCTTGGACTATGCATTAGTTCAAAATTTGGTATTGTTCCTCTAGTTGACATCATTCAACCCCACACTGCATGCTTGAGTGGCTTACAAAAGCCTCTTTCCGAAGACACTATACAATATGTGAAGATTTGTATTTAAAAGTTAAAAAATCTCCACCCTTGCTCAATGTGGGATAATCATTTTAAAACTATCATCCTCTATTCCTTTGCATGCCAAAACTTGACTACATGTTGATAGAGCTCCCTGTGTGATCTTGTTTGGATCTTCTTTGTTTGGCGCTACTTATGTGGGGTTGTCCTTTTGGAAAGGAATGAGCTCTATCCTTTAATTGCAGGTAGATCTCATCTAAAACATTGCCTCCACATGAGTACCTTGCCTTTATATGCAATTACTGAACTTGCATGGAGTCTCTTCTCTTTGACTGGTGTAAGTATTATTTTTGGTATCTATTCCTTGCATTAGAAGTTTGTCTTATGCACCTTCTTCTATGATATGTTGTGGGAAGCACTTGAAGACGCCTCCCCACTATTCTTTTATATGCTAAAGCTCTTCATTTATGTCATTGACTATTTGTTTGTTTCCATTTGCATGAATTTCTTTTACTATGCTTTGGAACTTGCTTCTCATAATGTGCAAGCCGTCTTGGGCTCTCAGATGGACTACCTCTGCCTTTTCCTGTGAATTCCCTTTTTCATTATTGTGGCTCTATCTTTTGAATGTGTTGACTCTACTTAGCTGGCAGTTTCTTTTCTTTGAATGTGTTGAGTTTCCTTAATCTCCCTATTTTTTACTATTATAAAGTCATTTGGCATGATTTCTTTTTATGATGTGAATTTTCCTTCTTTAAATGGCATGGGATGTGGCTTTTCTTAGCCGTAAGCTAATTCTTTTCAATGCATGAGAGATCTGTAGCTGGGAAACAGGTTCTTTGTGTCATATCTTCCTTTTAACACTATAGGTTCCTCTTTTAAAATTCAATCCATTTCTTTTGGATATCTTCTATCAATTGTCACTTGGAATTCATTTCTTTGGATATTCCTACGACCTTGTTCATGGGGCCTTCTGGCATCTGGAACAGACCACAAACCCTCTGATCATTTAGTCTTCCTTGTGTCCATTAAAACATGTTTCTAAGACTCATTAATCCTTCCATCATAGTCTACTTCTTATCCTTTGTTAAATTTTTGAATTTTTTCATAAGAGCCTTTTACTCTTTGGCATATCAGTCCACATAACATTCAAAAGATGTAAGCATTGGTCATCTTCATTGTAACTAGTCATACTCTTCGTACCACCTTTAGAAAAGCATTAAAAATAGATACTAAAATTATATTTAATCATCCATACATGAACATTGTGACCATTGTTATAATCATCATGATTAGAGAATTTCAAATTCTCAATGCTTCACTTATTTGATCGAATCAGTCGGGCCCTAAAGGGGTCGGGCTAAAAAAAAATCATTTTCAAACAACTGAACCATCAAATTAATCCACTAGTGACCTAATACTGATTTATATGAAATTTAACTGCTGAGCAATCAATTTGAAACTCATTTTACCACTTCCTGTCAAACTATGAATTTCATGCCAGGAGGTCTATTGACTACCTTTAAAAATTGACTCAAACAACTGACCAGGCTCTAAAACCTGACCCACTGATTCTTTATTTTGTAGATTTTCACCATGTCAAATCTAATCTCATGAAGAATTCCCAATCAAAAGATATTGACTGTCAAAATTGCCTTCTCAGAATTGCTTGCAAGCAAACATGTCAAAAAACAACAAATTGAGTTTGAATTTGGCTCAAAAAACTAGGCAAATGGACACTTGGTAGAACAAAAATTGGGACACTCATTCTCTTTCATGAGGACATTATGAATCTATGATTTAGGCTTATGAAAAATAACAGGACGTGAATGGCGAGTAGTCAAAGTAGGTTACTTGGATTTTGCAAACTTGAAACATTGACCAAAAGCATTTTTTTGTGAATGGAATTGGCCTGGACAAGTGTGCAAATGGATTCGTCAAGATTTGAAAATTGACACACTTAAAAATATTTTTAGAGTACAACACAGTGGAAAATCCATTCAATCTAGCCAATCATGGATTTTGAGTTATGACGTCACAAATAGGGGTTCTAGTCAATCTGCACTTGATGTCACCATTAAAACTTTAGAAATTCCATTTGGAATTGCATTTGAAAATTGATCAAACGGATTCATCATGAGCTGAAACTTGAAAGATAACAAGTCTTTGATGTCTACTATGCAATAGAAAAAGAAATTTAGCATTTCAATCAACTGGTCAAAAGTTATAGCTTGTCAAACAGGGTTTCTTGGAATTATGTGCAATGTGTATCAGCAAGACAAATTTATATGACCAATATTGAGGGATTCAAAACCTAGTCAAACGGACTCAAAATGACTTGAAAATTGAAACATAGGCTCTCGGGTATAGATGGTAGACACTCCCAAACTGGTGAATCATGACACAATTTTGGATACAAGATATTTAGGAGCAAACATGGCTTCCTGTCGCTATTTTGACACTTACGGTAAAATGCAAATTAGACATTGGCTCAAAAAATGACTTCACCAAATAGGTCAGAATAATAATTTAACTTCATAGAACAGGTAGACATGATGAATGAAAGGTGCTAGAAGCATTAAACACCTCTTAGTGCTCAAAAGTAAAGTTGGGTACATTTGCATCAAATAAGCATTTATGGGGCTTGATTTCTAAAAAATTTCAAAATGTGACTACAAATGAAGCATGCAATTTTTAGTCCCAACACACATGGACCTCAGTTTCCCTTTTTCCCCAAAATTTTCAATTATCCTATTTTATGCAGTCATATCTAACTGGTCAATCTTTTCCCATGGACCTCACTTTCCCTTTTCTCTCAAATTGTTTTAGTTATCCTATTTTATTTGCTTAAGCCTTTTGATAATTGTTTTATTACTATCTTTGAAACTCTAAGATTTTCCCTCCAATTTAATACATGGTAGCACTTGGTTAACCATAGATATGACATGTGTCACCCTCTGATTGGCACATTTGATGCATGTCAACACACAATCATCTTCCCTATCACTACTCTATCATCCCCTATCTAGGCATCTGCCACATTAGGGTCATATGGAACACTATGATTCACTCATTGACACACCTTATCCCTAGGCCTGCATGCACCATATGTCACATTGTTATTGAGTAACTTTGTTGTATTTGTTAAATTCCTTACATCTTCCTTTTGTGACTTAGGAAAAACCTCCAATCTAATGTGACATGTCAAGATCCTACCTCATCTCCTCTTGCAAACTCCACAATTTTTCAATTTGTCACTTTATCACAAATGATTTCATTATCTACCACATCATCAGTGACATAGTGACCTCTTTCCATGTGTCTCTCTTCAATATGTCACTGGCTACCTCAAAGTGTGTGCCATGTGGAAGCATCTCATTTTTCAATTATAATTTGAGTCATTACACTCATTAACTCTTATTCATGCATTCTCACATTCAAAATTTACATGCAATCATTAACTCAATCACCACTTAGGCCCACTATGCAAGATTCTTGGTTGTTATGAGAATGATTTCATACAATAGTGTTATAGATGGGCAATTGAGAAATCAATTGATTAGCACTCCATATCCACACATCATATGTTAGAAGGAGCTTGTGTGGAGGACATTCGCCTAAGACTTATGAAATAATCCAAATGATGATAAGGGTGGTGTGCAATTCCCTTTCTTATTTGTGTGCATCACTGCAACAAAAGTTTGAGCCTTGCATAACAAAATGGTGTTAGAGTATGGCATCCTTAATATAATAAAAACTTGTGTAATTTTCCATCCATGTGGGTGAATTGGGGGAAAATTCAATAGCAAAGACTCCACTAAATCTTGAATTTCCTCATTTAATGTTCAATGTATGTATGATCCCATTAGCCCACCTAATTTTTAATGATGATATGTGCATATTTTTTATTGGACATCCAATGGTATTTTAAGGTGATTTTCACTCTTAGAGGCATAAGACCATGCAAGTTATATTTTCCATCCTAGTTCAACTGCATGACAACCCCTTCTAATTTAATGTGAGCTTGGTGTTTAAATGGCATTACTTCCTTTCATAAACTATTTTCAAATCCATTTCTTGGGAATTAATAAAAAAAATATTAACATGTGTTCATAGGTCAATGATAAGTAAACCTTTGAAAAGTCACTTACAATTACCAAACACATCTCTTCAATTTCAAAATGAAATATCTTGCTCAGGGAAGTTGGGTCATGTGGTGAGTCAGCTCAAAAAATAATTTAGACTTAAAAAAATGACCTCTTGAATAAATATATTTATCTCCTCATAAAGGTTTTATTCAAAATCAATCACTGTTTGATCATCATTTTTACCCATCTGTGCAAACTACCATTTTTGCATCAAAATGTCATCAGACTAGGCTCAAAAATTGATAAAAACACCTAACCAAGCCTTAGCACCTGTGACACTTGTTTTTTGGTAAAAAAATCTCCCACTTTACAAATTCTCATCTAATGAACACATCTAGGTGAAAAAATATTGACCATCAAAGTTGTTTTTTTCAAAATTGATCCTACAAACATGCTAGAAATAGAAAAATGTATTTGGATGTGGTCCTTAAAACATGTCAAAGGATCATTTAGGAATTTGCAATTTTGGGCATAGGGAAAATTTTATATGGAGAGTATAAATACATAATTTAGGCTCATTATGAATAACTAGGCATATTATCCAAGCATGCAAAGGTGGCCTCTAAAACTTATAGAACTAGGCATACTTTGAAACAACGATTTTTGCATATCAAATGAACATCAGAAAGTCTGCAAACAAATGCATGAAAACTTGCAAATTTGCATACTTGAAGAACTTTTAATTTAGAAAATAGTCATGAAAATATTTTAGGCTCATCTATCATGGATTAAAAATTTTAACATCATGAACATTCATTCCAATCATTCTACACATTTAGTTACTAATAAAATCTTAGAAATTGCATTTGGAATCATGTTTGAAAACTAGCCAGACAAATTCATAATACCTTTAAATTGCAATATAGGATTTCATTTATAACTAAAATGCACTAGTATAACCATTTCTTCAAAATACTCAATGGATCATAAAATATTCACTATCAAACATGGCTTCACAAATTAATGGATAAAGTGCAAAATAATGGTAGAGATGAACAACCAACTTTGTGGAATTAAAAATCCAATCAAAACATATCAAAATGACATGAAATAAGAAAGAAAAGCTCTTTGATATAGATACTAAAAACTCCCAAAGTAGTGAAACATAAAACTTAATTGAGTATGAGATATTCATGTCTAAAGTAGGCTTCTCACCATTTTTTGACACTTAGGCAAGAATGATGATTTGACAAGTGCTCATAGTGACAACTCACTAAGTTACTCTAAATTGCAACTTAACATCATGAAATGCATGCTTATACTAAATGAAATGCAAGGAACATCTGAAACTCATCATAGGAATCAATATGAAAACAAGGTATACATGCATGAAAAGATCTTATAGGGGTTAATTGAGAAAAGTTTCATAAATTGGTACTCAAAATCCTCATGAAACTTTAAGTTCCAACATAAGGTGCTAAGTCACACACATCAGGGTAAGGAGGTCAATCATGTAACTATTGTTGTCTATTAGTGTAACAAACTTAGCCATTTACAAGGCAAATTTAGAGGATCATCACTGCAATCAAGCTACTTTATATAGGTTGAGTCATGTACACACAAAAAACTATGTAACAAGTTCTATAAGAGATGAGTAAGTTTATGGTCACCAAGTGTTTTCTATATGAGATGAGCTCAATAAAGGCTGATCAAGTTTCAAGAATAAAAGTACAAAGTTACATAGTATGTGTCAAGCACAATATAGACTAAGTAACAACAATGTCAAGCATTGGAAAATAGTAAAGATTGAGCAGTATAGAGCTTTCATAAAAGTGAGGAATGGAATAAATTTTGAGGTCAAAAAAATTCAAGAGGACATGGAAGGAACATTTAATAATCACCTATCTTGTAAATATTGTTGATCAAATCAATGCTAGTAATATGGAGTCAATTTAAAAATTCATGGATTGGTCTACAAGAAGATTCAAGAATAAGATTTTTGAAAAATTTTCCATGACCATTGCTGAGAAAAATGTGCAATCACAAGAGAAAACATAGGTTATCACATAACTAATATAGAAGGTACAACATTTGTAAAATATTTTGTCAAATACGCCAAGATTCAAAAAGGATATTTAGGAACAAATAAACTAGATTCAAGATGAGATGAAGACATCCAGTGGTGTTAATTGAGTGTCAATTAGATCTAGCATAGATCATTACAATAATCTATTGAATACTGAAGGAAAATTGATCAAACTTCACACAGTTGACAACAACATCAGATCCAAATTGATCTCTATTAAATAAATGATGATACCTCATTTGGAGATCATATAGAAGGAAACACAAGAATCCAAAGATCTTATCAAAGGAGATCATAATATCAGTGGTTAATAATCTAATTGATTTAGCTACAAGACTATAGTTTCAAAGTCCCATTCTGGAAGCAACAAGAACCACATGTCATATTCCACCCTAGCAATCATGACATAAGGGTTCAAAAATAATGGGAAATTGGATTTTTGAAATAGATTTGTTAAGGGAGAAATAAAGGGGAAATAGATTTATATTCATTTTTGGCATAAGTCATAAGACTTAGGAGGAGAGATTATATTAGATTGTATTTGTAATGATGAAAATATGATAAAGTTTTTTGCCACTAATGTTAAAGAGGGAGATTTTTAGTATCTCTAACTATTGTTGTCTATTAGTATAAAATACTTAGTCATTTACAAGGCAGAGTCAAATAGTCATCACTATGACCAAGCTAGTCTATATAGGCTAAGTCATGTACATAAGAAAGTATGTACCAAGCTCTATAAGAGATAAATAATTTTATGGTCACCAAGTATTTTGTATACAAACTGAGATCAATAGAGTCCGAATAGGTTTCAATCATACAAGTGTTGAGTTACATAATATATGTTGAGTACAATACAGATCAAGCAAAAACAATGTTGAGCATTAGAAAATAGTAAAAACCAAGAAATGCAAAGTTTTCATAAAAGTCTGAAATGGAATAGCTTTTGAGTTAAAACTTTTTTGAGCTGACATAGAAGTAACATTTAATGTTTGTAGATTTTTTTATATAAATTTTTATGCATGAATGACATAGATTACATTTATCTATGTTTTGTGATCAATGATTTAGATGGAGAGGCTATTATGGAAACATATGGAAAACTCTTTAGAGGACTCTTCAAATAGAAAATATCCTAACCTAGATGGTGTGGTGTGATATGGTATAGCATGAAGATGAGAAGTGTATGCATGCAAACAAGGAGTAATATGCAAATAGTGAAGTGAAGGATCGAGATCAGCTATTATCATTTAGCAGAGCTAGTGACCTAATCATAGTAGTGAAGGGGAGGAAAAGTATTATCAACTTAGAGGAGATGATTAGTTAGCAGGGAAAAGACTCAAAACCATCTTATAGAGCAAACTGAGTGTCAGGTACTAAATTAGTTCTAACCATCTCGAATCAAGATAAATCTCTTAACAAAGTGGTCTTATAAAATCTTTGTAAATCTCCTAATAGAGTCCTTTCTTTTTTGTAACTATTAAATCCTCTACCAAGGTGAAACCTAGCAGTCTCTTAATCTCATATTAGATAGACATTCTTAGAAAGGATAGGGTTCTTGTTCCAATAAAAGATCAACCTATTAATGCTCGGTACAACCAATAGTCTTATAAAACCATAGGAGGTAGTTAAGACATATGAATCTTGTGAGAGATGCTAGCCCACTACCAAACATCCCCCTCCTAGTATCACTTGTAGTGGCTTGTGAGATTCAAACCTATGACCAAGCTTTGATACCAATTGTTAGAATATATATAGTCCAAAAAAATAAATGAGAGGGGGGATGAATTAGTTATCCAAATAATATCACAATTATCAACCTTATCAAAACTTAACCATATGAGCAATATAATAAGAAACAACGACAAGATACTCATGGACAATAACATTAGCTATGTTAATGAGGGAAACCCTTGATAAGAGGGAAAAGCCTAGTGAGGATGGTACCCACAAGATGATGTACTATTATAAATATTCCCTATTAGAGGATGGACCCTATTGGGAGCCTATAAAAACATTCAGTACATAACATACCCTGTTAGCAGTTGTGTCAACCCATTTATGAGTTAAAGAAGGTAGATGGACCCATTGTCCAAATAGCTTTAGGGGCAAGACTAGTGAACCCATTATCCAAATTCTCTATTTATTATTTCTTGTAGTATAATATAATTGAACTATATTTCTCTATCCTCTTTCTTTCTCCTATCAACCATACTTTTTCTCCTTCTGATCTCAATACCAAATCAAAAAAATTGTATCTAATAATCCCTTGGATTAGTTACTGACATTTACCAAATACTTTTCTCCCTGTTTGCACACTTCATGCTTAATACTCAATCACATTCAAAATCACAATTTACTACCAAGAAAAATACTTTCCTTTACACCCTATCTTCAAAATAATTCCTCCAGTTAGCTTGGACACTTTCCTAATTAATTATAATAAGATAATTAAATATTTCATAATTACAATTGCATTGTCACCTCATGGTCTATGCAACTCTTCAAATATGAAACTTCAGGGCTTGTACACTTACATATGTCATCATCAGTCTATCCCCTAACAATGTATAAGTTTGTGTATCTTAATTCTATCTTAGTAAAGAAATAAATCATAATCATCATAAATTGCTTTATAGGTGCTCTATTTTTGCACTGTTCTTTATAAATAAAAAATAACCTCTATATCTATTCAACTTAGGCTACATAGACTTAACCTCACTATTAGGACATTGTGGGGAACATGTCCTTAACTTTACATAATCTAATTATAAAACCTCTATCTATATGACATCGATCTTTGTCCCTTACTCTATGAGTCTTCATAGAATTACTACTATGTTGACATCAATAATAAACATAGTCATGAATGCAACATGTCAATATTGCCACATGCTCTCCAATGTTTAGGATACTCTCCCAAAGGAATACCATCAGAATTCATGCTAACAATACCCCCCTTTTCATTGATGGAAACATAGATGAAAAATATAGACAGGTTCCAAGAATACCAAATGATAGTTTGCTACTAGTGTTTTTCTGATCTTTTCAAATCCTCTTCATCAATCAAATCTGAAATCTTCTAGAGCACTGCTCTATTTTGCATCTTCTTATAATTTGCCTCAAATTTTCACATGCTAAACAACTCCCAACTTCTCCCATGCAACATATCTCCCCCATAGAGATATTCTTTTTGTTTCTTACATAAACCTTTCTAAATCTCCCTAATAACTATCTATCTCCCATTCATCTAAAGGATTTTTTTTCATGAATTCTCTCCCCAATTGACATCAATGAAAATGGCCTCATTATGTTAATCAACTTCTTAAATTCTAAAACCAACTCAAGTGTCCAAAGACACTTTTAAAGATCAATTACCAAGAATCTTTAATGAATTTTCTCATCATAGATACTCCCACATTGAGGAAGCATCAACATTCGGTCTAGTTAAACAATAGTACTTTGTACAATTGGACTAATGTAATCTTTGCATCATCTACTCTGAACTAGTTAGGGGCATAACCCCAAGCATTCCTCTTAAGTACTCAAAAATTTCTCAAGGTAAGGTTTTTATAAGGATATCTACAATCTGATCTTTAGTACTTACATACTACAACCTAAATTTCCTTTTTTGCTACCTTCATTTTCAAGACATGATACGTAATAGATATATGCTTAGTCTTAAAATATAATACAAGAGTCTTAAACACCCTTACTATACTTCTGTTCTCACAATATATGATAATGAGTTCTAAAAATTGTATCCCAATATCTTTCAACATTTTCTTTATCCACATAACTCGATTACAATTATTTGTTAGCTTTACATACTGTTCCTTAGTTGTATTCTATGAAATAGAATCTTGTTTCTTTCTGACCTAATAAATCAATCTTCCTCTAAGAAAAATGCTCCACCGCTGGTGCT
The DNA here is from genome assembly GCA_028749045.1 of Cupressus sempervirens. Classification (NCBI taxonomy): domain Eukaryota; kingdom Viridiplantae; phylum Streptophyta; class Pinopsida; order Cupressales; family Cupressaceae; genus Cupressus; species Cupressus sempervirens. The sequence goes on from CM053784.1 coordinate 207,430,147, forward strand.
CTTTCTATCATCCATACTGCCTAACTAGTGGGCATCAGTATAAGCACATAGAGTGAAATAACCTGATCTGTAATACCATATCCCATAGCCAGATGTTCCATTCAAATATCTAAATATCCTCTTTATTGATGCATAATGATACTACTTAGGATCAACTTGAAATATAGCTACAATCCCAACTATATTTTTTATATCTAGTTTGGTGTGAGTTAGATATTGCAAACCTCCAATCATGTGTTGAAATTTTATTGCAAGGATCATTAGAAAAGAGATTGTTAAGAAGGAGATTGTTGAAGATAATCATGTGTTTCAATCATTTTTTTGTCATTGATGTCAAACCTGCTATTTGCTGGTAAGAAAATTGCTAATAATATTCAAATGCTATCACTTAGTTGATTGATCAAAGGGATTTGATCAATCTGATCTAACAAAAGCACCTAGAGGAAAGGTTGAGTTATGATTATGTAATGAACTACAAGGATCAATTAAGAAAGTGGTGACATGATGTATCGATGATCTACTTAAAGTTACAAAATGTCTAGCTACACTTAGAAAGTTTAGAAGAATAAATTAAATAAATTTTGTCTGCCAAGCTTGATCGAGTGGATAGTAGGTTCCAAGAAGAGTTAGTGCCAGCCGAGTAGAAAGTTAGTTGGAGTTGAGTGTGTTGGCTCCTGATTTAATAGTTTTAGAAACAACTAAGAAACTAAACAAATGCATCTAAGGCTAGCAAATTCCTATGATAAATGCACCTGACTGCAGTCTTGGGCCAACTATAAGGCATGACCCTTCTTCTACTTCAGGCTCTACTAAACCTAAGTGGGTGGACCTCAAATTCAATTGATATCGTACTAGTGCAAAAACATATCCCTAAATCTATTAAGCAGATGAAAACCCCTTATATCTCCTAAAAACTTATGCAAGAACAAAGATATGCAGTAGCTAATTACAACTCTATGAAATGCACAAGCTAAGTGAGGGTTAAACTTTGATAGCTCTTCAACATAAAAGGGTAAAACATGTTTGATTAATAATTTTGAATTCAACAAAACCTTAGATATGTAGCAGTAAGACTTTAATGATCTTGTAGTGGACCAGTGCCTAATACATTAGGTAAATCCATGAATCAAATGCGTACATATGGATACATGATACTTATGTATATATTTAGATATATGATCTATCTATTTACCTTGTAAATAAACATCTGTGCTCAATCCAAACCTCATTCTTACTTGATATCCTTCTCAATAAACCTATAACCCTGGTGATTCACTAAAGCATTTATATAACCCCTTGAGTTACAAGCAACAATAAGACAACATACGGCCTTAAGGGACTGTAACTACAATCTAGGCTCTTTGTTGAAAGAGCGTAAAACATTGAAGCTCATTGAGATAGGAGACAAGATTCAAGATGAAACTCAACCTATTGCAGCTCTTTGTATTATTTCTTTGAAATTATACAATCATATGCATGAAACAAAAAACAAAAAACAAAAAACAACCTAATAGATCTAAACTACCTATAAATTCCTTCCTACTACTATTCACAATAGAGAATTATGCTGAAAAATATGGTGTCTCAGTATTGGGAATGCCTCAAGACTACAACAAAAACCCTAGTATCACAGTAGTGTGAAAATTTTCTTCGAAAGACTTGAACCAACTAGTTTCTCAATGACAAAAACTAGAACCCTGCTGGTATTACCTAGAGAAATCTGCCAACAGCCTCAAATGAAAGAGAGAAAGAATGATATAGCAAAGAAAGAATTTCCATATCTAATCTTAGAGTTACATGTGTCCACTTGGAAATAAATCTTTTCCAGTTACAAAACCTCCTTCATCTTTCAACAAATTGATCTGATTTGGTTTCATCATTACTTTGTAACTAATTTTCAAACTATCTCTTACCAAATGATGAAATCCTTTGTTTGCCAAAATATCTGATAAGACTTATGAAAATGCTGGTGAAAACCCTATTTAACTAACTTATAAATGACCCCAACTTCATTTTCACTATCAGTTATTGATCTTGTAACTATATTTTTAGTTTTAACTCATTCCATTGAGAAGTCCCCAAATTTCACATTTTTGGTTATAACTTGAACCCATGAATCCTTGTGTAGAAACAAACTCCATAATCAAAAAGTTTGTCTTCTCACAATTTTGTCGATATATAATATCACTATATTTGCTTACTAGAAACCTCCAAAAAGCCATTTCAAAAAATACTCCCCTATTACAAAGCTCAGTTCTACACTCTTTGAAATTTAAATTTTGAAAAATTTAAATTACTCTAAAGTTAAAACTTTAGGTTAAATGCCCCTTTTGATATTAAAAACTTGCATGTACACCCTTTTGAAAAATAATTTAAAATGACATTTTAAAATCATTTTACTTTTTCCCCTTTACCTCCATTTGGGTCAAACCTTCATTGACCAAGTGCCACATGGCAATTGTTGATTGGTTGACCCGTGCATCATCTGCCATTGGACTACCATGTTAGCACTAGGCGGGCTTGGTGCCACATGTCACACACCCACATAATCACAATTCTTATCAATTGAGCACTTTCATAATGCAGGGATGCACTGACTATAAGATCTCACCACGTGGCATGATCTTAAGCCTCTAGTCTAAGCCTTCCATCAATTGCCACATCACCATGCATGGGGCCCACTGCCACATGGCACTTGCCTACTTTCCCACATGCATAGTCAGCAACTACTGACTCTGCAAGTGAGGAAGGGCCATCATGACATGTGTCCCTATGCCACGTGGCATCATCAGTGCATTTTCATTTAAAATTTAGCTTTGCATCTCGATTTTGAAGTTTGTTGACCAACCAAGGGCCCCACAACCTATGGCTAGCCTTGGCCTCAAAAGTCACATGGCTTTGAGATACTTACAATATGAGTGGACAAGTACTTAAAACTTATAAAATGCTTCTCTTTGCTGAATGTGGGATATCTCTTTATGCCACTGACTCTACATGAGGTGTCCCATTCACGCATGGATTCTTCCTTTTCTTGTGGATGACTTCCTCTAGTCAGGTAGCTTCTTCCTGCCATGTACATGGGGTCTTCTATTTTTTTTATGCAATGGATTCTTGCTTGTAGCGTGGGTACTTTTCTTTGGAGACTGGATGCTTCGGTTATTTCTCCTACTCAATGGACATTTCCCTTTCCTTAGACATGGTTTGTTCTTCAAAATTTGAACCATATTTGATGTGGCTTTCTCTTAATAAGGTGTGAGCGATCTGTGATTTGGCTTCAATGTGGGGGCTCCTATATTTTTGTTGCATGGAGTTTCATGTTTTAAGCCATAATCTTCTAACAAGGCTTGCTTCCCAATCTGTCGTAGCCTCTTCTTTGTTACCATGTTCTTTAACTTTTTTATCCAAATTTTCTACGGCCCCTATTTGATGTGGCTTCCCTCTATTTGTTTTCCATGTTCACTCCTGAAGCCCCCTCTCTTGATATGCCATGAGTCTTCTTTTACCTCCCGCTGGTTTATTTTATCATTGTAGGCTGTCATTGAAGGACTGCAACAAGCTCAAATCCTAGGCTCAGCTCCTCGTTGGTAACAGGATTTGAACCCATGACCAGATTGCATTACAAGATCATTTGCAACTATTTGAAGACACGTTGCATCATCTCAATGACAGTAGATGTGGCAAGTGTTCACACATTTTTTACTTTGTGCTCACGGTTCCTCTTTGGTGATAGCTAAGAAGTAGATAATTCAAATTTTGTGTTTTATTCTTTGTAAGGAAAACATTTGAATTCCCCACTTTCCCAATCTTCATGAGCATATCATGAGTTAAAAGTGTGCATGCCCTGATATGCCTTCCTACATTAGAATTTTGTTCCAATCTCTAACACATACTTCAATAGTCCTTTTTGTTTGTAGATTCGATCTCACACCATTAATGGAAGCTTATCTTGTTCAACGTCACCATTATATAGAACTAAACATATGTTTATTAGAGAGTCTATTCATACACATGCTTGGAGTATTATAAATCATTGTCTATCTTCTAGTATCTCACATTTGCTATGGACCATACAAAAGGTAACATCATCCATTATTTTTAGAATCCTCAATGATTTTAATAGAGAACATCTTCATTATAGTTAATTGTCTAGTTCTTATTAAGTATCTGTCTCCATTTGAAGCAATATCCTTCACATTTTATTAATCTGGAGAAACCAGTCGGACCCCAAAGTTGGTCTAGCTAAAAAAAAATTTCGTTCTGAAACAACTAAATCCTCAAATTAGCCTATTAACCTTTTAATATCCACTGGAAATGATTTTGAGCATTAATTGATCATTAAAATCTCATTTTATCATTTTCTGCAAACTGTCAAATTTGCATCAGGAGGTCCTTTGACTAGCCTTAAAAAATTGACCCAAATCACTTGATTAGGCTATGAAAACTGGCACGCTAATTATTTTTTCCGCACACTCTTACCCCATCATATCTCATCTCATGATGAATTCAAGGTTAAAAGATATTCGTTATCAAAGTTGCCTTCTCAGAATCACCTGCATATAAACATGTTAGATAGTAATAAATTGGGTTTGGATTTGGTCTTGAAAACTGGGAAAATGGACACTTGGGAAGATGAAAACTAGGTCATTGATTCTATGTCATGAGGATAGTAAGAATCTATGATTTGGGCTCATGATGAATAATCGGATGCAAATGGCAGAGAGTCAAAGTAAGCTACTAAGAATTTCTGACTGGAAACATTGGCGGGAAATCAATTTTTGCAAATGGAATTGACCTGGAAAAGTGTTCAAATGGATTCTTCATGACTTAAAAAATGACACACTTGGAGTATTTTTGGAGGAAAACACAGTGTTATAATCCATTTTATCTAGGCAATCATAGGTCTCAAGTTATAACATCATGAATAGGGGTTCTGACAAATCTGCAAATGCTGACACCATTAAAAGATAGAAATTGTGTTTGGAATTGTGTTTAAAAATTGATCAAATGGATTCATCAAGAGTTGAAACTTTAAAAATAACAAGTCTCTTACATCTAAAATGCAACAAAAAAGGAATTTCAAGATTTTGGTCTACAAGGTCAAAATTATAACATGTCAAACAAGGTTTCCCAGAATTTTGAATATTTCAAATCAGCATGACATTGAAAACTGACCAACTTTGAGGGATTGAAAACCTAGACAAACGAATTTGAAATGACTCAAAATTGGAAACATAGGTTCTCTAGTATGGACACTAAACACTATCAATGTGGTGGGTCAAAGAACATTTCTGGGTAAGAGATATTCAATCACAAACATATCCTCTTGTCACTGTTTGACATAGGTAAAAATGTAGAAATGACACTAGATCAAAATAGAACTTTTCCAAATGACCTGAAATGTCAATTTAACTTCATGGAACATGTAGACACATTGAGTGAAAGGTTCTAGAAGCATTAAACACCTCTTAGGCCTCATACTCATAGCTAGGTACAAATGCATTTATGGGGCTTGATTTCACTCAAAATTGAAATAAATGCTCAAAATGAGAAGGCAATTTTGAGCTCCAATAGTGTCTCTATCTGAGGATGCATGTACCTTATGGGCATGGCAAGATTTCAGATCTACAAGTAAAGAAAACCACACACCTAACTACAAAAACTCCTCTCGAACAACTTTATTGAAAGTAAGAAAACTACTCAACTACTATGTGCATATGATGACCGCAGGCCACCAAACTTCAACAAAATTATTTACCTCTGTCGTATACCTAATTTTCATTCCTTTCTTCATGAAGTAAATTGAAATTACTTGTCCTATCAATTTAACCAATCATATTAACATCATGAAATGAATCACTTGGCAAAACAAAATCATCACCATTACTTTCATAATGCATATTAAAACTTGACAAACTTCAACCTTTTTCTCAATATGAAAGATAAAACCAACATGCTCATGAATGTCGACATCAAACTGAAACTCATCCCTACTGATTGATTCATGCATGTTGTCTACTAGAGACACAAAGAACTCATATTCAACTTTATAGAAAGAGTTATATATATCATGAATTTTCAACTCACCTTGACTTTGCACATCCTCAAGTGTTTTTGGCTAAATTTGAAATGAGCAATCAAATTTATATTCACACATATCTTCAATGTCAAAATCTAAAAACAATCTAGAGTCCTTTAATGATTCTTCACAATTAGCAAATGGATTAGTTGCTACATTACAGTATTCATCATAAAAATCATTGCAAGGTGTAGGCAGATTTTCAATAACCATCTCATCAAACACTTTGTTAACATAATTAGATGCAACATCATGATCATATTCAATTTCATATTCAGAAGAAGAATAGTCTGACCTCTTACAGTAGTAAGAAAAGGTATCATCATTAAACCCACCCTCAACTAAATCTGAAAGTTCCATGCCTTCTTCAAACAATGGGTTGATAACTCCATGTAGTGATCCTTGTTGAACATCTTGACAAAACATAGGCTGATCGTCATCACAACCTTCATCGTATAAGGCATTAATATATAATTTAAACTCACTATATATTTCATCTTCATGGAGACTTTATGCATATGAAGAAAAGTTAGAACCATGTGAAGATTCACTTTCTATTTCTTCTACCAAACATATAGTGTCCATAATGACATCCTTTTCATTATCTTGTTTAGGATAACCATTACAAATAGACCCTGATTCATTCCTAAACATCTCACTATATGCTGAATCTTTACTATCTAATGTAAGAACACTTGACAAATCTTCACTAAAATCTTCATATTCAAACTCATTAGGATCAACTGACTTCACCATCTCTTTATCTTCATACTTTGCAGACAAATCAGTTTCAAATTTTTTATTGGCTAACTGATTTTTATAACACAAAAACTGAGCTACACTATCTTTTTCAGATTCAAAAAAGGAATTTATACCTTCACCTTCAAATGAATTTTCACTATCATCATTGCTTTCTTCTTCCCAATCAGCATTAGATTTGTGTGAAGATGAACATATGCTAATAGTGTCCTCTTCTTGACTCGAGTAACAACTCTCATCATCAACTTTATATGACACCTCTGGATAATACATTGGATCAACACCTTTATTATCATGATTTGAAACATGACTTTCAGCTTCTTCATACTCACATTGAGATGAATGTCTTTCAATTTTATATTTAATAACCCTTTCAACATGATGTAATCTCTCAATAAGATAATTCATTTCTTGCCTATCTTGCTAATTAGGAAAATGCATCTTACCCTCTATTGCTGAAACATCATAAACATGTGAGCTTAGTTCTTCTGACTGTGATTGGGATAAGTGTAACTTACATTCTTCATCCTATGTTATATCTCCATGACATGTCAGATCAGCAACATCAAATTCATGATCAGAGAGATAACTTTCAACCTCCTCACTTGCATAAGACTGAGATCTAGGTGCAACAACCTCAAACTTTAAAACATTAGCAACATCATCATACACATAACTATCATGAGAAGAACTTGCTACTGTAACTAATGTTTGATCTATAAAATCAACATAATGTTGAACCTAATCAAAGTTTAAAATATTACTCACTATTGTAGCATCATGAACATATGTGTTTCTATTTACAACTAGACTAACCTTCCTTATACACACATTCTGATTTAAATTCTCAATCTGATTAAAACTGACAGTAAGGGTGTTGATATGCTTATTCGAAACTGAAGAATCAACACTACATTCATCTTTTCTTTCATAAAATTTATACTGGAAATCATACATAGAAAAATGACCTCTAGTCAATCCATATTTCAAATTATTTTCAATATCCCTAGCAGTCACAAAAGCCTAATATAACGTCTGTTGTTCTTTATCCCTTAGTAGATAATTCATTTTCTTGTCAAATGCATCAAAATACACTACTAAACACATTTTATCATCGGGTCTATGACTCTCAGGGATTTCATTCAGAACCTTTTAAAATATGATATTAAATTGAGGAACCAGTTCATCACACTCAATGTGAATCTTTAAGAACTTATCATAAAAATCAGATATGCTTACATGTTCTCCAAATTGCTCCATGAAGGAAAAATGCAACTGACTCCAACATGAAATAGAATGTGCTAGTAAAAAATTAAACCAATCTCTAGCATCACCTTCTGAGGTTTGGAAAAATAACTTCATGTGCACATCCTCATGAGCAATCTCATAGTCACCCATCAAATCACTGAATAACTCAACATGATGACTAGCTGAAAAAAGATAGTTCCCATTAAACTTAGGCAAACATTTCTTAACATCATTAGGAATGACATTTGGGAAACCATGAATACCATTGAAACTTAATGGCATATACCGCTTGGTAGAAATGGATCTAGGAACTTCACTAACTAGCTACATCTTAGGTGAAATGAATCTTGACATCCTTTAAAAATTTTAACCTCATTCACCCATATTTTGATTTGTAATTTGTAGCAAATCTACACCCTTCTACCAATGAATCTTTGCAAATACACTTCACAACTTTATACAACAACAATTAAAACTCAATCCTATGAAGTGTATGGAACCCTTAGAACTATTCTCCTATTCGTAGTGCTGAAACTCACTTGATGGAGAATAAACTTTTATACCACTTTCTTTCATGACAAGAATAACATCATGAAAAATAAAATACCTCAAGTGTTGTTGCTAAAACATTGATATGCTGATTGGCCTAGTGCTAATCTCTATTCCTCACACCACTAATCATTTCCTTTGTAGAGTCGCCATCTCCTTGAGGAGAAAAATGAAATCACAATAGTGATTCACATTTATCATTAAAAATTTGTATTACAAAAAATCTACAACACTCTAAAACTTATTGGTCAAAAATACATATACTCTCTTTTTATGTTTAAAATTTCACACAACTTTCATATCTATCTGATTCAATTGAAAACTCTTGAAAGCAATTTTATGTAACCGATCTACCCTAGTTCAGAATCCCTTTTAGAAAGAGTTGCCACTCATGATTGTGAGAAAGATTTAACATAAATCATACATGATAGATTTGAACTGGAATTTCACTTTGTAGAATTTTGCAAAACTTTTAAACACTTAGAAGAGAGAAACCATTGTTAAACAATTCTAACTCTAAAATTACAACAACACTTTGAAAGCAAGATGTAGTTGAACTAATTGAAAATGAAACTTAAGAACAACACAATCTGCATTCAACCTCAAAGCTATTACTGCAAATGGATAAAACTTCACTGGGGTGCATGATTTGGAGTAAGGAAATTGGAAAGAATATCAGAGAACTTACTGCTGAAACTTCTTAATGAACTTCTCATGTTGTGTTGAATCTATTATTTTCAAATTCTCAAGGTTTATCTTCAATCTAATTCAATAGAGTCCCCAACAGAGTCACCATTTTGTTGGCTCCTGATTTAACAGTTTTACAAACAACCAAGAAACTAGACAAATGCATCTAAGGCTAGCAAATTCCTATGATGAATGCACTTGACTATAGTCTTGGGCCAACTATAAGGCATGACCCTTCTTCTATTTCAGGCTCTACTAAACCTAGGTAGGTGGACCTCAGATTCAATTGATACCATACTAGTGCAAAACCATATCCCTAAATCTATTAAGTAGATGAAAACCCCTTATATATCCTAAAGCCTTATGCAAGAACAAAGAAATGCAATAGCTAATTAAAACTCTATGAAATGTACAAGCTGAGTGAGGGTTAAACTCTGATAGCTCTTCAACATAAAAGGGTAAAACACGTTTGATTAATAATATTGAATGCAGTAAAACCTTAGATATGCAACAGTAAGACTTTAATGATCCTATAGCTGACCAATGCCTAATCCATTGGGAAAATCCATGAATCAAATGCATACATATGGATATCTAATACTTATGTATATATTCAGATATATGATCTATCTATTTACCTTGTAAATAAACATCTATGCTCAATCCAAACCTCAATCTTACATGATATCCTTTTTAATAAACATGTAACCCTATTGATTCACTAAAGAATTTACATAACCCCTTGAGTTACAAGCAACAATAAGACAGCATATAGCCTTAAGGGATTGCAACTACAATCTAGGCTCTTTGTTCAAAGATTGTAAAACATTGAAGCTCACTAAGATAGGAAACAAGATTCAAGATGAAACTCAACCTGTTGCTTCTCTTTGTATTATTTCATTGAAATTATATAGTCATATGCATGAAATAAAAAAACATAAAACAACCTAATAGATCTTAACTATCTATATATTCCTTCCTATTGCTGTTTAGATGAGAGAATTATGCTAAAAAATATGGTGTCTCAGTATTAGGAATGCATCAAGACTGGAACCAAAACCCTAGTATCATAGTAGTGTACAAATTTTCTCCTAAAGACTAGAACTAACTAGTTTCTTAGTGACAACAATTGGAACTCTGCTGGTATTACCCAGAGAAAACTGCCAGCAACCTCAAATGAAAGAGAGAAAGAATGATATAGCAAAGAAAGAATTCTCGGACTTGTTCTCAGAGTGACATGTGTCCACTTGGAAATCAATCTTTTCTAGTTGCAAAACCTCCTTCCTCTTTCCACAAATTGATTTGATTTGGTTTCATCATTACTTTTTAATTGATTTGCAAACTATCTCTTACCGAATAATGAAATCCTTTGTTTGCCAAAATATTTGATATGCGTTATGAAAATGCTGGTGAAAACCCCGTTTAACTGACTTAGAAATGACCCCAACTTCATTTTCACTATCAGTTACTGATCTTGTAACTGGATTTTCAGTTTTAACTCATTCCACTGAGAACATCCTAAATTTCACATTTCTAGGTATAACTTGAACCCATGAATCCCTATGCAAAAATGAACTCCATAATCGAAAAGTTCATCTTCTCACAATTTTGACGGTATATAATATCGCTATATTTACTTACCAAAAACCTCTAGAAAGCCATTTCAAAAAATACTCCCCCATTACAAAGCTCAGGTCTGCACTCTTTGAAATTTAAATTTTGAAAAATTCAAATTACTGTAAAGTTAAAACTTTAGGTTAAATACCCCTTTTGATTTTAAAAACTTGCATGTACACCCTTTTGAAAAATAATTTAAAATGACATTTTAAAATCATTTTACTTTTTTCACCAATGCCTCCATTTGAGTCAAACCTTCATTGACCAACTACCATGTGGCACTTGTTGATTGGTCAACCTGTGCATCATCTACCACTGTACTGCCACATCAGCACTAGGTAGGCCTAATGCCACATGTCACGCACACACATACCCATAATTCTTATCAGTCGAGCACTTTCGTAATGCGTGGATGTGCTAACTGTAAGATCTTGCCACATGACATGATCTTAAGCCTCCAGTCTAAGCCTGCCATTGATTTCCACATCACCATGCATGGAGCCCACTGCCACATGGCACTTATTCACTTTCTCGCATGCATAGTCAGCAGCTACTAACTGTGCAAGTGACAAAGCGCCATCGTGACATGTGTCCCCATGCACGACATCATCAGTGCATTTTCATTTAAAATTTAGCTTTGCATCTCAATTTTGAAGTTCTTTGGCCGACCAAGGGCCCCACCACCTATGGCTAACCTTGGCTTCAAAAGCCACATGGCCTTGAGATACTTACAATATGAGTGGAGGAGTACTTAAAACTTATAAAATGATTCTCTTTGCCAAATGTGGGATATCTCTTTATGCCGTTGACTCTGTGTGAGGTGTCCCATTCATGTGTGGATGCTTCCTTTTCTTGTGGATAGCTTCCTCTAGTTTGGCAACTCCTTCCTAACATCTACATGGGGTCTTCTATATTTTTTATGCAATGGCTTCTTACTTGTAGCATGGGTACTTTTCTTTGGAGACTGGATACTTTGTTTATTTCTCCTGTTCGATGGACATTTCCCTTTCCTCTGATGTGGTATGTTCTCCAAAACTTGGACCATATTTGATGTGGCTCTCTCTTAACAAGCTATGGGCGATCTGTGATTTGGCTTCAATGTGGGGGCTCCTCTATTTTTTTTGCATGGAGTTTCATGTTTTAAGCCATAATCTTCTAACATTGTCTACTTCCCAATATGCTATAGCCTCTACTTTGTTACTATGTTCTTTAACTTGTTTATCATGATTTTCTATAGCCCCTATTTGATGCAGCTTCCCTCTCTTTTTTTTCAATGTTCACTCCTAAGGCTACCTCCCCTGATATGCCACAACTCTTCTTTTACCTACTACTAGTTTATTTTGTCATTGTAGGCTACCATTGAAGGACTGTGACAAGCTCAAATTCTCTGCTCAACTCCTCGCTAGTAGCGAGATTCAAACCCATGACCAGATTGCATTACAAGATCATTTGCAATTGTTTTAAGACATGTTGCAGCATCTCAATGATAGGAGATGCGGTAATCCTTCACACATTTTTTACTTTGTGCTTGGGGTTCCTCTTTGGTGACATCTAAGAAGTAGATAATTCAAAGTTTGTGTTTTATTCTTTGTAAGGAAAACATTTGAATTCCTCACCTTCCCTATCTTCATGAGCATATAATGAGTTAAAAGTGTGCATGCCCTGGTATGCCTTCTTGCATGAGAGTTTTGCTCCAATCTCTAACACATACTCCACTAGTCCTTTTTGTTTGTAAATTTGATCTCACACCATCAATGGAAGCTTATCTTGTTCAACATTACCATTAGATAGAACTAAAGGTATGTTTATTAGAGAATTTATTCATACACATGCTCAGAGTAGTATAAATCATTGTCTATCTTCTAGTATCTCACATTTACTATGGACCATACCAAAGGTAACATCATCCATTATTTTTAGAACCCTCAATGATTTCAACAGAGAACATCTTCATTATAGTTAACTGTCCAGTTCTTATTAAATATCAGTCTCCATTTGAAGCAATATCCTTCACATTTTATTAATCTTGAGAAACCAGTTGGACCCCAAAGTGGGTCCAGCGAAAAAAAATTTTTTGTTCCTGAGCAACTGAATCCTCAAACTAGCCTATTAACCTTTTAATATCCACTAGAAATGATTTTGAGCATTAATTGATCATTAAAATCTCATTTTATCATTTTCTGCAAACCATCAAATTTGCACTAGGAGGTCCTTTGACCGGCCTTAAAAAACTGACCCAAATGACCTGACCAAGCTCTAAAAACTAGCACATTATTTCTTTGTTCCACAAACTCTTACCCTATTAGATCTCATCTCATGATGGATTTGAGGTCAAGATATTCACTATCAAATTTGCCTTCTCAAAATCACCTGCAGATAAACATGTCAGATAGCAATAAACTGGGTTCTGATTTGGTCTTGAAAACTGGGCAAATGGACACCTGGGAAGATGAAAACTAGGGCGTTGGTTCTCTATCATGAGGAAAGTATGAATCTATGATTTGGGCTCATAAAAAATAACTATAAGTGGATGGAAAATAGTCAAAGTAAGCTATTCATAATTTATGACTAGAAACATTGGTAGGAAATCAATTTGTGCAAATGGATTTGTCATGACTTAAAAACTGAAACACTTGGAGTATTTTTGGAGGAAAACATAGAGGTATAATCCATTTTATCTAGGCAATCATAGATTGTAAGTTATAATGTCACAAACAAGGGTTTCAAAAAATCTGCAAATGCTGACACCAGTAAAAGATAGAAATTACATTCAGAATCACGTTTGAAAAATGATCAAATGGATTCATCAAGAGCTGAAACTTGAAACATAATAATTCTTTGACATCTATGTAAAAATTTGGCTTAGGCAAGAACTCACCCAAGAACTAAAGAACTCAACACAAGCACACAGTAGACCAAAATAGACAAAGTATGATCAAAATGATGATATTAATTGAATAACTACTTGAAAGTACACAAGGAGTGCCTGAATATAAAGGCATTGGGAGAGCTTCTAGAATGCATAGAAGTTAGCATCATGATATTTCATACAACTAGGCACATGTCCACTAGATATGGGTTATCCTCCATTGAGCATGGGATTAAGTGCGATGATGTGAGGATAAGCCTACAATGGTGTAGCATGCAAATCAGTGGTGTAGACAACATGTGCTAAATAAGGAGTGTGGATAACTACGTTGTCAACATGACAACTCAGTGAATGATGCATACTCCTGTTTTGTAGACACCATTTGCATAATTAGAGTTGTATAACTCAATGAGAGTACACAAACTCATAAGTGTATCACCTAAAATAATAATTAAATAATGCATTAACCTAAGTAAAATTTAAGTAAGTGTAATAAGTAAATACTTATTTACACCAACACCCCCACTTAAGTGCAACTTAGAGGAATTCCCTTAAGCTTACAAAATCTAGGGTGAAATGCAAGATGGGTCCTGGCTACTAGGCCATGTTAGGTACCCATGTACATAATGATATGAAATCTCCCATAAAGTGGGGAAAGAGGCAAAACCTCATGGGAAAAACCCTCCCCCAAAAAGAGAGATAAAGGAGGATGCATGGATGGATGTAGTAATCAACACCCCACCATTCCAACATACATCCAATATATACATAAAAGAATGATGAGAAGAGGAAGAGAGATAGGATGGGCTTCCCCCCCTAAAGAAGAATGTCAAACAGTGACTGCTCCAATGAAGAAGCTGATCCAAGACTGTAGAATGGTGTTCCTCCCCTTAGGAAGAAAAAATGCAAGGGGTACAAATGAGACCCTTTCACTATGTGTGGAAATAATCCCATGGAAAAGTGATGTCTCTAAAACCTGCTCAACTGGCTGAAGAAATTGTCCCAAAGAACTATCTGTCTCTACAACTGATGAAAAACCCTGCTGCAACTACTAATCATAGATTCATAAGTAGCCACAATCACTTCAACCTATGATGATTGATCATGTAGAGAATGAACAAGAGAGTCTGATGGAGCTCTTGTGAGAACTGAAGAAGGTAATTCTAAATAAAGAAGAAGAGGCAGATCATGAATAAAGTCCCCCAAATCTGTCACTGAACTTGTACTTGGAAGACTAAATGTACCCTATTGCTCTAGACCTATCATTGTGGCTATGTATGCATGCAGACTGAACTGATGAAGTGACCTCTCACTGTAACTATCAATAGAACCCCACATGTCTAAATTTGTTGAAGCACTATCACTGAAATCACTATCAGTATCCACACTATATGATGTGTGAAGAGGAGTAGAGGAAAAGTTGAGTGAACTTTTCTCAAAATGTACATCCTTCTCCACAAATATATGATGTGTCTCAGGATCTAGAAGTCTATATGCCTTCACACTATCTTCATAACCAATGAAAGTACAAGGCTGAGATGACTATGCCTTGCATCCCCTAGAAGATAGCTTTTCCCATGTAGGACAACTGAAGACTCTAAAGTGTGTCACAATAGCTTTTCTATTGTACCATGCCTCAAAAGGAGTTTTTCCATATAAGGCTAGATGAGGAGAATGATTAATAATGTGAGTGGCACTGGAGATTGCTTCAACTTCTAATGATAGATCGAGAGACTTAGCATGAATTATGCAACTTGCCATAGATTTGAGAGTCCTAATCATCAATGTTGCAACATCTGTCTTATGCGGACTGAATGCTAGTGGAGTTTGAAGACCAATTCCCTCATGTCTACAAAATTCCCTAAGTCTTCTATTCACAACCATGTTTCCATTATTCATTTAGAGTACTTTGATGGGTTTTCTAGATTTCTATTCTACATGAGCCTTGAAGGATAGAAATGTGTCCAACACTTCATCCTTACTATGAAGAAAGTAGACCCAAGTGAACCTTGAAAAGTCATCAACTAAGGTAAGTATGTACTGACCCTAGTTGAATGCAAAAGGACCTACTAATACCATGTGAACCATTTAGAGAACACTTGTTGCTCTAGAAGACTTCCCTCTTTGTAACTTCCCTTCTAGATGCATATCCACTAAATCTGTTGAACACTCATCCTTAGAAAAGTTGATTTGAGGTAGACATTTCACCATGTGGTATGTGTAAAGTAGCTAAAGGTAGCAATAGCCAAGATGACCATATCGCTCATGCCATAATTGCATGTTTGAATTTGATTGAGATAACAAGGCCTTTGAAGGAGACTTGGGTACAAAATGAGAGAAAGAGTACAACCTTTTGTTATCATTCACTTTCCCCATTGTAACCAAGGAATCATCTTTAAGACTATGCACCTTTACTAAGTGTAGAAGGAACTCAACTCTATGTCCATCTCCAAGGTGAGTGATTTGGTAGATTGATAGGAGATTTGAACTTAGGTTTGGAACATAGAGAAGCTCTTGAAACTCTCCATTTTCCATTTCCACATTTCCTTTTCCTTCAACTTCCATTTTTCTATCATTCCCCATGAAGATGTGTGGTACCTTGGACTACTTCATTGAAGAAAAATCCTCCTTTAAAGAACCCATAATATATGAGGCACCAGAGTGAAATATCCATTTCTTTGAAGAGTTTGAATTTGCCATGAATGCTTGCCCTTTGCCATTAGAATCTAAAGATGACCCTTTATCCTTATAAGTATTAGGCAATGGAACATTATGTTCCTTCATGATGTTGGTCAATTCATCAATATTTTTGAGATAATAGTCATGCTCTTCATGACCTAATTTCTTGCAATAAGAACACTTTTTCTTCTCCTTATTGTTGCCCCCTTTCTTTTTGGAATTTGAGGACTGTCCTTGTTGATTGGATTGTGGTGTTCTCTTTTCTGCATCCTTAGATTTATCTTTCTTCCACTTCTTCTTACCCTTTCCTTTACTTGAAGATTGTCCAGCTGAATTTTGAGAACCCTCATTGTTGGCCACCAATGCTTTGGACTGAGGTGATTTGAGAATCCCCATTGATTTCAACTTCTTTTCTTCATCATCCAATAGTTTAGCATATTCATCAAAAGTGAGTTTCTTGTAAGTAGACCCTAAGGTAGTCGTTGAGGTGTTAAAAAAAGATACAAATGTGAAATACTTTGATGGAAGCTTGTTATGTATGAGATAGATCAGTCTATCATCTTTGATTGAGATCCAACAATCAATAAGCTTCATCCTTAATTCATTCACCTTAATGATGAAGTCCTATATTGAGTCATACAACTTAGGATCTAAGGATACAAGCTCATCTTCAATTTTGAACACATCCTCTTTAGACACTTTCCCATAAAGGCTTTCAAGGGTATCCCAAGCTTCCTTGGATGTAGTACATTTCTTGATTTGAGACATGATTTTATCATCTACCCCCAAACATATATCACCTAGGGCTTTCCTATCCATTGCTACATAATATGAAATTTCACTTGCTGATACATTATCACCTGTTGGTTTAGAAAGAGCACCATCTAGATATTGTGAAACTCTGTTATGCATTAAGTGATACAACATTTTGATTGACCACGAAGCATAGTTATGAGGAGTTAATTTAGGATACTTATAGTTTCCCATAATGTAGAAAATGAAAGAAAAGTGCAGAAAAGAGAGAACACAACACCAAGAACACACCCCTTTTTTACTAAATCAAGAAACCCCCAAAAATAGATGCTTTGGGCACTTTATCAGTAGTGCAATTATAATGGGTCACTTGCCAATTTTGGCCTTTGTGGGCATTTGATTTTTCTTTTTACAACCTTTTGATCGAGTACAAATCTAAAACTTTACAATGTGCTACAATTCTGAAGCATTACAAAGCAAAGAAAGACCCTATAGTTGAAAGTGACAATTTCTCCACACACCACTAAAATCTGATACTAGATCTAGAAAGTAGGCAAAAAAATGCACTTTCAAAAAAAATGGAACCTATTTTTGAGTCCAGATGTGCTCGTACATAGCGTTTGAAGTTGCAAAATGCAGGATTATCCAAGTATAGTTGGCAAGAAATGCAATTTTTGAACAATTCGTGCACCAAAACCAAAAAATAGCTACACCACCGAAAAGTTCAAAATTTTTTACCTAGTTTCAAAAAAAATTACACCTAATTTGGAGTCAGGATGTTCAAGTTATGGCCTCCTGAAGTCGGACTGCAAAGTCCAAAATGAATCTGGAGTGAGGTTGCATCAATGAATGATGGGGTTAAATTTGATGGTCATATGGCCATCGTAGCATTTTTAATTTTCCTAGAAATGACGTCTAGATGGGCATCAAATTTAAGATAGAAAAATGGTGATGTCAGCACACCTCCAAGTCTAGGATGACGTGGCAGATGATTTTGATTTTGTATTGTATGGATTGTACGAAATGTGCAGATGTGTGATGCTAACATCGTGTATAGATTAATGACATGGCTATACATAAGCATTTAGTCACTGCTGATATGGCACCTAGCTAGATCCAATGACATGTCCTTGCTACTCCACTATTAGTCCAGGTGGTAAGGTCCGCAGAGTGCAGTCAGATGCATAGTCACTCCTGACTATACTCGAGGTCTACGGGGTGGAGAATACAATTTCTATCATGTGTTTATCTTCGTGCCAGATGATGCAAATTCAAATTTACTGATGACTACGTGATGACTAGCTATACACTTGGCATGGGAGCGATTCACAAGATGCTACGTGTCAAAATTTGTACTACAGACTAGGCTGCCAGATTTCCTATTGTTAACGTCACCAGTGGTTGGGACATTGATCATTAGAAATTTTTGCTATTGCAGGATTCAAATTGTCTGTGCTAGAACCTTCTGTGAGTTGCCAAAAAATTGATATGCGATGCCTATTTTATGGTTTGGGCATCAAAATGCTGATGCATTTGTCCCACATGCATGGGTCTGAGGGCTTTCACGTATTATAAAAGATAGAGCACATAACATATAAAAAAAATCCCGCATTGGTTTTAGGACCGTCGGTGGAAGGTAATGCTTGCCATAAAGGTGTTTGGCTCATAGATTTTGAAAGGTACCCAATGTTTAATAAAGAACACCTACAAATAAATAATAATACTCCACCAACAAAATCTATAAAGCCGAGCTGGGATGTCACTACCCAGATCGGTAAATTTTTTTTCCCTCTACCTATGCTAACTAAAAAAATCCAAAAATATGCAGATTCAAAAATAAATTGCAGAGTAGATCCGAAAAAATAACTAATCAGATCAAATAAAATGATCATACCCAATTGCAAATCGGGGCCTTCGGGTTTCGATTTGCAAAAAAAAAAATTCCTCACGATAAACTTCTACCAAATATAGGCAAATTTATATACGATCTTCACCGAATTGACGCTCTGAACGCAATATTGAGGTGATATCTAGCTCTAGACGCTCTCAATTTCTTTGAATCCTCTGGATTTGTGTTGAGGTGTTGAAGCATGAACGGTCTCAAATGGCTACATGTAGAGAATCTCCCTTAGCTCTAATACCATTTAAGAATTTGGCTTAGGCCCAAATTCACCCAAGGACTAAAGAACTCGACACAAGCACACAGTACACCAAAATAGATAGAGTATGATCAGAATGACGATATTCATTCAATAATTGCTTGAGAGTACACTAGGAGTGCCTAAATCTAAAGGCCTCAAGAGAGCTTCTAGAATGCATAGATGTTAGCATCGTGATATGTCATACAACTAGGCACATGTCCACCAGATATGGGTTATCCTCCATTGAGCACGGTATTAAGTGGGATGATGTGAGGATAAGCCTACAATGGTGTAGCATGCAAATCAGTAGTGTAGACAACATGTGCTAAATAAGAAGCATGGATAATTGTGTTGTCAACATGAAAACTCAGTCAATGATTCATACTCCTATGTTGTAGACACCATGTGCATAATTAGAGTTGTGTAACTCAATGAGAGTACACAAACTCCTAAGTGTCTCACCTAAAATAATAATTAAATAATGCATTAGCCTAAGTAAAACTTAAGTAAGTGTAATAAGAAAATACTTATTTACACCAACAATCTATAATGCAACACAAAAGGAATTTCCAGATTTTGGTCAATTGGGTCAAAATTATAACATGTCAAATAGGGCTTCCCATAATTCCAAACATTTCATATCAGCATGACATTGAAAACTAACCAACTTTGAGGGATTGAAAACCTAGTCAAAAGGACTCAAAATGACTTAAAATATGAAACACAGGTTCTTTGGTATGGACAGTAAACACTCTCAAAGTGGTAGGTTACAAAACATTTTTGGGTGCAAGATATTCAATCACAAACATAGCCTCTTGTCACTGTTTGACACTTGGGTAAAAATGCAAAAATGACACTGGCTCAAAACAGGACTTCACCAAATGACTCAGAATGTCAATTTAACTTCATGGAACATGTAGACACACTGAGTGAAAGGTGCTAGAAGAATTAAACACCTCTTAGGCCTCAAAGTGAAAGCTGGGTACAAATGCATTATTGGGGCTTGATTAGACTCAAAATTGAAATAGATGTTCAAAATGAGAACACAATTTTGAAAACCAACAGAGTGAAAGAAAATTCTAGTGGATATCAAGGAACACAATAGATGCTAGGTGAAGGTTAGTTAATGATGAGAATCAAAAATTTTTATAGTTGATTCTAAGTGATTTTAAAGTTGATGTCAATTTATGCAGTATGTGTTGATCATTAGAAGGTTGATAATGCTAAGTTGTTGCATTATGATAAAGATTAAAGGTTTTCCAAATCTAAGCTAACAAGTTTTCTTTCTTGGAACTTGTGAACCAAGAGGAAGATAAGATTTATGAGTTGATGGCACATAATTTGATGTAAACCATTTTTTAGGTGAATTCAAATAGGTTCTAGGAGAAGTTTATAGAAAAGAAAAGATATGGGGTAGATACATTTTATTCTACCTAATCCATCCAAAACCCTAATTTGAATGATAGATATTGAGCAGGAAAATATTATAATTTAATTTATATAGGAATGTTTGGTCATGAAGCGAAGAGATTAGAGAGGTTGGTGTTATGTGTGAGAACCTAAGGAGGAGAAGGAATTAAGGGTTTTTCTTCACCAAGTGACCCAAGAGAAGAGTTTGCAATGGCATACCAAGAAAGAAGGGTTAAGGAGATGAATGCTTGAAATGTGAAAAAGTTATTAAAGCTACAAAGTATGAAAGAAAAATAGAATTGAGGACTAAACAAAGATCTATAATCAACAAGTGAAGTTGTAAGTTGTATCAGATCAAAGCTCAACTGTTAGTCTCTAACAATTGTATCAGTCTAGGGTAAATCCTTGGATTAAGGTTCACCTAATAGTAATTGGAAAATCCTTTAATAGGGTGGCATTCCAAGTGAATGGCCTAAATTCCTCTTACAAGGCTCACTTTTAATAGGGTGATTGAAATTGCTTAATCAAGTCACATTTGACAGTGTGTATTGTAACATTTAATAGGGTTGGCCTTTCATAGGGCATCACTTGAGAAGAGTGAAAAAGAGCAGTGTGTTACTAGTGGTTTTTCCCAAATTTGGTTTCCATGTAAATCATTGTGTCAAATGTGGTGATGAATGTGTTGTATTTCATGTTTTACATTTTTTCAAGTTGATTTGACAGTAACATACAAGTTTTAGTAAATACATAATAAATGCATTCATGGGTATGAATGTTTTATGGGTTCACTAAATTGTGAAAAAAAATTATTTTATACATCTAGAACTTGAATTACTAATTCACCCCCCATATTAGTTATTCTAAAGTAGTTCCAACAATTGGTATCAGAACCATCTACTTAAGAGTACTAGTTTTAAGGTACTAGAAGCACAAAGATCAAGATGTCTACAAGAGAAGTACCCAAGCTCACTAGAGATAACTTTCCTACATGGAAAAGTTTGATGAAGATAAACCTTGGAGGATGTGGAGATCATATGCAATCTACCATTACAATCGAACATGTTGATCCAACAAGAGCCCTAACTACTAAAGATATGAAGAAGAAAAAGGAGCACAATCAAGTGATGTTGGAGATTGCCTCTACTCTAAGCTATGCCAAATTTGATGATATCAAAGGCTGTAACACTACGAAGAGGATGCAGGATGCCCTGACCACCATCTATGGAGGACACAAAAATTTTCAAAGAGCAAAATCTAAGAGCCTCAGAGGTAAGTTTGATGATATGAGAATGGAAGAAGGTGAAAATGGTGCTCAATGTGTTGCTAGGATAAAAGAAGTTTTTAGTGCAATAAGAGGAGCTCTTGGTCACATAGATGATGATATTGTGTTAAGTAAAGTCCTAAGAACATTACTAACTTACTATGCTATTAGAATTTCTACCATTCAAGAGTTGAGATGTATTCCAGGAAATGGTCTAACACTTGAAGGTCTCGTAGGTAGACACATGACTTTTGAGCTATCTAACTTTGATAATTACAATCCAGAAAGTCTTGAATCTTCTTTCAAAGCTATATTTTTATTGAAGGATTCTAAGGAGGTAAAATAGAAGAAGAAGAATAGAAATATAAATTATGTATCTAGTGACAATAATACTAATGAGGATGATATTGAAACATTGTAAGCACTACTGGCGAGGACATTTCATAGAGATAAAGGCAAGTTCAAAGGTAAGTTACCCATCATTTGTTTTAATTGCAATGAAGTTGGTCATATTGTTGCAAGGTGTACATAGAAGAAGAACTATAGAGAAGGAAACAAGTACAAAAACATAAGATATGATGATAGTAGAGATTACAAAGACAAATACAAGAACTCATGCTACATTGCTGATGAACATGATGATGAAGTGGTATATATTGCAATCAAGGACAAATCTAATGAGGATGAGGCAACTATAATTATGACTTGTGTGAACAAGAATGATAGATGGATCATTGATAGTGGATGCTCACATCACATGACTAGAGACAAAACTAAATTCATTACCTTAACTTGTTATGATGGAAATAGTGTAAGATTTGGTAATGATGCACCATGTTCAATAAAAGGAAAAGGGTCTATCAAACTCACAGACAAGATTTCATGTGACAATGCTTACTATGTTGAAGGATTAAATTATAACTTGTTAAGTGTGTCACAATTGAATAATTTAGGATGCAATGTTGAATTTAAAAAAATAAACTACTAAGATATATGACAAAAATGGGATACTAATTAGAAAAGGTGATCAAATTAGAAGTAATCTATTCTATCTAGATATAGAGAATGCTACTTGTATTATTACAAAACTTGATGATGTATGGCTTTGGCACAAGAGATTATGTCATGTTAGTTTTGACAACTTGGATAGTATCAGTAACTTAAAGAGAGTTAGAGGATTTCCTAAGTTGAATAAACCTAATAATATAATATGCAAACAATGTTAGCTAAGAAAAATGTCAAAGTCAAGCTTTAAGAGTAAAGATTATACCTCTAAAGAAATACTAGAGATTGTTCATGCTGACTTATGTGGACCAATTGAAGTGCAAAGCTATAGAGGAGATAAGTACATAATCCTATTTTTTGATGATTACTCTAGGATGATGATAGTTATGTTTCTAAAACATAAATTTGATGCTTTTTAAAATGTTTAAGTGGTATTTGGCAAGAGTTGAGAAAGAAATAGGTAAGATTTTGAAATGCTTGAGATCAGATAGTGGAGACAATTCACTTCAAATCAGTTTGAGATGTTCTGTAATGATAGAGGAATCAAAAGGTAGATATTTTCCCGCAAGACCCCTCCACAAAATGGAATTGTTGAAAGAGGAAATAGGTCTATAATGGACTATGCTAGAACACTTATGATGGAGAAGAATGTTGTTCTAAAATACTAGAGAGAAGTTGTAAGTACTTCTTTGTATACCTTTAACCATGTACAAGTCAAGAAAGGTACTCATTCGACACCTTTTCAACTATGGTATAGGTATCCACCTAATATAAAATACTTTAAGGTATTTGGAAGTAAATTTTATATTCCTAAAGATGTTAGGAATGGGAATTTCAATGCAAAAAGTGAAGAAGCTATATTCCTTGGATACTCAAAAGGAAGCAAAGCCTATAAGTGTTTAAATACTAACACTAACAAAATTGTGGAAAGTGAAAATATGAACTTTGATGAATTTACATAAGTAAATGAGGCTAAGCCTATGAAAGAACCAAAATGAATACAAATCATTTGTATACTTTTATGAAGGAATGCCTAGTGAAGAAGATGCTACAAATCAAGTTGTAAATCAACATCATGTTTTTGTAACCACTGAGTCACATTCTATGAATGTCAAGTTGCATTTAAGAATTGAGCTACATTCAGATATAGAGTTGTTGAAGAAGAAAATGTACACTCTAATTTTGAGATGATTACACATGAAAGAGATGCTAAGATACCTGATAGAGATGTACACAGTGACTCTAAAGCTAAAAGACAAAATGTAGAAACAAGACCTGAGCCAAGATTGTCTAAATATGTCAAAAGGCATCATCTTGCTAATCAAATTTTTTGAAAGAAAGATGTTAGGCCAATGACAAGAAATAGATTGAGAAGTGAATCATGTTTGTTAAGAATGGAGGAGCCAAAAATAGTGAAAAATGCATTAGAAGATGATGACTAGTACAAGGCCCTAGAAGAAGAGATTCAATAGATAGAGAAGAACAAAACATGGAGTCTAGTTCCTAAACTAGGTGACAAGAATGTGATTGGCACCAAGTGGGTATTCAAAAACAAGCTATATGAGAATGGTGAAGTGACAAGAAACAAAGAAAGATTAGTTTTCAAGGAATATGCACAAGAAGAAGGAATTGACTATGGTGAGACATTTTTCTCTTGTTGCAAGAATGGAAGGAGTAAGAAATCTACTTGCTTATGTTGCATACAACAGTTTCAAAGTGATGGATGTTAAATCAACATTTTTGAATGGCATACTAGAAGGGGAAGTCTACATAGAATAGTTAGAAAGATTTGTTGATGGTAACAACAAGAACATGGTATGTAGACTATACAAATCCCTATATGGATTGATGCAAGCCCCAAGAGCATGGTATGAGATACTTCATACTTCTCTTAAAAAGGTTGGATTTGAAAGGATTGATGATAAAAGCAGCCTATACATAGAGGTAGAAAAAGACAAAGATATTTTTCTATCTAAAATATTTGTTGATGATATCATATTTGGAGGACAAGATGCTTTATGCAAAGATTTTGCAAATTAAGTGAAACAAGAATTTGAAATGTCTATGTTTGGAGAAATCAATTTTTTTGTGGGATTGCAAGTATATCAAATGAAGCATGGTATATACATCACTTAGTCAAAGTGTGCCAAATAGATATTGAAGACATTGAAACTAGAGGATTCCAAACTAGTAAGTACACCTATGGTGATAGGACACAATTTGTCAAAGAATGATGGTTTAGCTGAGGTGAATCAAACATTGTACAGTTCTATGATTGGAAAATTGCAATATGTAGTACATAGTAGACTTGATATTGAATTAGCTATAGGGATAGTTGCAAGATTCTCTAATAATCCTAGGGAGAATCACTTAATGGCTATGAAAAGGATAATGAGATATTTGAAAGGAACAAAAGAGTTTGGTCTATACTACAAGAATGAAAGGGTTGACTTTAGAGCTTACACTAATGTTGACTAGGATGAAAACATTGATGATAGAAAGAGCACTAGTGGAGAAGATTTTTCTTAGGCAAGATACTAGTTACATGGACAAGTAAGAAACAAAGTTGTACTTCCCAATCTACTACTGAAGAAGAATATGTTGATGATGTTGTAAACTATAGAAACATTATATGGATCAAACAACTACTCAAATGAATGAAGGAAAAAATTATAGAACTAGTGACACTTTATTATGATAATACAAGTGCTATCAATATATCAAAGAATGCAGTGATGCACAGAAAGACAATGTACATTGCAATCAAGTATCATTATGTAAGAGAGTTAGTTCAAGACAACAAGGTGAAGATGTAATATGTTAACTCAAAGGAGAAAATTGCTGATATCTTCACAAAACCATTACCTAAGGATGCTCATGAGTATCTAAGAGCTAAACTAGGGGTTATACCCCTATCAAAGTATATGCAAGAAACACAAGCAGCGTCTTGCATCAAATAAGCTAATGTTTATATAATACAAATTGATGCAGTGGATCTTACTTTAGGAACTACCTAAAGTAAGCACAGAGTTGAAACTTCAAATCAGTCACAAGCAAGGTGATAGAGGGAGAAAATGAGGAATCTACAAAGCTTATATTTGCATATTTTAAGGATGACAAATTTTTGGTATAGGTATTTGGCATTGTTGTCAAAGAGGGAGAAAGTACATTAAATTGATCATCATGAAAAGAAGAGTTTTACTAATCATGTTCAATAGATAAATGGGAAAAAATCCTAAACTAATCTATTGAGTAGAGAGGGAGAAAAATATCAAGAATCAAGTTAGAACAAGAGAGGGATTCATTGATCAAAGAACTAGAAAGAAAGAGGGAGAAATCCTAATTTGATGTAGGAGCATCCTAGGTTGCCTTATTATCCTAAGTTACTATATTATCCTAGGTTGCCTTATTAGCTCTAGTTGGTGTTGAGTTATTGTAGCACTTAGTTGGTGTCGAGTTACTATAGCACTCCCTCATGTGCCAAGTTACTATAGCACTTAGGTGGTCCTAAGTTACTATAGCACTTAGTTGGTGCCAAGTTACTATAGCACTCCCTCATGTGTTGAGTTATTGTAGCACTTAGTTGGTGTCGAGTTACTCTAGCACTCAGTTGGTGCTGAGTTACTATAGCGCTCCTTTATGTCCCAAGATACCCCAGTGTATGCCAAGTGACTCTTCATGTGTTGAGTTACCTAGTGTATGTCGAGTGACCCTTTATGTGCTGACTTTTCCTATTTATGTTGAGTGTTACCATTTGGACATGATTTTTATGGGCCAACTTGCAAGATTTATTGTGATCATGACATTTATGTTAAGATCTTTTCTTGTGATGTGTCTAGAACATTGTTGGGTTAGCCTTCCTCTTATGTAATGTTCTAGAATGATCTGTAAGTTTTCTTGGCAAATATATATATATATATAGAGTGTTTAGACTTAGAGTTAAAAAAAGTTTTTGAAAGAGAATTGAGAGCAAGACTGGAGAATGCAAATTTGATGTTAGATCTTTGAATGTGAATGTATTTGTATTTGGCCATAACATAGAAGGCCTTATAGCTAGGTATGTATGAAGATATTTTGATGAATCAATAAAATTATTCCACTCCTCTTCCCTTGGATGTTGTTCTTTGTGTTTTCTTCTATTGTGTTAACTCTTGCAGGGTGGTTTGGATAGTTGGGTGAGCCTTTGGCCCTAGTTATTCATCATTTTGCCTACATTAGGTGGTATCAAAGCTTGAGGTTCATCCTTATGGACACTAGATCATGTAGTACCCTAATTTATATTTGGTTGTAGGGTGGTAGATTTGTGGATTTGACATATAACTTGAAAAGGGTTACTATCTTGTAGGAACCTAATTTGTAAGGATGGTTTGTGGTAGAGAAAATGTTAATAGTGTCATATTGGATTAGTTGAGACAAATTGTAGACATATTAGATGTTGTAGAGATAGCCTAGAGGAGAGGAACACATTTTGGTGATGTAGGTGATGATGAAATAGCAAAACCAAACCATAATCCAAAACCTAAAGAAGATCAAGATGAGGAAAGATTGTCACAAGTGTTGTCTAGGAAAAATTCAAAGCCTATTGTAGAAATTGTTCCTTATGATAGAAAATTGGATACTAATGTTGTGTTGGATTCAATCTTTGATATGGAGAAGTTCTTTGACTATGAAAACTCTCTTGATAATAGAAAGGTGAAGATTGTAGTCACTAGGTTGAAAGGTCATGCATCACTATGGTAGGGACATTTACAAACCGATAGATGAAGGAGAGGAGAGGAGAAGATCAAAACTTAGCTAAAGATGGTGAACAAGGTAAAGAAAAAATTGCTTCCTAGTGATTACCAAGTTAGTTTGTTGAGAAAGATGTGAAATTTGAAACAAAAGGACATGACTGTGAAAGAGTATACCGAGCAATTCTATAGATTGGACATTAGATCTGGACATGTGGATGATGATGTTGAGAAAATTGCAAGGTGCATAAATGGATTAGGATCTAGAATTCAAGTTGAAATAAGTTTTTTGAAATTGAAAAGTGTTGAAGAAGAATATCAATATGCCTTGAAAGCTTAGGAAATCTTAGCAAAGAAGCATGAACAAAGAAAAAGAGGTAGAGGTTGTAGATTCCAGAGAGGCAGTGGTAGATCTAAAAATTTTGTGTAGGATAAAGGAAAATCTATATGGAGGAATGATGAAAAAGATAAGACTGAATAGAAAAGAGGTAATCATTACCAAGGAGGTACTAATTCTTACCAAGGAAGAGATCATTCTTATTCTAGAGGTGGATTTCATGGTAATTGTTTTATATGTTGTAAAGAGGGACCTAGATATTTTGAATGTAGATTCTTTAAAAGTGGGCAACATAATAGAAATGCTATCATTCAAGGAGATGATGAGGGTTCACCAAGTAGACTTGAGGCTGGAGAAAATTTGATGGTGAGAAGAACCTTATGTAATAAGGGAAGTGATGAGGAACATGTTTTAAGGAGAAGTCTTTTAAAGAAAAGCTATAAGATGGCTAGAAAATGTTGTAAAGTGATCATTGACAGTGGAAGTTCTAAAAATTTGGCATTAGAGGAGCTGGTTAAAAAAGTTGCAATTGTGAAGGCTGAAGCATCCTAAACCTTATCATGTTTCATGGATCAAAGATGAGCATAAGATATTGTTAAGTGAGCAATGCCTTGTGAAGTTCAAAATTGGACATTTCTTTGATGAATTTTTGTGTGATATTATGCCTATGGATTGTTGTCATATTTTGTTGGGTAGGCCTTGGAAATATGATAGATATGTTGTGCATGATGGAAGATTGAATCAGTATCCTCTTTGGGTGAATGGGAAGAAAAAAATATTGATGTCTTTGATTGAAAGTCTAGATGAGGTTAGTTGTACTACAATAAAAGTTTGCATGGTTAATTGAAAGCAATTTCAAATGGAAGTAAAGAAGAATCAAGATTGTTTTGCCATAGTTCCTAGAGGATTGAGTGTTGGTAGTAATGAACAAGCAGTAGAAGCTAGTAATGACTTGGTGGCAATAGATAGTGATAGCCGAGCACCAATAGAGATTAAAAAATTGTTGAATGAGTATAAAGACATTATTGTTGATGATATTCCTTATGGTTTACCTCCAGTAAGAAGCATAAGTCATTGTATGGATCTAATTTGTGGAGCTAGTTTTCCAAACAAAGTACCATATAGATTGACACCTACAGAGAATGAAGAACTTAACAAACAAGTGCATGAGCTATTGCAAAAAGGTTTGATTAGAGAAAGCTTGAGTCCATGTGTTATACCTACTATATTAGCACCTAAAAAGAATGGAGAATGGAGAATGTTTACTTCTTCCAAAGCTATAAACAAAATCACAATGAAATATACATTTCCTATGCCAAGGATGGATGACATAATGGATTGTTTGAGTGGAGCACAATATTTTACCAAGATTTATTTGAAGAGTGGCTATCATCGAAATAGAATTAGAGAAGGTGATGAATGGAAGAATACTCTCAAGACAAGAGATGGTTTTTATGAATGGTTGGTAATTCCTTTTGGTTTGACTAATGCACCTAGTACTTTTATGAGGTTGATGAATGAAGCTCTAAAACAATTTTTGGGTAAGTTTTTGATTTTTTATTTTGATGACATTCTAATATTTAGTAAGACTAAGGAAGAACATCTTGAGCATATTAGACAAGTATTGTAGAGGTTAAAAGAGGAAAAGTTTTTGATTAATCTAAAAAGGTGTTCTTTTATGCAAGAGGAGATTGTGTATTTGGGATTTGTGATTTCAGTTGATGGATTAAAGATGGATCTTGAGAAGGTTAAAGTGATTTTGGGATGTCCTACACTTGAGAATGTGGGTGAGGTAAGATCATTTCATGGTTTGGCTAGATTTTATAGAAAATTTATAAAGAATTTTAGAGTTGTTTGTAATGCTATGATTAAGACAATGAGGGGAGACAAAAAGGAATTCAAGTGGACATGTAGAGATGATAAGAGTTTTGAGACTTTGAAAAAAAAGGTTGCTAAAATACCTATATTGGCTTTGCTTGATTTCAAAAAAGTATTTCAAGTTGAATGTGATGCAAGTGGTAATGCAATAGGAGCTATATTAAGTCAAGAAGGTAAACCTATTCCTTTCTATAGTGAAAAGTTGAATGATGCTAAAAGGAAGTATTCTATATATGATCAAGAGTTTTATGCTATTGTTCAAGCATTGAAGAAGTGGATACATTATTTGATTCCTAAGGAGTTTGTGTTGTTTACAGATCATAATGCTTTACAATACTTGGAAAGTCAACATAAATTGAATCAAAGATATATGAAGTGGGTTGAATACTTATAGGGTTTTACATTTGTTATTAAGCATAAGAGTGGAGTTACTAACAGAGTTGCTAATGCGTTGAGTAGAAGATGTTCTTTGTTGACTGAAATGAAGGTTGAAGTTCTTGGTTTTGATGAAATGAAATTTTATGATTCTGATCTTGATTTTTCTAAGGTGTAGAGAGAGTGTAGAGCACCAAATCTGATAAATAACATAAGTAAGTATGATGAGTATTTCATTCAAGAAGGTATGTTGTTTAGAAGAACTCAGTTGTGTATTCCTAGAAGCTCTTTGAGGTTAAATCTAATTAAGGAAAAGCATAGTGGTGGATTGGCTGAACGTTTTGGAATTGATAAGACATTGAGTTTGTTAAAAGAGAAGTATTATTGGCCACAAATGTATAAGGATATTAAAAAAATTGAAAAGAGTTGTGGAGTTTGTCAAATTGCAAAAGGAGTGAGTCAAAATATTGGTTTTTATACACCTATTACTATTCCTAAGAAACCTTGGAGTGACATTAGTATGGATTTTGTTCTTGGATTACCTAAGATAGTGGAGGGGTATGATTCCATATTTGTTGTAGTGGACAAATTTTCTAAGATGGCTCATTTCATATCATGTAAGAAGACATTAGATGCGTAGCATGTTGTTGAACTTTTCTTCAAAGAGATTATGAGATTGCACAGATTACGAAGAAACATTATTTTTGATAGAGATAGTAAGTTTGTTGGTTATTTTTGGAAGACTTTGTAGAAGAAGATGGGTATTGAATTGAAGTTTAGTTTTACATTCCATCCACAAACAGATGGACAAACAGAGGTTGTGAATAGAAGCTTGGTAATTTGTTGAGATGTTTAGTTGGGGATAAGCCAAGTAATTGGGAGATGGTATTGGCACAAGCTAAATTTTCATATAATAATTCTGTGAATAGGAGTATAGGGAAGGCATCTTTCGAGATTGTTACTAGAATGAAGCCTAGAGGGGTATCAAATTTGAGAGATGTTGTTGGTGAAGAAAAGAGAAGCATTGAAGGAAAAGAATTTGCTGATTTTATGGAGTCTTTGTATAAGGAAGTGAAGTAGAGGTTGGAACAAAGTAATTAGGAAGTATAAGGAGAATGTTGATTAGTTTAGAAGACACCATGATTTTCAAGTTGGTGATGAGGTTATGATTCATCTGAAGAAAGAAAGATTCCTAGTTGGAACATACAATAAGTTGAAGATGAAGAGATTTGGACCTTGTAAGATCTTGAAGAATTTTGACAGTGGTAATGTTTATGAAGATGAGTTACCTGATAAAATGGATATATCTCCTATATTCAATGTTGCTGATTTATTTTATATAAGTATCATGAGTCAAATGATGAAGTTGTTGTATTAGATGATTATCCTAAGAAGCAGATTGAAGAAGTTAAACATATATTGGATCAGAGAGTTGACAAGACCACAAGAGGAAAAGATTAGTATGAATATTTGGTAAAGTGAAAGAATAGACTTATTGAAGATGCTTCATGGATTTCTCAATCTAAGTTGGATTCAGCTTAGGTTGTGACATCTCAATGATTTAGGAGAATCATTTTCTTCAACCCCGATTGTGTGATGTAGGAGCATCCTAGGTTGTCTTGTTATCCTACTCATTTTTGTCCATTTTTCATGTTGATGCCATGTTACTATAGCTCTAGTTGGTGCTGAGTTACTATAGCACTTACTTGGTACCGAGTTACTATAGCACTTGGTGTTGAGTTATTGTAGTACTCCTTCATGTGTTGGGTTACTATAGCACTTAGTTGGTGCTGAGTTACTATAGCACTTAGTTGGCGCTGAGTTACTATAGCACTCCTTCATGTGCCTAGTTACCTAGTGTATTCCAAGTGACTTTTCATGTGCCAAGTTACCCAGTCTATGCTGAGTGGCCTTTCATGCATCAATTTTTCCTATTTATGTCGAGTGTCAGCATTTGGACATGATTTCTATGGACTAACTTGTGAGATTTATTTTGATCGTGACATTTATGTTAAGATATTTTCTTGGGATGTGTCCAGACTATTGTTGGATTGGCCTTCCTCTTATGTAATATTCTAGAATGATCTATAAGCTATTTTGACAAGTATATATAGAGTGTTTAAACTTAGAGTTAATTTTTTTTTTTGAAGAGGATTGAGAAAAAAACTAGAGAGTGTGAATTTACTATGGGATCTTTGAATGTGAATGTATTTGTATTTGGTTGTAAATTAGAAGGCCTTAAAGCTAGGCATGTATGAAGCTATTTTGATGAATCAATAAAAATATTTCACTCCTCCTCCTCCCTTTGTTGTTGTTCTTTATGTTTGCTTCTGATGTGTTAGCTCTTGTAGGGTGGTTTGGATAGCTAGATGAGCCTTTGGCCTTAGTTATTCATCCTTTATCCTATATCATAATATACTTAGTAAGAGGGAGATACAAGAAGGAACTCAGAGGGAGTTTTAAGAAAGAAAAATTTAACCTAATTAGAAGTTATTGATAGAGGGAGGAACAAGTTCTTTCTTTGGTATTGCCTTATTATCTTAAGTTAGATTGGTTGAACAAGATACTCATCATTTGATTGACTTGGTTGATCAGTTAGGTATGCCATCAATGCCAAAGAGGGAGATTGTTGAAATCTGATTGAAAAGATCATTGGAAAAGAGATAGTTAAGAAGGAGCTTATTGAAAAAAATTATGTGTTTCAATCATTATTTTGTCCCTGATGTCAAAACTACTATTTTCTAGTAAGACAATTGGTTATAAGATTTAAGTACTGTCACTTAGTTGATTGATAAAGAGGATTTGACCAATGAGATGTAACAAAAGTACCTAGAGGAAATGTTGAGTTATGATTATGTAATGAAGTACAAGGATCAGTAAAGACATTGATGACATGATGTATTGATGATCTACTTAAGGTTACAAAATAGCTAGCTACACTTAGAAATTTTAGAAGAATAAGTTAAATAAAGTTTGTCTGCCAAGCTTGACCGAGGGGATAGTAGGTGCTAAGAAAAGTTAGTGCAAGCCAAGAAAAAAGTCAATTGGAGCCAAGTGAATGAAAATTCTAGTGGATATTGAGCAACACAGTTGATGTCAAGTGAATTTTAGTTGATTCCAAGCATCAATAAATTTTACATTAGATGCCAAGCGATTTTACAATTGATTTTGAGTAACACAGTTTGTGTTGAACATTAGAAGGTCGATAATGCCAAGTTGTTGCACTATGATAAAGATTGAGGATTTTCCAAATGTAAGCCAAAAAGTTTATTCTCTTGGTACTTTTGAACTATGAGGAAGATAAGATTGATGAGCTAGTGGCACATAATTTGATGTAAACAATTTTTAGGCAAATTCAAATGGATTCTAGGAGAAGTTTCTTTAAAAGACAAGATATGGGGTAGATACATTGTATTCTACCTAATCCATCCAAAAACCTAATTTGAATGATGGATAATGAGTAGGAAAATATTCTAATTTCCTTTATATATAAATGTTTGGTCATGAAGCAAAGAGGTTAGAGAGGTCGGTGTCATATGTGAGAAACTAAGGAGGGGAAATAATTAAGGGTTTTGCTCCATCAAGTGACCCAAGAGAAGAGTCTGCATTGGTATACCAAGAAAGAAGGCTTAAGGAGATGAATGCTTGTAGGGTGAACAAGCTATCAAAGTTGAAAAGTATGAAAGCTAAGAAAAATTGAGGACTCAACAAAGATCTATAATCTAAAAGTGAACTTGTGAGTTGTATCAAATCAAAGCTCTACTATTACTCTAGCAATTGTATTAGTCTAGGGTAAATCCTTTGGATTAAGGTTGACCTAACTATCATTGGAAAACCATTTAATAGGGTGGCATTCGAAGGGAATGGCCTAAAGTACTCTAACAAGGCTTACTTTTAAGAAGGTGATTGAAATCCCTTAACTAGGTCACATTTAATAGTGTGTATTGTAACCTTTAACAAGGTTCGCCTTTCACAAGGCATCACTTCATAAGAGTGAAGAGGAGTAGCATGTTACTGGTGGTTTTTCCCAAATTAGGTGTCCACATAGATCATTTTGTCAAATGTTCCAATGAATGTGTTGTATTTCATGTGTTACAATTTTTGCAAGTTGATTTGACAATAAGATACAAGTTTCAGTAAATAGATAATGAATGCCTGCATGGGTATCAATGTTTTATGGGTTTACTGAAATGTGAAAATGTTTTATTTTATACATCTAGACCTTTAATAATAGATTCACCTCCCCCCCCCCCACCCCCCTTGACTTCTCAATTATTCTAAAGTAATTCCAACATCATCGATATGTACTTCTTCTCAACTATAGGTATCTCATCTTTTCTAGATAAATTGTGACTAATTACCATTGGTGTATTAACAAGCTTACAACTTTATAATACAAATCTATTCAAAAAGTCCTTCAAATACTTTGCTTGTGAAATAAAAATACTGCCACTACTTTGCACAATCTATAAACCTAAGAAGAACGTCATTTATCCTATCATGCTCATTTCAAACTCATTCTTCATTTCTTCACCAAATTTATCACTTTCTTCATCATTACAACCAAATATTATGTCATCAACAAATATTACTATTATTAGCAAACCATTCTCAAATTGTTTCAGATACAAGTTACTATCTGTTGTGCCTTTAGGAAATCCAAGTTCTGCCAAATACTTGTCCAACCTTGCAGAACATGTTCTAGCTTCTTTCTTTAGGCCATATAGAGGTTTCTTTAATCTACCTACCATATTTTTTCCTTCTACTAGAGGAAAACCTTCAAGCTTCTCAATGTATACCTCTTCTTCAAGTTCTCCATTTTGGAAGGTTATTTTGACATCCATTTGATTCACTTTCAACTTCTTCTTTTTTTTATAAGCCAACAACATTCTAACTTCTTCCATTATAGATACAGGGCATATGGTTCCTCATAATCTATTCTTTATTGATGTGAATATTGTTTGCACACAACTCTAGCCTTGTTTCTTACAACTTCACCTTGTTTATTAATCTTGTTTCTAAATACCCATTTTTTTCCAATAACAATTTTATCTTTAGGTCTTGGAACTAATTTGCATGTGTCATTCTTCATAATATGATCTAATTTTTCCTTCATTTCTTGAATCCAATGATCATCTTTTCATGTTTCATCTGCACTCTTAGGTTCAACTTGATAAATGAAACATAATTCACATAGTTCTTCATTTACCTTATTTCTTTTCTTGATTCCTCTCTTTTTTCTCCCAATGATCTATTTAGGAGGGTGATTCTTTTATATACTTATGCTAGTAGTTGTCAGCTCAACTCTCTCTTCCTTTCTATGCTCATATCTCTTCTCTTCAATCTAATTCTCATTTTGTAAATTATTGTTAGTCTTAATGATAACTTTTGCAATCTCTCTAAAAATTCTATGACTATCTTCTTCCTCATTGCCAAAAAAATTACTATAACCATCTCTTCAATTATTTCCTTAGGCTCATTATCATTCTCATCATTATCATTAAAGAATCTTTCCATACTAGCTCTAAATTATGCATCTTCATCTGACAATGAATTATTTCTAGATTTTTTATTCTCTTAGGACATCTGGATGAAAAATGATTAAACTCTTTACATGTACAACAAAAAATCTTCCATACCTTCTAGCTCCCTTTTCATAAGAAGATCCATACCATCTTTGATCTTCAAGTCTTCTTTGGATCTACATCTGTCTTTACTTGGGCTTCCATTCTTTTATACACAACAAAAGGATTCTGGATCTAAAAAATAAAATTTCTATTCTTTACAAAAATTGAATAACTCACTAAGAAACTCTATCTTTTATGGGTCAAAATTTCCTTTATTTGACATAGGATTATCCTTACATAAATGAATTGTCATTAATATCCCAAAGATGTGAAGCTTTCTCTTTCAGGACCCTATCCTCTATTAGCAACTATTAGAAAGGATAGGATTTTGTTGCACAAAAAGATTGACCTATCAATGCTCGATACAACCAACAACCTTATAGAACCATATGAGCTGGTTAAGCTATGTTGTGAATCTTGTAAGGGAAGTTGGCCCATTTCCAATAGAAGCCTCATAGGGTAGATCATATTTTATGATCAAACATTGTAACCATAATAGGTTATCTTTATTATGGCAGTAGTGAAGATTTATGGGTGTCATCCCTATTGGCTCCTAATTTGATAGAATTTCAACTAACTTTTTCAATGTTAGAAGACCTAGGAGTTAGCTAAAAACTATTGTGGGTACTCTAAAAAGAAAACTAAAAGGATGAAATAATAAGACCTTGAGGTCTTCTCCTCTTTGAATTCTGAAAGATACATCCAGTTTTACCTCAAGAATTCATTTTTATTTACTTGAAAATCAATATTCTCAACATGAACTTTAGAAATAATAGATGATTTATCCTTCTTTCTTCTAATTCAATATAAAAATAGAGATGATAACTAGCTATCTTACCAAACACTAAACCCCATGAATCAAGTACAAGCTATCATTTTAAGCTTGAACAACAAAATATTAAATGATTGATTGATATAGAATTTCTACATTATCTAAGGTATGTAAGGCCCCTTCCCTAGTACCCTATTATAAATTTTAATAACATGAATATGGCTAGAACTAGGAAGCGTAAGGAGATGAGATGTCATGTTTTTGTCTCTTGTGTATAGAATGTGAATTATATATTGTTACCATATACCTTATTATAGAAGAAGGGCAAGAGGTTTTAGGATCTAAGTATGTCATGATTGACACTTCCTTATCAATAATGAACCTAAGATCATACTGAGATTGATATAGATTTTAGTTATTGTTGTGCTAAGTATCCTATTTAGAATTACATTGGGATTGATAAGCTAAGACCCTATGTAATAAAGGCTCTAGATGTCATAACTTAGAAACTAATTTGATGGGTTCATGGTATCTTATGATCTATTAGGATATTTTTAAGGTGGTCATTGTGGAAAGATGAATCAACACCACTCTTGTGGGTACTACTAATAATTATAGATGGAAACTAATATCAAAATTGGATAAGGGTCTATTCGATGGAACTTGGTATAATGTTATGTAATAAGTCAATTTTTGTAGAAATAGTATTAGGTGGATATGATGATTTTTACGAGGATAGATTTTATGGCTTAATAAAATGTAATGGACTTTTTTGATGATTAATTTTAAAACTATGTGATAGGACTATGCAAACACCATGATTACTTGACATAATTGATAAAACTTATGATATGTTGTCTCATAATGATAACAAGACACTATTTTTAATCACACTATGTTTAATTGAATCAAAATATACTATTTATATTGCTTACATTTTGGTGATTTTCATCTAAGATATGGATTCATAACTAATTTTCATGGTCTCTGATTTAATAGTTATTGATTCAGAATTTAATCATTATGATAGGAATTGGATTATGATGTGGCTCAGAATGTTGATTGGATCATGTGATTAGATGTTAATTTTGATATACAAATTCTAATATTGTAATGTTTTAAATGCTTATATCAAAATGATTAGAAAATAGAAGTTGATTATGATGTGAAGGTGACTTATTTAATATGAAATTGGCATGCACCTATATACATACATTTATATGATTTTTCATTGGGCTACTAATGTTTTTGTTTAGTGTGTAGGAAATTGAACCATGAAATTTAATTAGGGAAACTAGGTCCAAACTTATGTGAACATAGTATAGCCAAGGTGAATCTTTGGAAGGATTTCAAGCCTTGTTGTGATGTATTTATTTAATAAATGTAAGCTTGCATGTGTACAACAAATATATATTCATGAATGAATTAGGGACAAGTCATTATGATGTGTAATGTGTTTTAATGTGTCACCTGACACTTGAAATTTTCCATGTATTGATGACATGTCACCTATGGTTTTGGCCATGAGGTCACTCAATCTTAGTCTTATTTCCATTAAATGTTTAAGTACACCCACTTGGGAGAGAGTGTTACAATCAGTCACCATCATATTGAATTTCGAATTCAAACTTGTCAAGGATTTTAGTTGGCCTAAATGTGGTTTGGAAGTGCCATTATTTTTTAAATAAGCCACCCATATGGTAGCATAACATGTTAGAGGCCTAAATTTGACCATTTTAGTGTTTAGCTAGCCTAGGGGACAGCTTAACCAATGCATTCTTATGTAAGGTCTCTCCTCGCACGTACTTATTAAATATGAATTTCTCTATTAAATTTGTTGTAGGAGATTTGAATGGATATGAAGTTATGTTTTATATTTTGAATTTCCTAGTGAAATTAAGAGTAGTTGATACATTCATGTTTTAATACTCAGTGATTTGAGAACTAATACATTATCTCGACTATTTAAACATTAAAATTACACTAACAATGATATGAGGTGCTTTCAACTGATGATGAGGGTGTTGATTTTGATACCTTGATCGTTATGTTTATTGTTATTAGATACTTATGTATGCCCTATTAATGATGTTTATGATTATTAATTATATGCATGCCTAACAATGATTATACTAGGATTTTACTCTAAATTAATGAGTAAAGTTATGTTATATTGATTTTGTGATTACTGATGATTTAATGTGAGTAGAAATGAATTTAAATAGTTCATTATATTAAAGATTCATATTTTGATTTATGTAACTATATAGATAAGTTTTGAAAATACGCATGTGATTTTCTTCAGCTATTGATGTGTGCAATGAGTGTATAGGATATATTAGCCAAAAAATATAATAGAAAAATGGAACTAAACCCTATGTAATTATTGTGGAAACTAGGGTTGAATCTAACAAAAGATACAAACCCCATTGTCTTAGTTTTATTTGTATCATGAGATAAATGAATGTGTCATTCTATAATCAGTAAATGTTAATGTTTTGTAATAGTGATTTAATAGTATTGCTCGACACTCATGAATTGTATATGCATTCCAACATGATAGTTAGGATTAACTAAGTACCCTAAAGATCTAAGTCAGACTAGGTTAGTGACATTTTTGCTAAGTAGCTAGTAACTCGGATTAAGTACCCTAATCAAGATTAGCGATTAATCTACATTTGTGAAGGTTGTTAGAAAGTCCTAAAATTTTCCTAGTTTTTCATAGGACCCTAATTAATCCTAAAGGCCTAAATCATGAAATCTAAGTATCTAAGGGGTATGGCTATGGCTTGGGGCATTTTCCACCCCCTAGTCCCTTTTGTTGACTTTTATGGTCACTCTAAAACCCCATTTTTGCTTTATTGCAAAAATTGAATGATCTCATCATGGGTTGGATAACTTGGACTCCACCTTGAGATTAGCCTATGTATAGTTGAGTTAGAAGACTCTAGAGCTTTTAGGCAAGTGGGGGAAGTTATTTCTTTTGAGAGTGGATGAGTTTGGGATCTTATTTAGAAGCAATTTTGAGAGGGTTTTGGGTGCTCACCCAACCTCTACTTTTGGAGTGGAATTTAGGATTAAAGTAGAAGGAGAAGGAAGGGAATGCTCATCTCAAATTTTTTCAATTGCCATAACTTGATATGGAAGGTAGGAATCCCTCATCTCATGTTTTTCATGTTTTGTTCATGCTTAAGTTAGTGTCTTTGCATTTGTATGTTTGTATGTGTCTTGAGTATGTTTGGGAGGGATTGAAATAGGTTTTCTTAAATGTCTTCCTTTGTGTTTTGTTTTGAATTTTTAAGGGATTGTATGGGTGTATTGGCATTACTCACTCTTACTTGTTTTACGTCTCAGCACAAACTAGGTTGAGTTTTGAAATTTGAGAAGTAAAAGAATGAAAGTCCTTGTGATATCAGCCTTCAAAGGGTATCTATGAAAGAATGAAAGTTCTCAAGATTTTAGGCTCAAAAGGGCATATGTGATGGTGTTGTGGCTGACGTCTCCTGTTGGAAAAAATCCACCTTCTCCTTAGTCTAGTTCAATGTCAAACCTCTTGTGTAAATCGATAATGGGAGTGAATATTTGATTTTTTCTTCATGTTATGATTGGTTGTCTCTTGGTCAGTTATTGTTCTCTCCATGATCATCGTGAAGTGTTGTAGAAACTGGTAATGGTTCCCTATTGTGGACCGAAGCAAGAAATTTAGAATTTTTATTAAAATTTAGTTATGTTGGGAGATTTCTCCTCGGGATTGAAATCCTATGTAGAAATTTTATTGTTAACTTGTTGTGGAAATGACAAAAATGTCAGATTTTCTTCCTAGATCTTTCCTGGTGGAGCCTTTGAATCAGATGTTCAAATTAATTAAAAAGAATGATTGAGTAATATAATTGGTTATGATATTTCTAGCTTATTTCAGTTTTTGCATATAAACTTATAAATCAGTTGTGATGATGTCTATCTTACTTCAACATTCTTATGTTTTGTAATCATATTCATTTGATTTAGTTAATTTGATAAAATGATGAAATATAATCTTGAAATTATAAGATCCAACTATGTTAAAGAGAATTCAATGATATGATTGGTGTTTCACTTTGTAAATTTTGTATGCATTAGAAAGCATAATGCTTCTCATCAAATGTTCAAGCATTACATTTAACATCTATGTTATAAATCAACTCAATATATATATATCCCCCTTGACTAATATATAAATTTAAAAATTCACACTTAGAATAAAAAAGGCCGTCAAAAAAAATGTGTTCCAAAAAGCAATTATGCTCTGGATTTTGTATGGGATAGGAATTTAATTGTTTCCTTTGGATAGAGAATCTTAAAAGATTCTCTAATTATTCTTTAAACTTATTGAAAATTTAAATAAAATAAAGAAAAAGAAAAAAGAAAATGCATAAAGAGAATCCTAAATATCCTAAGTCCTTACCTAATAAACTTTTGAAACTTATTACACCCCCCCACTTATCCTAAGACTTTAAACCGCACCCACTCATTACTACCTAGGCATTGTCAAGGCTTCAATAAAGTCTACATCTATTCCCACCTCCCACTTGGCACTCAGTCCCCAACACATGTGACATTCCACTCATAATTGCCCCTTCATGTTTCCTAGGTGTCAGATTTGAAAAAGGGACAAAGTGGAATATTAAACCAAGTAAATGTATTTATTATTGGGATGACATTTGGCCATCACTTGGTGGACAGTGACTTTAATGTTTTGTTCCCCCCCTTCCGTGTGTTTTCTGATCAAGCCAATTGCTGGCCTTGGGGCATGAGTAGCACTTCCCACTTGGTCATGCACTTGGGAAGTGCCCACACTTGGGGAAGTGCACTCCCACTTGGTTGGCCTATGGATTAGGGTGTCTAGGGTGGGTTGGGTAGTATAGGGATTAGTTTAGTTAAGTTTTATGTTTTTTTTTGGATATTTTAATTTGTATGTTTTTAAATGTTAGGTAATTAGTATTTCTTTTACGTTAATATTAGAAATTATTTTAAGTGTTAGTTTAATGTAATTAGTTGTTAGTTTAGTTTTTAGTATTTGTAAAGATTTAGTTAGTATCTTTAATTGAAGTTTTATAATTTACTTTAGTTTTAGTGTAGTTAGATTTTCTTGCCAAGTAATTAGAAGCTAGTATTTTATTTTTTCAAAGTTAGATAGTTAGTGTTTCATTATTTTAAGTAATTTTAAATTAGAAATAAGATTTGAGAGTTATAGCTAGTAGTGTAAGTTTTGATATTAAGTTTGTTGAGAAAGGTTATAAAGTTAATTTATTATTTAGTAAAGTTTTTTGTTTGAGAAAGTTTAGTATCATTTTTGGTTAATATGTTGTCTAAGATAAGTTAGTTAGTGTATTTAATCCATCTTTAAAATAATTTAGATTTATTATATTAAGTGATTATATTGTTCTTAAATCAAAAACTAGTGTTATTTTATCTTAAAATGTTTTAGTTTAGTAAAGTTTGTAAAATTAAGTTAGATTATTAGATTAAATTTTAAGTGTTGATTTTATATCTAGATAGTTGTGTAGTATTGCAAGTTTAGGATAACTTGACTTATTTATTTTAATTATAATATATTACCTTAAAATTAAAGTAATAACAAAAAAAAAGTCAAAATCAATTTAATAATGAATGCTTAGATTTAACAATCTTTTCATACTCATCGATGATAAACTTCAATGGAAATGATAGGAGATTATTAGGAGATCTTGTATCTATTTCTCATTATACCTATACTTTAGCATGTGCGAATAAAAAGTTCAAACTTAGTGGTGTTATTGATCTAAAAAAAAATATTGGTGTGTTTTTGCCCCAATTTTTGGGCATGACATTTTGGTATCAGAGCCCAGTTTCATAACACTTGGGAAACAATGGGTCCATGCCATGTATGGATGCTTAAATATTACCATATGAAGCAAGGAACTCTCCTTGCAAAATTTTAAAGAAGCCAATTTATTCTTCCTAAACAATGATACTGATGACTAAACCTAAGCAAAACTTGAAATAGATATTAATGATTGTAAATGGTTAACCATATTAGATAACTTGGTCTTAATGACTTGAAATGAGTGATTAAATGTAATAATATTAAAGAATAATATATTGAACGTGATCACCTTGAGAGAAAAATAAATTAAGAACCCTAAAATACCTTTCAAACACTTAAGAAAAAATGATCAAATAACCTAGAATTCAAAGAGAAAGTGTTTCTCAACATCATTAGTAGAACTCAGATTTTGTCTAACCCAATCACTCATGGAAGCATTGTAGTTTATATCAAGTACGAAGGTGATCTGGTAAACTAGTATTGTTTTAAACTTTTCAAACATGGGAAAAAGAAACCTACAATCTTCATAATCTGATTTTGTACATTCAGACTAATATATTGAATAGATAAAATGAATGGTGAGTAAATAGGAAGGTAACACTTGAAGAGTATATCACGTTACTATGTTATTGGGATACCTCTAACCTATTAAAAATTTAATATATATTGTTCTAGTAATCCTTGGAGAGAAAACAAGAGCTAATTTGGAATCTTCAAGTAACATTTGGGAACCTTAAATGATAGGATTACTAATGCAAGAATCTATTCAAGAAGAAAGAGTTAGTAAGGAACATACAAAGTACGGGAGTATCTCAACCTACTATGAGGAATAGAACCCTAATTGGGGAATGAATCTATCTCAATATATTGCTAAGAATAAAATTAAATGGTGATAAGTATGTAGCATATAGTATTGAATCAGTAAGATGGGCAGATGTAAACTTCTAAGTTAGGGTTATGTGAATCTAGATTTATGTTAGTAGTCTTAATGAACTTAAGCATAAGTAATACTAAATTTTAACTATCAAGTAAATTCTCATAGACTTTGGTATTGAAATTATTGGATCAATTATAACCCTACAATATAGAGAAAGTATGGTCACTATGAAAGTATCAACCTAATACGAACAAAAGGGTTTAGGTATCAAAATTAAGTTATAAGAGGATTATAAGCCATGACACATGATAAGAAAAATGATGATGACTTATATCGTCAGTAAGGAGATAGTTGTAAGAGTGAATAAGTAAACATTGACAACATCCTAATATTGGTTTTATACATATCTAATTGCAACCTTCCAACCTAAGGATGGACTCATAAATCACTTGTGGCAAGTAAAACATGAAATATGGAATTATTGATAAGAATAGTAGATTCAGTGCATTCTTGGCTGATAATTAGAACTTGTGTAAATGATGGAATAATATGGACAATGGTGTATATATATGTATGTATACAAGATCATACCAAATTTGGTAAGATTAATAACACAACTTCACCTGGTATATTGTGGTGAATTTGACTTAAGAAAGATTAGGGGTAGGAGCCCTAATGTGAAATTATGGTGAATTGAGGATGAGAGACTTGGAATTGTAACTACAACTCAGAGTACAACTCCACTAACACTGATGTGCCCATATGTTTATATTATTCAAAAAGAAACCAATGTAACAACAAGAGTATGGAAGGGGACTCATTTTAGTATCCTCACATTTGCACTTTTGAGTGAGCTCTGAGTAGGGTGAAACCCTTAGTATAGTAAACCCTAACTCTAAGGCAATATCAATAAAGTGATCTATGTAATTAGTATGTGGGATCAATCATAGGTTAAGTGACATAGTCTTTAGACCACCATTTTATTCCAATTCAATATCCCTACAATGTATTTGGAAGACCTAAGATTTATCATTTCCCTCAGTGGGCCTGGTATGGCTGCAT
Organism: Cupressus sempervirens; assembly: GCA_028749045.1. NCBI lineage: Eukaryota > Viridiplantae > Streptophyta > Pinopsida > Cupressales > Cupressaceae > Cupressus > Cupressus sempervirens. The sequence goes on from CM053784.1 coordinate 207,474,704, forward strand.
TATGTAACTAATTTAAATTTTATAAGTAATTGAATTTATGTCCTTATTTGTCTAATTTCATATTTTGGTACTCTTAATGTTTTTCCTTTATGCCAAAAATGTGATGTGGGGCTATTTAGCCAACAATATTATTGATGATTCTATTTTACCTCTTGGTTATGTCTTTACTTCTTCATTAATTTTTTTCTATTATGGCCAGTCTTTATTTCTTTTGTTTCAAACATTTGCATTGGAGGGTTCATCCTTGATTATGAATTTAAATTTGAGCACTTTTCTTGTGAATTTTGTTGGCAAAGTGACATATGATGGGCCTACCAAAAAATAAAAGGAGTCTTGACTATTAAGTGGTTGCATAACATTATGGTATGGGGTTATTAGTAAGAGTATTTGTGCCCCACCCTCTCCCAAGAATGTGAGAATAGGACTAGTGTTATCCATTGACTATTATGAGTGATGAATTTGTACCCCCAACATAAATTTGGTTAAGGTTATGGGTTAATCGAAAGGACTTCTAGGTGAAAAGTTGCAAGTGTAGTGATAGACTCGTTGAGTATCCTATCAAGAATTAGTGCATTGTGGAAACTCTAAAGGGGAAGTATTTAACCTTGAATAAAGGGACAAGTTGCTTAATATGAAAACTTATTTAAGGGAGGCTCATACGGCTATTACCCTGATGAGTGGGTATGTAGGATTCAGAACACCTTATGATATTATTATGGGTAGAGACTCTATAGGTATATTTATATTATATTAGAAAGTTGTTTTTACATGACCTATATGTTTTAAGGAATAATTTACCCTAGAAAATGTAACCATGTTAGAGTTTTGGATTGAACTTCTCTTTTAAAATGGTAATCAAACAAATAGGTTATCATCCCTATGCATGTATGTGAATTATTAATCATTCTTTTAATAACAGTAAATCTTGGAATAAGTCTAGACAAGGTCTAGCAAAGCATGAACATTTTAGTTGTGTGACTTCCAAGAGGAAGTCAAAGGCTAGTTGGGGAGGATGTAAGGTCTCTCCTCACACATACTTATTAAATATGAATTTCTTTGTTAAATTTTTTATAGGAGATTTGAATGGATATGAAGTTATGTTTTATTTTGTGAATGTCCTAGTGAAATTAAGAGTAGTTGATACATCCATGTTTTAATACTTAATGATTCAAGAAATACTACATTATCTCGACCATTTAACGTTAAAATTTCACTTACGATGATACAAAGCACTTTCACCTGATGATGACGGTGTTGACTTTGATACTTCAATGGTTAGGTTTATTGTTGTTAGATAGTTTAGTATGCCCTATTGATGATGTTTATGATGATTAACTATATGCATGCCTAACAATGATTATTCTAGTATTTTACTCTAAATTAATGAATAAAGTTATGTAATATTATTTTTGTGATTACTAATGATTTAATGTGATTAGAAATGAATTTAAATAGTTAATTATATGAAAGATTCATGTTTTGATTTATGTAACTATCCAAATAAGTTTTGAATATATGCATGTGAATTTCTTGAGCTACTGATGTGTGGAGGATATTTTAGCTAGAAAATCTAATGGAGAAATGGAATTGAACCTTATGTACCGATTGTGGAAACCAGGGTTGAATCCAAAAAAATATGCAAACCTCGTTGTCCATATTTTATTTGTATTGTGAGATGAATGAATGTATCATTCTATAATCAGTAAATGTTAATGTTTTGTAACAGTGATTTTATAGTGTTGCTTGACACTCGTGAATTGTATATGCATTCTAGCATGATAGTTAGGATTAACTGAGTACCCTAAAGATCTAAGCTAGACTAGGTTAGTCACCTTTTTGCTAAGCAACTAGTAATTGAGGTTAAGTATCGTAATCAAGATTAGTGATTAATCTGCATTTGTGAAGGTTGTTAGAAAGTCCTAAAATTTTCCTAGCTTTTAATAGGTCCCTAGTTAATCCTAAAGGCCTAAAATCATGAAATCTAAGTACCTAAGGGGTATGGGTATGGGTTGAGGGCATTTTCCACCCCCTAACGCCTTTTGTTGACTTTTATGGTCACTCAAGAACCTCATTTTTTCTTTATTGCCAAAATTGAATGATTTCATCATGGGTTGGATAACTTTTACTCCACCTTGAGGTTAGCCTATGTCTAGTTGAGTTAGAAGACTCTAGAACTTTTAAGCATGTGGGGGAAGTTATTTCTTTTGAGAGTGGTTGAGTTTGGGACCTTATTTAGAGGCAATTTTGAGAGGGTTTTGGGTGCTCACCCAACCTCTAGTCTTAGAGTGGAATTCAAGATTGAAGAAGAAAGAGAAGGAAGGGAATGCTCATCTCAAATTTGTTCAATTTCCATAACCCAATTTTGAAGGTAGGAATCCCTCAACTCATGTTCTTCATGCTTAAGTTAGTGCTTTTACATTTGTATGTTCATATGTCTATTGAGTATGTTTGGGAGGGATTGAGATAGGTTTTCTTAAATGTCTTCATTTGTGTTTTTTTTTTAAATTTCAAAGGGATTTTATGGGTGTATTGGCATTACACACCCTTGGTTAGGGTAGAGGTGGCCTTTTATGGGAGTAGGTCTTTAGTTATACTCCAATAGTATAGAGTCTCTTCTTGGGATGAGAAGAGGGAAAGAGAGTAGGGTGTTATGGGCCCTACTCGTCAGCACAAACCAGGTTGAGTTTTGAAATTTGAGAAGTGAAAGAATTAAAGTCCTTATGATATTAGCCTTGAAAGAGCATCTATGAAAAAATGGATGTTCTTGAGATTTTAGCCCCGAAAGGGCATATGTGATGGTGTTGTGGCTGACATCTCCTATTGGAAAAAAATCCACTTTTTCCATAGTCTAGTTCAATGTTGAACCTATTGTGTAAACTAGGAATAGGAGTGAATGTCTGATTTTGTCTTCATGTTATGACTCGTTGTCTCCTGATCAGTTTTCATTCTCTTCATGATTACCATGAAGTGTTGCAGAAACTGGTAAAGGTTACCTATTATGGAGCCAAGAAGGAAATTCAGAATTGTTATTAAAATTTAGTTATGTTGCGAGATTTCTCCTCAGAATTGAAATCCTAGGTAGAAATATTATTGTTAACTTGTTATGGAAATGGCAGTGATGTCAAATTTTTTTTCCTAGTTCTTTCTTGGCGAAGCCTTTGAATCAAGTGTTCAAATTAATTTAAAAAATGATTGAGTAATATACTTGCTTATGATAATTCTAGTTCATTTCAGTTTTTCCATATAAACTTATAAAACAGTTGCGATGATGTTTACCTTACTTTGGCATTCTTATGTTTTGTGATCATATTCATTTGATTCTGTTAATTTGATTAAACAATGAAATATTATCTTGAAATTATAAGATCCAACTATGTTAAAGAGAATTTGATGATATGATAAGTATTTCACTTCATAAATTTTGTAAGCATTAGAAAGCATAATGCTTCTTTTCAAATGTTCAAGCATTACATTTAACATCTATGTAATAAATCAACTCAAAAAAAAAATCCCCCTTGACTAATAAATAAATTTGAAAATTCACACTTAGAGAAAAAAAAAAATCCTTCAAAAAAAATGTGTTCCCAAGAGCAATTATGCTCTAGATTTTGTATGGGATAGCAATTTAATTGTTTCCTTTGGATAGAGAATCTTAAAAGATTCTCTAATTATTCTTTAAACTTATTTAAAATTTAAATAAATAAAGAAAAAGAAAAAGAAAAATGCATAAAGAGAATCCTAAATATCCTAATTCCTTACCTAATAAACTTTTGAAACTTATTACACCCCCCCACTTATCCTAAGACTTTAAACTGCCCCCACTCATTACTACCTAGGTGTTGTCAAAGCTTCAATAAAGTATGCATCTATTCCACCCTCCCACTTTCTGCTTAGTCCCCAACACATGGGATATTCCACTCATAACTACCTCTCCATGTTTCCTAGGCATCAATTTTGAACAAGGGATAGAGTGGAATATTAAACCAAGTCAATGTATTTATTATTGGGATGACGTTTGGCAATCACTTGGTGGACAGTGACTTTAATGTTTTTTTGCCTCCTTCTGTACATTTTTTTATCAAACCAATCATTGGCCTTGGGGCACGAGCAACACTCCCCACTTGGCCATGCACTTGGCAAGTGCCCAAGCTTGGGGAAGTGTGCTCCCACTTGGGCGGTCTAGGGATTAGGTTGTGTAGTGTGGGTTGGGTAGTATAGGGATTAGTTTAGTTAAGTTTTATGTTTTTTTCTGGTATTTTAATTTATATGTTTCAAAAAGTTAGTTAATTAGTATTTCTTTTATGTTAATATCAGAAATTGTTTTAAGTGTTATTTTAATGTCGTTATTTGTTAATTTAGTTTTAAGTATTTGTAAAGATTTAGTTAGTATCTTTAACTGAAGTTTTATAATTTAGATTAGTTCTAGTGTTGTTAGATTTTCTTGCTAAGTAATTAGAAGCTAGTATCTTTTCAAAATAAAAGCTAGATAGTTAGTATTTCTTTATTTTAAGTAATTTTTAATTAGAACTAAGATTTGAGAGTTATAGCTAGTAGTGTAAGTTTTGATGTTCAGGTTGTTGAGAAAGGTTATAAAGTTAATTTATTATTTAGTAAAGTTTTATGTTTCAGAAAGTTTAGTATCATTTTTGGTTAATATGTTTTTTAAGATTGGTTAGTTAGTGTATTTAATCCATCTTAAAAATAATTTAGATTTATTATGTTAAGTGATTATATTGTTCTTAAATCAAAAAGTATTGTTATTTTAGCTTAAAATGTTTTAGATTAGTAAAGGTTGTAAAATTAAGTTAGATTATTAGATTAAATTTTATGTGTTGATTTTATATCTAGATAGTTGTGTAGTACTGTGAGTTTAGGATAATTTGATTTATTTATTTTAATTATAGTATATTACCTTAAAATTAAAGCAAAAATGAAACAAAAGTCAAAATCAATTTAATAACGAATGCTCAAATTTAACGATCTTTTCATACTCATCGATGATAAACTTAAATTGAAATGATAGGACATTTTTAGGAGATCTCGTATCTATTTCTCATTATACCTATACTTTAGCATGTGCAAATAAGCATTTCAAACTTAGTGGTGTTATTGATCTTTAAAAAAAATTTGTTGGTGTGTTTTTGCCCCAATTTTAGGGTATCACATCTTCCACCAATTCAAATTTGTAGGCTTTCCCATTAGTGTACCCTCACACTAACACTTGGTCAAATGTTCTTTTTTTTGGAGGGGAAAACAATTAATAAATAGTGGGCTTGACGTTTCTACAAAAAATGGGATACTAAAGAGTCTTTTTAGAGGAGTGGTGACAAACTAGTGCGGTGTTCACCCACTCTCTAAGTTTAGAGACAATTGGGGTTTGGAAGAAAAACTATGTATAGGGGAGCTCTTCATCAACTATCATTTCCTTATCTTGGACCAAGGTTGGTGCCCATGCGATGACTTTATTTTCCACTGGCATAATGCTGTTGTAATATTGTTAAATTATTGTTGGTGAAATTAATTTTTGTATTGTATTGCATTTACTTTCCTTGAATTTCTTTCTTTGTTCTTTTTTTTAGTGTTGATTATTAATGTGTGTTAAGGCTTCACTCACCCTTGGAAGGGAAGGGCTGCCTTGAACGAAGGGGTTAGTTGGGATCCATTGAAGCCATATTTCTTGTTTGCTATTATGGGATGTATAAGTGTATTGATGTGATGAGGAGAATGTATTTCAATATCCTTGAAGAGGCATTTGTATTATGTGAGGTATAAGTGTAGTGATGTGATGAGGAGGATGTATTTTGATAGCCTTGAAGAGGAATTATGCAATTACAAATGTATATGTGTATATGGATATGGCATTGTCCTCTTTGGAGAGCACACCTTCAACTAGTATTTCATGATTCCAATGGGGAATCATTGTTTTAAACCTTCGAGGGATTGTATGTGTATTTTAATGTTATGTTTTTGCATTGTTAGCTACTTGAGTATAACCTATTTGTTTCTTGTTTCCCTAGCTCGGTGGGTGGCTTCTTCGAAGACTAGAATGGGAAGTTAACCTCCATGGTTCTTGGTTTCATGTTGTTTTCAAGGTTTTTTATAATGGGGTCTATGAAGAAGTTAGGGTTTTTACCTTGGCATTATTATAGAATCAAGTGTTGTGTTGATGTAATCAATCCTTTCCATGTCATTTGTAATGTGTTGAGATGGAAAAATCACCATTGTGCTTTTATGTAATGTGAGAAAGATTTACATATTATTGTATGTTAATGTGAATGTGTAAACTAAGGTTGGATGCTATGCATATAGTTTGAATTATAAGATAAACATTGTATCATATTCAGAGTTGTATAGGAAGGAAAGAAATAGTTTCATGTAATGCCCTGCCAAGGGATCCAAAAAAACTTACTAAGTTTGCCAAACAATTTTTTTTTTAAACATGAAAGATAAAACCATTCATAACATTTGTAGAAGCAATAGCAACAATTCAAATAAAATTAAACATAACATATATACATAACAGGCTACATTCTTTAAAGATCCCTTAACGTTGTATCACATCTAAATTAACTATTCATCTAACATTCCATCCTTATGAAATAACAATGATACATCCAATGTACTTAAACAATATACAAGTGTCCTTTTGTAATTATATTTTAGTTTAGCTCAATCATCCACTGTACATATCACAGGGTATGAAAAGCTTAAAAGAATAAACATCCAAGTAAATAAAGTACATCACCATCATCTAATATTAATTCATGATGCAATAACATAAATGAAACCACATATCATACATGATACATCATCACAAAATATATAAACATCCATCACAAAAGATAACCATATATCACAAACATAAATAACTAAGTGCACGGTTCCTCCCAACCGTTAATAGCAACATTAGACCATCGTGGATCCTAGCCATCCCTCCGTGCATAACATTCCAAAGTACTGAAGAGATCAACAGTATTAACATAGTAGGAATGTCACTCCTAAAACATCCTACTAACATGCAAAGTAAAGCATAATAAATCATCAACTAACATATGCAAAGTAAAGAAAATCATTAATATAAGAAACATAACAGTAAATATATCCATCATAAGGTATACCATCTATCATAATGCTCCAAGAACATAATGAAGATAAATACCAACTAAGAATGCTCCAGCCACAGTGTCTCCGATGTATCTCAAATGATAAGAGTGAAAATACACTACCACCCGACCACGTGGAACCTAAGTGGTCCACTCCCACCGTGCTATGGAGATAATCTCAAGTCCCAAATAAGATATCAATTCACGAAGCATAAATCTCTATAAGTCTAGGAATCCTAAAAGTATACTAACTCAAAGGTTCCAACACACACAAAATCGACATCTAATTCCCAGAGGCACACAATGACATGTAGGAAACCTACTATGCAAGCAGAAAAGTGTCATCGCAATTATCACGTACAAGTTACCCTGGTAGTTAGCTAAACTCTATGGGTCCATACTAATCTCATGCGGCCACTAGTATCCTCTCATACCGACGAGGCATACTACTGAATGCATGGTCACAACTATGCATTCTCACTACTCCCATCCTATCCTATACAAACACTCAAAGCATGGGTAATAATATCAACAATTATCTTTTTAAGTTTATTTAATTCCCATTTAGTGTGTAAATGTTATCACTTATCAACCAAACTTACAATGAGTTACCTTGGAAGCCACTTAGGGCCCCGGCCTCCATTGCAAGCCATTTCTCGACACTACAAGTAGATTACCTACCCTAAGCTCATGGAATCATAAATCTCAAAATCATAAAAGATAATCCATAATAAAATCATCAAATATGCATAAAAGCATCAAATATCCATAATAAGAATCATCAAATCTCCAAGATAAGAATCATCAAATCTTCATGAGCATCTGAAAAAACATCCATAGAAAATCATGACCACAACAGTTCTCTATTGGTAACTGAAGGCATCACTAATAATCATAAGTATCCATTGGTTCTCAATAACCAAAATATATCTCAAAATAAATTGCAATATCCATTGGTTCTCAATAAGCAACCAAGAGTATCTCAAAATCATACTGATTGAAGACTCCAAAATGGTTGAGTCAAACATGTCACAACATGACATCATCAAGAAATAAATTTACATTTCAGTCCCATCATGGTGACTAGAAAATAATCCAAGGATAACTGATCGATGACTTAAAAATGATTAGCTCAAGTGTCTCATACGCATACATCTCAGCTTCACACATGAAGATTGATGAACAATAAAAATCAGTAAATACAAACATTTCATAGAGCATACGATCACATTACCATGGTTGAGCTTATAAAGATTGAGACCAAATAAGATCAACATGCCATCATATCTCATAACCCTCGAGCCTCTGGTAACAACCTAGGACTGGTCAACACTAGTCAACCCAAAACCCAAAACAAGAAGCATAGAGAATACAAGATGCAGAGACATGTTTTGGTTTACTAAAATCACATAGTTGAATAATGTGTAGCAGTTTCCAATTTTCTATTTGCAAGTATACCTCAAGTCTCTAAGTTTCATTATTTGACCTACAAGTCAACCCATTTGTTCCCTGATAGCATTATCCTTCCAATATTAAGAATTACATTCTAAGAATAACCTAAGGATAAATATTTACTTATTAAATCATTTACTTTATTTGCTAAGATCCATAGTACTAATTGATCAACTCTTCCTTAATGTTACTTCTACATTTCAACATAATCAAAGGATCATTATTCATTCATAAAAGAACCAATTATCAATCTTCGATTAAGAAGATTATAAATTAATTAAAATGATCAATTTAATTTACCAATTAACATAGGTACATGATTCCGTGACTTTTTTCATTTAATAGTTTTCAATTAAATATTACTAATTCTTCACCATTAAATATCTAAGGTCATCATTCAAGTTATAAGAATAAGACCTATCAACTTGATATCAATATTTCTACAATCTTATTAAAAAAAATTATATCAATTAAATCTTCATTACTTAACTTAATTATTAATTCAATCTAATTAACTCTCATTGATTGATTTAATTAATAATTACATAATCATAGCAACGTTCCAATTAATATCAGTTGACTAATAACCAACTAGAATTCTATAAGTTGAAAGTCAACTATAATTCAATACTCAAATGATCATATTAAAAATTTCAATAATAATAATTAATAACAAGCTATATTGGAAATCTTATTAATAATTCTATACTAACCAAATTCATCACTCTTCAACAAAGTTTCCATTTATATTTTAATAACAACAAGTTATAATAAATCCCCAATACCAAGTATTATTATCTCAAATAAGTTTCCCCTATGTACGTTGATTCAGTTAATTGATACTCCTCCAAATTATTAACCAATTCAATTTGATTAATATCTTTTACAGTACTTCAATCATTAACTAATCTCTTCTAGATTAACTCTGATCGTATTAATTGATAACTATTTAAACTATTTATACTATTATGTATTAATAGTTTGTTAGACCCAACAAACATTATTAAATAATAAACTCATCAAAACTATTATTAATCGATCTAGAGAACTTTACATAAGCTTCATTAGTTAACTCTTAATACCATTAAGGTATATCAATAATTATAATGTATTAACAATTCAGATTATAACTAGGTTATTAAATGTTATAATAATAATTTTGACGCTTGTCAATTAAATCCAATATCATTCAAAGTTTCTAAATTTAAATCAACATAATATAAATTATTATCTTACAATTATTTAATCAATATTGAAATCAACTATTAAACTCCATTTTTAATTGTTCTAATAATATTTTGTCTATATAAACGTTGTTTGAAAGAGATCCCTATCACAAACCAATAAGACTCATTGTAGATTTTAACATGAATAATTTCCAAATTCTTAACATTATCATCTTGATTAAACAACTCTAAAATTGTTTAATATATATTAAATAGTATTCAATATACATTATAAAAAGTCCACTATATAAACTATATTAAAATCTCTTTTCTTATAATTTTCTCTCATCCATTTACTTAGATTGACTAATAATTAATTACACTTCTTCTACTATTAATTAATCTTAATTAAATTTGATTTAATTAGATTAGATAATAAACCATATAAAACTAATGCATATTAATAAAATTCTAATAAGAGAAGATTTCAATAATATCTTTAATTCATTCTATGCTTTTATATATTATTTTTGTGAAGTTTAAGCATAAAGAACTCTTGGTTATGAAAAATGAAAAAATATATGTCTTTGAATAAAATAGTCCCAGTATGATAGCCATATCTCCCTAATAAACCGTTGGATCAGGCTAAAATTTAAATATGTTGGAGAGGGCCAAGTTGCGCCAATTCTGACTAGAGAAATCGAATAAATTCGATCACGGTAAAAAGTTATGAATAACTGAGTTTGGGTCTATCCAAGGGGCAGTGACAGGACAATTTGTGATGAATTAAGAATTTCCTGTTAAAATAATTATTCTCTAAATTTAACCATAAAAGGGTTTGTTCATATGCATCTAAAAATATAATTGATAGAAAGATTACATCTAATCATTCAAATTTTCACCATAAAATTTCTATTTTAATTCAAAATCTTGTCTTTCTAATTTATTATAAATTCGAACCCAAACCCGATTAAAATCTAATTTCTTTCTCATTTGGAACTAGATTTTTTCTATTGTTTTTCTTCTCATCCAAATAAAATATCTAAATTCCAATTTCAAATAGTAGATTCAATCACAAAGAGTATTCGAACACATAAAATAGATATGATGAGGACAGGAAGAGAAAGAGTGCAAAGGGAATATGACAATATCATGAGTGCACCTGGACACTGATGCTAATTTTCCATGCCTCAAAAGTCCATAGAAAATCTCTTCCTTCTCCATTATTCGCAATTCTTCCAAGAATCCAAGCCGATCGAATCCTCTAAGTGATTAGAAGTGCTAGCAGGAGCATAGAAGCAAGTAAAAAATATACGAGCATATGAATCTTCTCCCCTAGACATAAGCTTTGAAGCTTCTATTTTTTTTTGCGTCTAGCTCGTGGCTTCCATTCAACTTGTAGCTTTCATTAAGCTTTTCATTTAAGCTTTTATGAATGTCTGAATATCAAGAGCTCTCAAGAAACTTTTGGAATGCTTGTTGAAACCACTGAAAGGTGTCACCAACTAAGCATGGGTCTTTTCCAATTCTTTTTGATGATTCATAGAGTTGTAAACACCTTGTGCTTAATTGATGCACTAACCCTTGTGTTGTTGACACATGTTAATTCCCATGCAAGCTTATATCTCCAATTTACTTTACTCTTTCCAATTTTATTTATTTATTTATTAAGTCTCATGCACTAACTTTAATATCTCCACTTTTCAATCTTAATATTTATTTGAATTGTTGCTATTGCTTCCACAAATGTTATGAATGGTTTTATCTTTCATGTTTAAAAAAAAAATGTTTGGCAAACTTAGTAAAATTCTTTGGATCCCTTGGCGGGGCATTACATTTCATCTAAAGGAATATCCATTGTTGTGAAGTACATGTAGAAGTTATGTGAATTGAATATTTCATGTGATGTAGATTTATGAATCAAATAATAGATATATTTCATAGATTTCATGTGTGGGAGAGATTTTTTGTAATAGCTAATCCAATTCAAAACTTAAGTGATTGCATTGTATGGTTACATGTTAAGTATTTTGATGCAATGGCAAGAAAACTCACTGTATTAAAATAGTCATATGTTGTTAAGAAAGATATTTCCCTATGTTAAGAGTAATGAGTAATTCTATATAGAGTTTATTAATCATTTGTAATTAACATATATTTGATCTTGTGTAATAGTATCTTGTGTGCTAAACTTTTGATTATTCTAATTCTAGTGATCCTATAAAATAGATAGAAGCAAAGGAATATCATAAAATTTACAATTATAAGGAATAGACAAGTCAATTTAAACCATCATCAAACCCATAATCATAGTCTCCTAGAATGAGAAAGGAGAGACATGAAAAATAAGTCATAGTGAAGCATGCCTGTACATGTCTTTTTATTCAGTAGAATTTGTATGGGAGAGGAAAGTAGTTCCCCCTCCCAAATATAGATAGATAAAATATTCAAAAAGAACATGCCCTAGATTTCCTACAGAGATGTGACAAAATAATAATATAGAAAAGTAATATCCTAGCTAAAAGAAACTTAGGAAAACTGACATGACATAAATGCCAAAATCTAATAATTTCAAAAGCAACAAAATATAAACTATATATAATACTGAAAGACCTTCACTCTTAACCATGGAGAGAGGAACATTTAGGTAAAATTGATCAACCTATTGGCATTAAGTTATGTTTGCCATTAGTTAGAACACTTATTCATAATTCTATATGATTTTCAAGTTCATGATTCAGTCTCCAATGTTTACCAAGCATTCAGTGGCTACCAAGAGAGTTCTGTAGCTTAGTAGTTCACAACGAGCATTCCAAAGGCTACCAAGTAAAAATAGGTCACCTGAAGTCTAGTAGTTATCACCAAGTAGTTAGTAGTTACCAAGCTTCACAGTGTCTACCAAGTCATTAGTTTTTGTGGTGAGAATCCAATGTTAACTAAGTCATGGGATGAATAGTGTTTACCAAGTGTAGGCAAGGTAAACATAGTATTTAGTTTCTACTGAGTTACACTATATCAACTGAGTCTCCAATGTTTTTCGAGTTCAAAGCTATGTTGAGTGATTAGTATGGACTGAGCCTCTTCTTCTACTAAATGCATGATGATGCCAAGTAGTGTAGTGGATGTCGAGTATTAGAAGGTCACCAAGTCAGCTTACAGAACCTAAGTTTCTACATTTGGGACAACTTAGTAATATTTGTGTTAACATGTGTTTTGGCCAACCTTTTAATTATGAGAATCGGGATGATATATATGTAATGTATTGTATCATTTTCAAGTGTGTAAGAATTTTTTCATGTTCTGAGAAGAGTGAAGGTGAATGTGAATCAGAAAAAGAGAAAAGTATTCAACAAGGTCAATAAGGAGTAGTGAAGTCAAATCTATCACAAGAGGTGATCAACATTTCAAGGATCTAATCAGCAATTAAGTTGTAAGTTAGATCTACTTTTTCATCCTAATAGGTGAATCAGAGTCAAATCCTTTAATAGGGTAGACTTAATAGTCTTTTCTTTAAATCTCTTTACCGAGTGCATACTACATTATATGTTTGTAAAACCTCTAACAAGGTGCACCTAGCACTCCTAATTGCTCCTAATAGGGTAGATCATAAGAAGTGATCATTGTATGCCTTAACAGGCTAACTTTATACTATAGCATTGAATTTTTATGGGTATCATCCCCACCCTAGTTTTACTTTCTATATGGAAGGTTTTTGGGTTACCAAATATTGTGTTAATGTGCCATGAATGTTTATCTTTCAATTTCTCATACATGTAGTAGATTAGATGAATTAATAGCAAATGGATTATGTTGATAAAGTGTTGAATTTGTTAAAAGTTTTGAGGTTACTAATTCACCCCTCCCTGCTTAGTAACCTAGCTTGTCTTGATTATTTCCAACAATTGGTATCAGAGCTTTTTGGTTCTTATGATAAAGTTTGACAAATTGAGCAAAGATCAAGGACAATGGAGATATTGAGACTTGACAAAGATATTGATAATGAGAAGTTAGATCTGGAGATGGCCATAGCTCAACTCAAAGAAGAAAAAGAGAATCTTTCCCAATCCCTAAAAAGAATGAAGGAACTTGCAAAATAGATGAATGATCACCAATATGTTGAAGAAAAAATTGAAGACTTTTTTCCCTTCAAGCAGTTCAGATGAAGCAAATGATGTAATCGATGAACTCCTAGAAAAGAATGGTTCCCTGCAAGAAGAAGTAAGAAAATTGAACAGAGAACAAGATATTTAGTCAATAAGATTGTGTGAAATTTTGAAACAGAGAAATAAGGCAAATGAAGACTTGGAGGCAAGGAACAATGAAACTCAAAATCAATCCCTTTAGAAAGAAAGTCTTTTAAATCAGCTCTCCAATGAAAATGGGGAAATCATGAGTCTAAGATTTTTAGAATGAAAGATTAAGAAATGATTTAAACACTGAAAGGAAAATCAATGAAAGATTGAAGTTGATCTAAATTCTAAGAAGCAACTCAATGAAAGAATAATGAAATCTCAAGTAGACATGGATCAATTAAATTAGTAAAGTGCGCATAATATTTATAGGAAAAAGGGTAAATAAAGATTTGGATACAAAGAAGAAGGTGAATCCTCCAAACAAGGTGCTCAATGGAATCAAAGACCTACTTGCAATCACTATGGTAAGTTAGGTCATACATCAAACAAATGTTGAAGCAATGGAAAGGAAAAAATTCAATGGAAAATGCTACAATTGTAGGCAACATGGTCATAAGGCTAATGAATGCAAGGGGAAACCAAAGTTTGAAGGTAAATGTCATAAATGCAAGAAACAAGGTCACAAGGCATCTAAGTGTAGATCTAAACCATTCAATCCAGCAGAACAATTTGTAAAAGAAATATTTGGTTGGGACTACAATACTTGGTGTAGGTGTCATTACTGTGGAGAATTTGGACACATTGGCATAAACTATGCAAGTCATCACTTGAGAAAGAAGGATACTACAATAAGATGTTATACATGCACTAAACTTGGTCACATAGCTAAGAATTGCATGAATATAGGTAGAGTTGAATATAAAAAGAAAGCTAAAGCTGATAACATAAGGAGGTAGATGAGATAGTAGGGGATTCCCAAATCTACTGAGCCAGCCAATTCATATGATGGTCATGTCACTCAAGAAGTGGGTGACTCCACCATTTCCAGTTGAATTTTTAAGAAAGAACTAGAACTATATTCTCAAGTCGCATCTTAAATAGTTCCAATAAATGGAAGAAAAAGATCCAAATAATTATTTTAGATACAAAGGGATAAAAAAAAATTAGCATCAGTATTCATCAATCGAGGTTAGGTCATACCGAGTGAGGTCATGAGTAACAAAGTTTTGTTTGATCGTCGAGTTACAAGGTTCTATTGAGTTATCTACATAGATAGTGGATGGAAACTTGTCAAGCAATATTTTATTATGGCTCTCATCTTACTGAGCATTAATAGGAAGTTTTCATCAAAAGGTAGAATTTTGACTTCATTTTTACCAGGAATTTAGTATATCTAGAGTAGAGCTATTTTCATAGCATCCAAGAAATCTTGTGAAGAGTTTGTAGGGAAATTTTTGAAAAAGTTTTTTCAATCTTCTGAGTAATCATGACATCCACCAACAACAGAAATAAGGCAAAGAAAGGTTCTGAGATGTTAGTGCGAGGTGTCGAATTTAAGGCCCTAAATTTAAAACTGGTACCAAAAATTGCAGAATCACTCAACCCTAATGGAGCTCAGTCACAAATTCCACAAAAGGTACTCCTTATAGATGACATTTGTACTCATTTTAAATGTGTAGTGCAAGAAATTAGAACCCTAGAAATGGACAGTGTCCTAGGAGAATTGTGTGTGGATGGAACCCTAAAAGCAAAGCATAAACATCTAGAGGAGAAAGGCTTGACCCACATTCCACACCTACCAAGAAACTTCCAATTCAAATGGATTAGGTATATTTTGAGCCATGTGCATAATGGTCATTTGTGGTTAGAGTAGATCATCTTATTAAAAAAGAAGATGATTCACAAAATCATAGGTCTCCCTATGCTCAATAAGGTTAAAGTTACCAAAACCCTAGGTTAGGATGAGCTACAGAAGAAAACCCTAGTTGAATGGGACAACAAAGGACTAAAGATCAACAATGTATTTGATGTGGAGCTTAGGTTTGGTATTCACATTATTGTGCATAGGATATATAGCTATAATCAACTGAATAGTGTGTCATGTGAGGCTGTGGACTTAGCTTACAAGGTAGTTAAGAAGAATCTCAAATTTGATTTGGTAGATTTACTATTGAAATAGTCAAACAAGAACATGGATAGTATCAAGACCTCAAAGAATAATCTATGTAAATTTGGTTCTTTGTTAACTTGTTTGTTCTTTTATGTACAAAAGTTTTTCCCTTCCAAAGGATTAGTGGTATGGAAAAAGCACACTCCAATTTTGTATCAAATCAATGAGTTTATTGCATAAATGGGTGAAAATTTTGATAGTATAATGGATAACTATTTTGAATTTTCAAGGAAAAGATGAATAATAGGTTCTAAATTCCACCAAAACTAGTTGAAGATTACAAGGATGATGTCTATTTCATGGTTGACTATGATAGAGTGTATATTTAGGTGGTAAGGCCTAGAATAGTATGGGTAAAACCTCTTCCCTATGAGGTTAATATTGCTGAAACCAAGGAGATAAGTAAAGCCCTATTGAATGAGCTAGTAGATCCAAAGGTACCCATGTTTGGAACTTATGATGAAGGAAAGGCTAGGATAGAGCTTGAGATCAAGCTACTAAATGTAGTGAGTAAAGGTAAGAGGAAGATAAAAAAGTTGAAAATAAAAAATGCTCCTCTTATGCTTACTGATGGAAAAGGAGAAGATGAAGGAGAATCTGAGGATGAAGAGCCTATGAAAAAGAAGGGCAAGGTGATTATCACCAAGCCACCTAAGGCCTCAACAGTTGTGTTTACAAGGAGATATAAGAAAGGAGATAGTGAAGTTGTGTTTAACAAACATCCTCCCACATTTTAGGAAAGACTCAATAAATTAAGAGTAGGTGTTGGAATCAATAACTTTGAAGCACTCAAATATGAAAAAAGGACTCTAACAGAACAAAAAGAGGTCAAAGATCTGATCATGGACAAGTTAGGAAGATGGAAATTCTCTCCTGATCAATTTACTTCACAAATCCATAAAATTCTATTAGACAAAGTCAAGGTTAGATGGGAATCAACTATGCAAACAACTAAGGATATATATGAGCAATCATTGAGACAATTGCTACCAAATCTTACCAATATTAAGGTTAAGGAAGCAATGAAGAAAAATGAGGAGAAGATCATGATGAGATTCCATACTTGTTTGATTTTGGTAAAAGAAATTGGGCATGTAGTCAAGGATGCTACATCTATGTGGAAAAATTTGTGTTGTATGCATAAACCTAGTGAGGATCCAGTGGAAATAAATGATGATGATGATAGTGACAATGAAGAAGATAATACACCTTGTGTCACTATTGATGCTGAGGATTATCAGGCATTGAAGGATGATGAAGAAGAGAAAGGGGAAGAAGTTGATAAGGAAGATAAGGAAGGAGATGAAGAAAATTATATAGTTCTTAACCTTTAATTCAAACATCAATAGCTACATCTATCAAGGTTGACACAAGCGTCAAAGAAGAAATAGTTGAGTAGGGGTAGACTGCCAAAGAAGAAGAAAAGGAGACAACAATAGATCAAAAATGATAGATAGATACATTTTTACCTGTAGCATAATAACAAGGTGTAAGTCCAACCATTGTGATTGACCAAAGCTGATTTGAAGAGAGAAAGGATACACCAAAGGAAAAGGAGTAAGAAGCTAGTTAAAAATTGGTAACATTACCAACATCAAGCACTCCTACAAAAATCCTTCACAAGTTGAGCATAAAGGCTACACCATTGCAAATTTCAGTACTGGGGTCAAGCTCTAAAAAAGTTGACAAGGTAACCAAATAGGGATTTGTAACTTTAGATGAAGAAATAGTGATAGCTCAATTTGATTATGCAAAAATGACACTAGAATAAATAGGAATATTACAACAAGCTTTGGAAAAGAAGAAGCACCAAGAAGTTCTTAGACAAGAATTTAGGCAAATGCAAGCATTGGAAGTCATCAAATAAATCTTCTTAGATGCATTCAGCTTTCCTACACCTAAAGAAACAAAGCCTCTATTGGAACCATTGTTAGAAATTGTTGAAAAGGTTAATAATGAAGATATTGACACAAGTGCAAAACTTCTTGAGTGGTTAGAGAAGAAATTCTAGAGTAAAGTAAACAAGAAAATATTTGGTGAGATAGCACTTACTCAAATTGCACTAGCCACAAAGGTTGAGGATGTGAAGAAGGTACTTGAGAATATTTTCTAATTGTATGCTAAACTATGCGATCCCACACTCTTCACTCAAGACACAAGACATACAATTTTGAGTCTAGATAGGAATCTCAATATATTAGGTATGCAACTACCTCAAATCCCCACTCAGAGTGAGAGGCATTTTCATGCATTGCTTCAATCATAGAGTCAACAAGCTGTGTTAATAACATAAGAGGCTAATATGAGAGCCAAGTTGACAAACATTCAAGCCTCCCTCACTCCACATATGGAAATTTTTCATCTTTTTCAACTATTGAGTAACAAGATACTCAATACCAAGATAATGAAAGCATAAAAAATATAAGGATTAGATACTTCCTATTAAAAAATGAATATGTTTCTTATCTAGACCCAATTGCAACAAAATCAAAATAGATTTCCTGCTCTTTAGGTTCTATAGAACCAAGGTGGGTATACATGATGGATGGTTCACATGAATGCTACTACATAAGAATCTCTTAGTTTCATTTTGATTCTCATCTCCTATCTTTGACATATAGATAGTTTTTTTCATTCCATGACACCTTAAGAAAATACACATCCCTTATAAGTAGATTTGGTCACAATTCTTCTCAAATTTGCAAGTATTTCTAGGAATAGTAGCTAACTAAGGCTTAGAGATAAAATACAAACAAGTGATGACCATCATTAAGATCTTTTCAAATAGTGAAGTAAAAATTGATTTTAAGTTTGAGTTTGATGCTTGTCTATGATTTCTTCACTTATAGATTGAATTTAGTAGATCAATATCTTATCCATTGGGGTTTGGAGTCCATTCAATTCCTAGATTTGATTGATTGCTTTACAATCAACATTATCAATAATTCTTGTTGAATATCATACTAATAGACATTCTTCCAATTACCATGGAAACCCTACCAATACCACTAAAGAATTTATTTAATTCATTAAACTAATAGCAATGGTGAATTGATATACAATTTGATTCAATTGCATTCAACTGGACAACCTTTGCTTATACAACTTCAAAATAACTAGGTAATAGAAATGGAGACAAGATTCAGCCAAAAAAAATGTGGTGAAAGTTCATATTTGTATTAATTTCATTTTGAAAATAATTTTATACAATTGAACCAAACTTAGAATGACTCAAGAGAAAACATCTAAATCCTATCAAATTGATGCATTCTCATAAACTTGTAGAGAAAATATATCATAAAGTATTTACATCAAGACATTGGACCGAACATACATAAAAGTAGACTTAACAAAAGCTAAAGATGATACAACTATTTAGATCCTTTCTCTAGCCCTAGAATTTCACTTATATAGTGTGAGATGGAACAAGCTTCAGGCATAAAGAATTGATAGCTATCCTTTTGACAAAAGATATTAACATTTTGTAGTTGTCACAAAAAGACAAAATTTTGTGTAATAGAAAAGCTTTACATCAAAATATTCTTTAAGTGGGCCACTTTTCTTTTACACTTCCAAAACTATTAATTCCTTGATTTATTCTTTTGTTATTCTTACTCCTAAAAGTATGTGGCCATCAAGCTTGCTAATGATGTGTCTTGTTTTGGTACCTGCAAGTTAACCATAACTTGAGGGTTTTCATTTTCTTCATCATGAATTGCTAAGGTAACAATTACTTCTACATCCTCATCTACCCCATCATCTACTGCCACTTGTTCCAAAGACATCAATTCTTCTTTCCACTTGTTAAAAATAGTGTCATTAAGGCAATCAAAATTTAGGATTTCCTGATGTACCTTTATTACAAAATTTCCAACTTTTTCTATTTTGACAAGATCTTTTCTAATAACATTGTAAAATAATTGCACTTTGACCAGCTCTTCATTAGTCATTGCCAATAATATATTCCCCTTTTCATTTATAACATTATTAATTTTATGACATAGTAGTTCATCTAATTCCTTTCCCCATTCTTCTTTTTCTTTTATTCTGTCAACCCTTTTAAGAGAACTGGAAAAAAGTTCAAAATTCTCTATTATGTACTTGGAAAAACAAATTGCTATTCTCTTCTAAATAGAAATTTGTTTCTCATAAAAGTCCTTCAAATTACTAAGTATATCAAAAATCTTCTCTATTTGATGGCAAGGTAATTGGATGACAAAAATACACATAATAGTAATATCCTCATTTCTTTGACTCCATTTCTACATAATGGGTTTCAAGTTGTCTTCATCCCTCTTTATTTCATCCCATATATCTTGGATTCTTGCCAATTGGTCATAAAATGTTGGCCACTTAATTCTATCTACCAAGTAAAAAATTGTTTTCCTAAGCTTTTCTTCATATTGATTATTCAATTCAATCTACATTTCATATAACTTAGTTTTTTCTTCTTCAAACTCTTTAGCAGTATAGAATTCAAGCCTTTGTGGGGCATCTGGTAACTCAATAATGGGGGTGGATTTAAATGGCTCGAATGAGGGGTGAGCATATACAATTCTTGGTCTATTGGATTCTCCTAGTTTCCTCTTTCCAAGTTGTTTGTCCATTTGGGATATTTGGTTTTCTAGTAATTATATATGTTTTCCTCTTTCCTCATATGAATTAAGTATTTATTCAAACTTTGCATTGAGTTCTAAGAATCTACTTTGTTATTTTCCTACCACCACATCCCCAAACTCTAACATTTCTTTATCCATTCTTGTAACTTGTTGACTACCCACTTCATTAGCCCTATATACTATAAGAGCACTAGTATGTTCTACACTAGAAATTTCTTGCATTCTAGTCTTTTTTTTTTTTCAATTGACCATATGACCAAGGCATGATGATCATTACTAAATTTAATCCCCCTATGTGCTTGTAATATCTCTTCCCCTATTTTTTTACTACACATCTTTTTCTTTTCTAATACAATAAAAAATCATAGCATTAGCTATGTCCCACTTAGGAAAAACTAAGACTCCTAACTCCCTAACCAATTGTCTTTTGGCCTAAGGTATTAACTAGGTAAAATCATCCAAAAATTTAGCCTTTGCCTCTTCCTCAATATTAGAGTTTGATTTATTTGGTTGTTCTACCTTTATTTTCTTACATTTTTCCTCAAATTTTCTATAATCTATCTCCACAAAAATTGTGAAAAAGTCCTAGATTTAACAAAATTCTCATCATCTATGAGCTTTTGAGAGGCTTGAGGAATAATAGGATCTATCTCCTTTCCTTTGTAATTAGCAATAGTAAGGTCAAAGGAGGGCACAAGAGGCTCCTAAGGCACTCCTCTTTTCATATCAGTAGTAGTAACAACTATATCTCCTTCCCCACCCATTTGTCTTAATTGTCCACTTAAAGATGCTTCATCATCTATTCAAAATGGCATTTAAGTTGGTGAATACTCTTCCACATGAGAAGAGGATCCCTATTCTAGTTTCTATCTTTCTGGCACATTGGTGGCAAGTGGACTCTCTGGTCTTGTCTTTCTATGAGGCAGAACATGTTGTATATTCTGAACCACAATATATCTTTCCCTCCTTTGTAAGGTATACTAGCATGGAGCAACTATCATTCTATTATTTATTCTTCTCTCCACATCTACTACTTTATCAGGATATGTTTTAGCAAAAGTAACCTTATTTTCATTCATAGTTTGCATTATTATAGCAAAATTGTTCATTAATACATGCATTCTAGGCCCCCAATACTTCTTATCTTTCAAAAGATTATAATCAAGGTCAAAATCATTAATGAATTCTAATACTTTACTAAAGACTATCCATTTTTATTTTCTAATTTCATGTTCCTGTAATGAAAAAAAAATTCTAATAACATCTTTAGGGAAGTATAAATGTTGTGTAATAGTCTTAGTTTTTGTCCTCTCTCTTAGGAGGTCATATAATCCTTCTAGATCAATGTGTCTTGAATAGGATTCTGCCATGTGATATCTATTGAAAAAAAAACTAAGATTTTTCCATCCCTTCTTTACAAAGACAAAATCATGAGCAATAGTGACAATAGGAAAGAAAGTGCCTTTACATTTGTCGATCATATCCCTTTCTTCAATGGTTCTAATTTACCATAGAAATTCTGTAATTCCTATTTTTAGAGGTACATTGAAAGGCAAAACATGACTTTTTCCCAAAAAGCCATAAACTCTAATCACATTAGAAACATTGTATGGGATTATATCCCCCCAATTATGACTAACCAAAAGCCCCTTAGCATGGTCCCTAGGTTTGATTATTCTAGTAGAGGCTATGGAATTATTTATCCCCATTTAGGAGCAATCTGAGCCTTGATGCAAATTCTCTATCAAATTTGACATAGCTAGCATCCCTGGCTTCCCAAGTCATGTCAATACTCCATAGATGGACTCATAGCTTCTCACCATTCTTTTCTAGCTCCAGTTCCATTCCCTTAGAGAAAAAGGTAACTCCCTTATAAAGGCATATGTGCATCAACATGGAGTACCAGCAAAAAGGTCTATTTACCTTACCTTGAGATATTCCCACAAAACCATTATGAATTTCTTCTACAAGGAAAGTAGCAAAATCAATAATGGTACTCATTCCAAACTTCAATGTCTGAGCCATAATAAGAACAATAGAACCTCAAATGTATTCCTCCTTATCTATCCCAAATATCTTGCAAAGATTAAAGTATAAGGCTTGGGATCTAGAATCAAAGTATTTCCTCATCAATGGCTCTAGCATGCTTGGTGTAACCAAGGGTAGTCACCCAATCTTAGCAATATGTTATTGTAATGGCCCTGCTCTTAAATATACTCTCTACACATCATATCTTGCTTGAAGATCATCCATATCAATAGGTTCATGAACTGCATGGTTAGGGTTGAGCTTTAAAACCTCACTGATCAATTTAGGAAAGACCCTAAAAAGATTGTCTCCAGCATAATTCTTTATAATTCTAGTGATATGAACATATTTCTTGTCCATATCAAACAATAGATCACTATCAAAGAAAACTCCAGTAATCACTAATTTACCAATGTTGAATTCTCAAACATTACTTGGAGGGGTGTCTAGGTTGCATTCAGCAAACCATTTTTTAAATAAGTCTTAGTCTCCTATAGAAACCTATACGTCTCTTACCCAATTGGCTCTATCATAAAAACCTTCACCCACAACCAAACTAGGGCTTTTTGGAATAAGGTCTCTACCTTTTGTTATCTCATGTACATATAAAGGAAATTGTTCCAAGAAATCATCATGGACCGATCTTTTAATGTAATCAATGTGACCAGAGAATTCCTTTCTTGGAGGCATTTTTCAAAAAATCCAACTTCACACAATTCTAATTCCTTGATTTTCAATAGTTATAGACCACTTAGCCATTGAATTACACTTCCTTTCCTATGTAATTTTTACTATAATTCACTGAGGACTGTGTAGAATTTTGTGCCCTAGCTCTGAAAACCCTTGCACTCTAAGAATTCTTTGCAATTATGTTGTTTAACAATGGAAAATTTAAAAATTATACCAAGGCATTAAGATTGCATGAAGGAGTTCTAAGCAATATTAATTTGCCTTAGCTATTAATTGTATGTCATGCTTGAAGTTTGAATTTCATCCATTGATTTTACAACATCAGATGGATGGTTTAAAACGTAGAACTCCTTTAAAGCTTTGAGTATCCTAGACACGTGTCAAGAAAGTGCTTGCCTACTTTGCTTAAAGTTCAAGCATTTTGATGATATGGGTAAGTGCCATTTGTTGATCTCTTAAAGATCAATGGTGATGAAAATCAACAACATATTCCAAATAAGAAATTTAATATTGTGACCTAACTGGCATTCCATATCAACACCCTTTTCCAACCTAGCATAAGTTAGCAACTATCCATCATAACTTGTCCCACCTCACCACATGGAAGACTGGCACTTCCCCACATTATTTAAAAGCCTTGCAACTTCATATTGTAGGTAAGCACTGATTGCTGATCCTATGCAAATTGACGATCAGAAAAAATTGCATATTTGTTGCACCAAATCAGCTAAATTGACTAATAGCATTTCTTCTTCCTAGACAACATGTTCTGACAATTTCCACGTTAGAGACTTCATTATTACCTTTGAAAAGGGTGGTTCCATGATGTCATTGTATGCTACATGTCTTAATGGTGCTTCCTCGCATTACTTAAAGACCTTGCAACTTCTAAAAACAAGTAAGTGCAATCCATAGATCTTACCAATATTGACGACTAGCCAAAGATGCTCGTCTAAAGCTTAAAATATTTCACATTAATGGTTTTGAGACATGACCATGGTTAAGGTAAGCTTGAAAAATAAAGGGTCTATTCATAGAAGAATAAAAATAAAGTAATCTTAATGAAAAGAAAACTTAGGGTAAACTATATCCTGCACTATTTTCAAAATGTATACCTCTTTGAAGATTAGGGCACACAACTAGGTTTTATTTTGTCTTTCAAAAAAATTGAACTAGGGTTTTTCACCAAGGACTACCAATTTTTCAAATATGACCCTAGGTTTTTATTGTGAGATTCAACATATGGCAAAGATGAAAAACTAGACAAACAATGGCTGTATCTGGCAACAATGAATAATCAAAGATTCATATGAGGGCTCGAAATCCCTTGGAGAAGCAGACCACAACCTTGACTTCCCTTGAACTTGACAACTCTGAGAGAGTAACAGTACTAGAAAAAGAATATACAAGAATTGTACACATATACAATTGATATACAAATATACAACAAACATTGAAAACTACTATTCATGGAGAAAACAAGTATTTTAACAAAAATACTTCTTTAAGAACTATCCAAGAACTGGTAGCTCAAGAATATTACCTAATAGATCCTTTAGCAAATAAGAATCCTCTCCCCATAAAGCTTCAATTAGATAAGGACCCAACCATATAGGGTCAAATTTTCCATGTTTTCCCTTATCCTCAATCCTGGCATTCCACATGAGGACTAAATCTTCAAATTCAAATTTATTACTCACTAATATTTTATCATAGAGTGTCTTAACTTGTAGTTACAAAGTCTGATTTTTGGTAGATGCTTCTTTTCTGGTTTCAGCTAGTCTTACCAATTCATCCATTCTTTCTTTCATATCATCAGTGATGTCTTGATCATATTTTTGGATGTAATTATAGAGTCTCACCCAATTTTTTTGAGGTGCCATTGCCTTGATTCCACACACAATATCAAAGGATGCTACTCCTATAGCCTTTTTTATAGTCACCCTATCAGCCCATATTGCTAATTGCAATTTAGAATCCCAGGCTTTCTTATCATCATCCAATGTCCTTTTCTTATTTTCAACAAACTCTTATTTGTGGAATCAACATTTTCATTCCCTTGTGGATGATAGGGAGAATATGTTGATCTTGTGATTTCATATTTTTCAAAAAATTTTATAAATTCCTTAGATCAAAAGCACATTACATTATCTGTCACAATCCTCTGAAGGTAACCAAATCTAGAAATGATGTTATTTAGCAAAAAAATGTTGACAACCTTTCTAGTTGCATTTTTTGTAGGGATTGGCTCCACCCATTTTGTGAAGTAATCAGTTGCAACCAATATCCATGAATAACCAATACTAGACTTAGGATAAATCTCACCTATATTATCCCTTCCCCATTGTTGGATTGGTTCTTGAACTTGCACTGGTTTTAATGGTGTGTTTCTTGAAAATTTCAACTTACCTGCAAACCTTTGACAGGCATCACACTTTCTTACCAACAACTGAGCATCTTTGAAGAGGGAAGGCCATCAAAATCCATCTCTCATCACTTTGTGCATAGTAGCTCCATAGATTCCATAATGCATTTCCTTCAAGATTTCCTTTGACTTTTCTTGATCAACACATTTTACTAGCACTCCTTCAAAGTTTATCTACCATAAGTTGTTTTAGACAATAACATATCTAATGGCTTGTAATTTAGTGTTTCTTTTTCCATTTTTATTCAACTGAGATGGGGCTTCCATATGTTGTAGATAATGAATAACATTAGTATACCATTCACAATGGTCCATGTCACATAAGTTTGACCTTAAATAATTTGTTACTATATTGATCTAATTTGCATCTAAGTTGGATTGAGCCATAAGCTTAGCTAATCCTTGACCTCTTACCAATTTTGTGATCTAAATTTCAATATTAAATTCTTGGATCCTGTTGATGCATCTACATCTCTTGCCTAATAACTCTTGCTGAGAAAACATTTCCTTCACAACTACACTAGGTACAAATGCAATAACAATAGCACCTACAAAATAACACCTAAAAGCTCTAACAGATTTTACCAATGCATATGCTTGCTTCTCATCTATCTCGTATTTCAGCTAAATAGGCTATTGTGTTTTACTAAAGAAAGCAACATGTTGCTCATATCCTTCCCCATTCTTCTACAACAAGACTACAACTATAGTATGGAAAGATGCAGAAGAGGATATGTGCATTGGTTTTTTGTAATCTGGAGTCCAAAGGACTAGATTGTTCTTTAAGGAAAATTTAATATCTTGGAATTCCTATGAAGGTTCACCATGCCAATTGATAGTAGCTTCTTTCTTAAGGATTTTTTAAATAGGTCTACTAATTTCAAAAAAAATTGTGACAAACCTCCTTAGAAAATTAGCTTGCCCAAAGAAAGATTTTATTCCCTTCACATTTTTTTGCTTAGGCACCTTATCAATGGCTACCACTCTCTTGAGATCTATCTCTACACCATCTTTTGATACCATATGTCCTAGTAATCTGCCTTTTGTTACCCAAAATGTGCATTTCTTTAGATTTAAGGATACTCCATATTACAAGGCGTTGATAAAAATCTTCTCTAGGTGTCTATAATGGTCTCCAACCTTCTTGGAATAAGATGTAAGGTCATCTTGGTATACTATCATAAACTTATTGATGTAATCATGGAAAGTTACATCCATAGCCCTCTGAAAAGTTGCACTAGTATCAATCAACCCAAACGACATTCTCACATACACATAAGTTCCTGATGGAGTTGTAAATGTTGTCTTAAATTGTTCATTTTCTTTCATAAGGACTTGATTGTACCCTAAGAATCCATCCATCATAGACATCAACTCAAAGACAGTTACTTGTTGCAACATGGTGTCAATGTTTGGAAACCCATAGTTATCCTTTAGAGAAGCAATGTTTAGGTTTCCAAAATCTACACATAGTTTGATGTCTCCATTCTTTTTTCTAATAGGAACTAGATTTAAGACCCAAGTAGAATGCCTAATAGGTTTAACTATCCCTCCATCCATTATCTTCATCAACTCCTCTTGCATTTTTGGGGCTAGGGTGGGATTCACTAGTCTTTGTTTCTGTCTGAAAGATTTTACATTACCTTTTAGTGGTATGACATGTTGGAATAGATCTTCCCTATAAGCCTTGAGGTCATCATATGACCATGCAAAAACATGTCTCTATTTCCTCAACAAATCAATTAGTGGGAGGGTCAACAATGCCAAGGTTGACTCCTTCTAATTCTTAAAGCTTGGAATCCTAAGTTCCAAGCTTTACTCTATCTTGATTATCAAAAATATTCTCCAAAACCACTAACCCATTAGGTACCTTTTTGGTTTTCAACTGCATAATCTCTTGGCCAAAAAAAGTTTCCTTACCATAAATGGTTTTAATTAAATTACTACAATCCATTTTTTGACCACGATATTTGTCCTCACTTAACATGAAGTTTAAAATATCCTTGTTAGCTTGAAAAACTTGCCAATTTTCAATATTGTCAAGTATTGAAGGTCTATTTTGAACTTCCATTTGTGAGATTCAAGAAAATGACATTTCCTTAGGCTTGATTACTACATTTTCTAGTAAATCTGCCATTTTATTCTAACTTTTGTCTCTCCATGAAATACCAAACCCATCAAAAGACTCTATCTGATCCTCGACTGCATTTCTATATTGTTTCAACCTTTTGTTTATTGAAGCATAAGTTTCCTTTATTTGTGAGATAAGTAGTTCAGAATCACCTATGACATGTAGATTTTTGATTCCATGATGGATGGAAACCTTCAATCCTAATAGTAGGGCTTCATACTTGGGTATATTATTGGTACAAATGAATTTTAGAGTAAATGAATATCTAAAAATATTCTTCTCAAGAGAAACAAAAACTACCCCTACCCCTGAACCTTGTTTGGAACTAACCCCATCAAAGTACATAGTCCATAGAACTAGTGAATCCATACAACATTCCACTTCATGTTCAATTACAACAAGTAACTTCTCTACTTCTTGAATGATTAATTCTACCCTAAACGCATTTACATCAGAGTCCAAAAATCATGTTGAATCCTTATCAATGCCTTCTCTTAGAATTTTATTAACCATTGGCTCTCTATCTACCCTAATTGTTTTATCACCTACATGGAAGGTTGCATAATATAAATTAGACTGCAAGCTACCTCCCATAGTAGCACTCTACTTTCTTGAGAGCAACATCCCATAATTTGGGGGAATGTCAACGACAAGGACTGACAAGGTCAATTCTAATTCAGGGTATGTAGCTAACTTGAATGGTAGTGCACTAATAGTACCTATAATAGGAACTTCTCTAACATCCATACCTCTACATCTGCCTTGTGTAGTATGTACCTTTAGACCTAAACCTTCCATGACTTTAAAAGGCATGATGGTGTTAGATGCTCCTAAATCTATCATGCAATTCTTTAGTGTTTTTCTTTTTATAATCAAATTGAGAAAACATGGGTCAATATCTTCTATGTAGGCTACTAATGAATCATTCGAAAACATTTGTGGGATTTGGGATATCATACCATTATCTTCTACCACTACTAGGGTTTGTTGAATGTTACTCAGTTTAACTATATTACTATTATTTCCTATCCCACCCAACCATGATAAGGACTTACTCTTGTGCTCCTCAATTCTAAATAATTTAGACAAAGGTGCTTTGGTAATAATTTGTTCCAACATAGATATCATATCAATAGGTTCTAACATAGTGGGCTTCACAAGAATAGCTAGAGTGGAAGTCTTTTGAATAGCAAGCACTGCAACCTACTTGGCTAAATCAAATGATGGATTTTTTTTCTTATACTATTTTTCTAGGGGTATCACTTGTTTGAAATTGCACTTTCCTTTTAGGCTCTCACTTCTTGATTTTACTATCTTTGGCCTTTGTCATTTTAGTATGAGTCTTGCTATTCTCATTCTTCATCTTGTGTGTAATATCCTTGATGAATATATCCAAAGGTTTGCCAACATCATTTCCAATTGTCCTATTCCTTAGGTTATAGTTAGTGTGCAGTTGAGAAATCATTTCTATAGTGATTTTGTCAATCTCTTCCTTTGAAGGCATTCTCAAGTTTATATTGTCAACACTTGAAGATACATTACACACCTTGTCTTTATCATTGTTTTTGTCACTTGATAATATTTTTTGATGATGTAGCTCATAAGAAATTCTTTGACTAGTGACATCATCCTCATGTTCATCTAAATTAGAATCTACACAATCATCAAACATGCCTACCATATTAAAACTCAATTATCATGACTCTTTTCTTCTTCTTCATGTTGTGTACTTTGATCTGAAGGGAATGACTAAGGAATTGCACAATAATCTACAAAGTGAGGTGATTGACATATAATGCACCATGGTACATCATCACTCATCTTAATAGAACTTCTCTATAGAGGATCTAGTGTACCCTTATCTTTTACATTCTGGGTTTGGTTTGGAATTGGTTTACCATCATTCCATTGAGTGGTGTAGTGGTAGTTCTATTTTGTTTGCTATCTACTAAAATGGTTATTATTTGATAGGGCCTTCTCATGAACAATGGGTTTTTTTGAACTGAAAGTTGATGGATTCATCTTTTTTAATAAATCCAGTACTTGACCTATTGAGGGTTCTTCAAGTTTCTTACCTGCAGAATTTTATCAACTTCCTTTTTGTTTTTATTCTAAGGATTGAATAGCTATGGATCATCTCTCCTCCCAAGCTTACCAAATTATTTTCTATTATATTCAATATTTACTACAATTCTGAAAGCATCCCTCAAAGTTTTAGGTTATTTATCCCTCAATTGATAAGCCATCTTGCTAGCAAAAGCATTAAAATATATTGTCAGAAAAACATCCTCATTCAACCTCAAAACCTAAAACAACTTTTACATTCCTCTTTGGAATCTAAAATTAAAATCAAATGTAGATTCATTAGGGTTCTTCTTAATATTATTGAAATCATTCAACATAAAACTAGTGTTAATATTGTCACCATATTGTTCTTTGAACAATTTTTCCATATCACTCTATGAACTAATGAAATCATCTGGTAATCTTCTAAACTAATCCTTGGCATCTTCTATTAATGAATACATAAATAGTTTCATCACCACATACTCATGCTCAATTTCAAAATCATTCAAAATGTCTACAAAGATTCTCAAGTGTTCTGTTGGAAATCTAATTTAAAAGATCATTGATGAAGAGGATTGATTAAAAGAGGGAGACTGTTGTTAACAGAATGTTTTCAATCATTGTTTTTCCATTGATATCAAACCTGCTACTTGTAGGAATGACATTTTCTTATAAGATCTAAGTTCTATCACTTAGTTTATTGATGAAGAGTATTCAATCAACAAGCTATAACAAGAGAACCTAAGGGAAAGGTTGAGTTATGATATTCTAAGGAAGCGCAAAGATTAGTTAAGACAATGGTTAAATAATGTATTGGTAACATTCTCAAAGATACATAGGTTGGTCACACTTAGAAACATTGGAGGAATAACTAGTAACAAGGTTGACTACAAAGCTTAAACTAAGTTCATTAGTGGGTGCTGAGAAAGCTAGTTCAAGCGGAGAAAATTCTTAGTTGGAGCCAAGAAAAAGAAAAATCTAGTGTGTGTTGAGTGAAGTTCAAGTGCCCATCAAAGTAATAGGTGTTGAGCATCTTAAAATCTTAATAGATGTCGAGTGAACTTCATGTGCCGAGCATCAGGAAAAATGTAGTTGATGTTCAGTAATAGAGTATGTCTCAAGCACCAATATTTCAATAGTGTTGAGCTGCTACATTATTGGATAAGTCAAATATTCACTAGATCTAAGTCAACATAGTTATTACCTTGGATTTTGTAAATTAGTTGGAGGATAAGGATGATGAGCTAGTGGCACAAAATTCCATGTAAACAATTTTTCGATGAATTCTAAAGGATTATTGAAGAAGTTTTTAGAGGAAACATAATATTGGTTAGATTCAATGAATCCTACCTAACCCATTTGAATCAAGATCAAAGGAAGGAAGAATTGAGTGGGAAAAGGAACTCCAAGACTTCTATTTAAGGAGTCATAGATGAAGAAGAAACTATTGCTGAAATGCCAAATTGTGAAGTGGTTAGAAGGGTATCAAGGAGAAGGCATCTAGGAGAAGGAAGAACAGAGCATAAAGGGTCTACTTCGACAAGTGATCAGAGAGAGATGATTGCACTAGTAGATTGAGCATGGAGACTTAAGAAGACAATGCTTGAAAGGAGGGAAATCTATTAGAGTTCCAAAGATTGAAGTCCAGGCAATGTTATAAGCTGAGAAGTGATTTGAGATCTACAAGTTATGTTGTATGCTGTAATAAGGTCAAAGACTTTCTAATACTCTCTAGCAATTGTATTAGATATGGAAATCCTATGGACTTAGGTTGGTTTAATAGCTATTTGTAAATTCTTTAATAGGGTGGCATTCCAACTGAATGTTCTAAAGTCCTCTAACAAGGCCCACTTCTAACAGGATGGATAAATCCTCTAACAAGGTCACATTTAATAGTGTGTTGTAAGCCTTTAATAGGGCATCACTTTAGAAGAGTGAGAATGGAGTAGCATGTTGCTGGTGGTTTTTCCCAAATTGAGTTTCTACATAAATCACTATGTCATGTGTTGATCTTTTATGTGTTAGGCTTGCATGTTCATTTATAGTAACTTGTTGATTAGGAATATTAAAGTTTGGATGAATGAATGATTGAATGAGCTCACTGCACTAGTAAAAAGTTTGAATTGGACATATGGACCTTGAATAACTTATTCCCCCTCCCTCCCCCCCTCTAAGTTATTCTAAAGAATTTCTTACAATTGGTATCAAATCCATCTACTAATTTAGTTTCAAAGTACTAGAAGCAGGAAGATCAAGATGTCCAAGAGAGAAGTCCCCAAGCTCAACAAAGACAACTTTTTTGCATGGTAGAGTTTGATTAAATTTTACCTTGGATCAATAGGTGACTATTCAAAAACCTCAATTGGAGTAGAACATGTTGAACCAAGTAGACCTCTTACTATAGATGATTTGAGCAAAAGGAAGGAGCACAATCAAGCAATGTTGAAAATTGCTTCTACACTCAACTATGTTGAATATGATGACATCAAGGGATGTGATATTGCATTCAAGATTTGGGAAGACCTAACAAATATATATGGAGGAGATCATAATGTTCAGAGAGCAAAGAGAGAAAGCCTCAGAGGAAAGTTTAATGACATGAAAATGGAGCAACAAGAGAATGTTTCTCACTATGGATCCAAAATGAAAGAAGTGGTAAGTCCAATAAGACATTTTGGTGGTCAATTGGAAGAAGAGACTATCAATAGAAAATACTTAAGGACCCTGCTCTCTATCTATTCTATTAGAGTTTCAGCCATCCAAGAGTTAAGGTGTATACCAGGAAATGCATTGACCTTTGAAGGAATAATGGGAAGACTTACTACATTTGAGTTGTCAAATTTTGACAACTACATACTTGAGAACCTTTAATCAGATTTCAAGGTCAAGTTGACAATGAAAGACACTAAGGAGGTGACATCAAAGAAGAAGAGTAGAAAAGGAAAACATGCATTCAGTTACACTAACATATATGAGAAAGATGTTGAATAGTTGGAAACACCACTGGCCAGAAGATTTCATAGAGGCAAAGGTAAATTAATAGGTGAGCTCCCTATCATATGTTTTAGTTTTAAAGAAGTAGGACATATTGCTGCAAGATGTACATAGAAGAAAAACTACAAAGAAGGAAATAAGTACAAAAAGAAAAGAGAAGATGATAGTAGAGATTACAAGGACAAACACAAAAGATGCTACATTGTTGAAGAAGATTATAATGAGAATGATGATGAAGTAGTCTATGTGGCCATGAAGGATGAATCGGATGAAGATGAAGATGAAGCAATAGCATTGGTAACTTGTGTGAATAATAATGACAAGTGGATCATAGATAGTGGATGTTCACATCACATGACAGGAGATAAAAGTAAGTTTATTACTTTTACTCAATATGAAGGAAATAGTGTTAGATTTGGTAATGATGCCCCATGTCAAATCAAAGAGAAAGGTTCAATTAAACTTATAGAGAAAATTTCATGTGATAATGCATACTATGTTGAAGGATTGAACTACAATTTGTTGAGTGTATCACAGTTAGGCAATGTAGGTTGCAAAGTAGAATTTGGAAACAAATCTACCAAGATCTATGACATTGATGGAAATCTAATAGGAAAGAGTGAACAAACTAGGAGCAATCTATTTTACCTAGATATTGAAGATGCAACTTGTTTTGTTGTTAGACTTGATGATGTGTGGTTGTGGCATTAAAGATTGTGTCATGTTAACTTTGATAATCTAATTAGCATCACCAAAAAGAAGAAAGTCAGAGGTTTGCCCAAACTAAAGAAGCCTGAAAATACAATGTGCAAACAATGTCAACTATGGAGGATGATTAAGTCTAGTTTCAAGAGTAAAACATGCACTTCCAAAGAAGTACTAGAACTAGTCCATAAAAAATTATGTGGACCAATAGAAGTGCAAAGCTACCTAGGAGATAAATACATAATGCTATTTGTAGATAACTATTCAAGGATGATGACTTTTATGTTTTCGAAGTAAAAATCTGATGCATTTCAAATATTTAAGTGGTATTTGGCCAGAGTTGAGAAGGAAATAGGAAAGAGTCTAAAGTACCTAAGATTAGACAGAGGAGGTGAGTTTACATCAAAGGAATTTGAAATATTCTACAATGATAAAGGTATCAAAAGGTAAACATCAACACCAAGAACTCCACCTCAGAATGGTATTGCTGAAAGAAGGAATAAATCAGTAATAGATTGTGCCAAAACCTTGATGATGGAGAAAAATGTTACTCTAAAGTATTGGAGAGAAGCTATAAGCATTGGTGTTTACACCCTAAATAGAGTCCAAGTCAAGAAAGGTAAAAATGCAACACTTTTTGAGCTATGGTATGGTCATTCACCTAATGTTAAAAATTTCAAAGTCTTTGGTTGTAAGTTCTATATTCTTAAAGATACTAGAAATAGAAAGTTTGATGCAAAGAGTGATGAAGACATATTCCTTGGATACTCCACTAGAAGTAAGGCATATAAGTGTTTGAACACTAATACTAACAACATTGTGAAGAGCAAAAATGTAAATTTTAATGAGCATGCAGAAAGTGCAAGTTGATGAATCCAAGCATAGATATTTTGTATACTTCTATGAAGGAATGACTATTGAAGACAATGCTGAAAATCAAGTTGGGAATCAACAACAAATCTCAGTATCAACTGAGTCCCAACTTGTGAATGTCGAGCTGCATTGAGAAGCCAACCTGTAGAATGAAGGAAATGCACATTTTGATTCTAAAAATAGTACACATGAAATAAATGATGAAGTTCTAGATGAAGAAGAGGAAAATGACTCTGAAGCTAAAGGATCAAACATGGAAAGAAGGACTGAACATAAATTAGACAAGTATGTAAGAAGACATCACCCTATAGATCAAATCATTGGTGACAAGGATGCCTGACCAATGACAAGGAAATAGACTAAGAAATGAATCATGTTTGATGAGTAAGGTTGAGCCTAAAATAGTGAAAGATGCACTACAAGATGATGACTGGTATAAAGCTATGAAAGAGGAGATAGATCAAATTGAGAAGAACAAAACCTAGACCCTAGTTCCTAGATTGGCTGATAAGAATGTAATTGGTACCAAATGAGTGTTTAGGAACAAACTTGATGAGAATGGAGAGATAACAAGAAACAAAGCTAGGCTGGTTTGCAAAGGCTATGCACAAGAAGAAGGATTGGATTATGGGAAAACATTTTTCACTATTGCTAGAATGGAAGGAGTAAGAACATTGCTTGCATATGTTGCTTACACAAGTCTCAAAGTATACCAAATGGATTTGAAATCTACTTTTCTAAATGGTATATTGGAAGAGGAAGTCTACATAAAACAACTTGGGGGATTTTTTGATGACAATATCAAGGATATGATTTGCAAACTACACAAGGCATTCTATGGTCTAAAGCAAGCACCTAGAGCATGGTATGAGAGACTGCACAAATATCTTGTGAAAATTGGATTTGAGAAATAGATGACAACAACAACCTGTACATCAAAGCCAAAAAAGGTAAAGAGATTTTGATATCTGAAATCTTTGTTGATTACATAATATTTGGTGAAAAAGATGTTCTATGCAAAGATTTTGTTGATCAATGAAACATGAGTTTTAAATGTCAATGTTTGGAGAAATAAAGTTCTTTGTTGGATTGCAAGTACATAAATTGAAAAATGGCATATTTTTGACCCAATCAAAATACATCAAGGGGATACTCAAGACATTTGGATTAGAAGATTCAAACTAGTTAGCACACGAATGGCAACTAGACATAAGCTATCCAACAATGATGAATTAGTTGAAGTGAATCAAATAATGTATAGATCAATGATTGGAATGTTGCAATATGTTGTACATAGTAGACTAGACATTGCATTAGCTATTAGAATAGTGGTAAGATTTTCTACAAATCCAAGAGAAAATCACTTGATGGCAGTAAAGAGAATATTGAGGTACTTAAAAGGAACTGATGACTTTGGTTTGTATTACAAAAGGAGTGAAAAGTTTGAACTAAGAGCCTGCACTAATGCAGATTGGGGAGGTAATATTGATGATAGAAAGAGCACTAGTGGAGGACCACTTTCTTAGGGAAAAGATTGGTTACCTGGACTATTATAAAGAAAAGCTATACCTCACAATCTACTGTAGAAGCTGAATATGTTGCAGCTACTATAAATTGAACCAATATTCTATGGATCAAACATTTTTTGCAAGGTATAAAGGAAGAAGTGAATGAGCCTATGATACTTTATTGTGATAATACAAGTGCTATCAACATATCAAAGAACCCTATAATGTTTTCTAAAACCAAGCATATTGCAATTAAGAGAATTGGTGGAAGACAAACAAGTGAAGATGGAATATGTAAGTTCAAACGAATAGATTGCTAACATCTTCACAAAAGAACTACCTAAAGATTCTTTTGAGTATCTTAGAGGTAAGTTAGGGGTGATACTCCTAGCCAAGGCCACTTGAAGTAAAAGAAAGACTCCCCTACATCAAATGAATTGATTGTTGAAGTATTACACATTGATGCAGAGGATACCTACTTTAGGATTCATACCTAAAGTAATTGAAGTAATGAAATTCTAAATCAGTCACAAGCAAGGTGACAAAGAGAAAAAATGAAAGAACCTACAAAAGCTACACTTGCATATTATGATGCTGAAATAGTATGTCTTTGGCATTGCTGTCAAAGAGGGAGAAGTAAAATAAAAATTGATCAACAAAAAATGATCAATAGAATGAGGGAGAAAGTATAGAAACTTATTAGATCAAAGAATAGTAGAAGATGACACATAGTAGCTAAGAGGGTGAAGTTACCATAAAGAGGGAGATGTGAAAACTAATGGTAACACACTTACTTTTTGTCATTTGACTTACTATTCTAACCTAGTTAGCATGTTGATAACTTGGTTAAATATTTTAGTCTGATGGTTGATCAGTTTGGTTTGTCATCAATGCCAAAGAGAGAGAGTGTTGGAAATCTGATTGAAAAGATCATTAATGAAGAAGAATGATTAAAAGAGTGAGATTGTCGTTAATAGAATGTTTTCAATCATTATTTTGTCATTGATGCCAAACCTACTATTTGTAGGAATCACATTTTATTATAAGATCTAAGTACTATCACTTAGTTGATTGATGAAGAGTTGTAACAAGAGAACCTAAGGGAAAGGTTGAGTTATGATATTGTAAGGAAGTGCAAGGATCAGTTAAGACAATGGTTAAATGATGTATTGGTAACATACTCAAAGATACAGAGGTTGGTCGCACTTAGAAACTTTGGAGGAATAAGTTGTAATAAGGTTGATTGCAAACCTTAAACTAAGTTCATTAGTGGGTGCTGAGAAAGCTTGTTGAATCTAAGCATATTCTCAGTTGGAGCTGAGCAAAAGGAAAATCTAGTGTGTGCTAACTAAAGTTCAAGTGCTGAGCAAAAAGTTCATTACTGGGTGCTGAGAAAGCTAGTTGAAGCCGAGCATATTCTCAGTTATAGCTGAGAAAAAGGAAAATCTAGTGTGTGCTAACTAAAGTTCAAGTGTTGAGAAAAGTAACAGATGCTGACCATCAGTATACATGTAGTTGATGCCAAGTAACATAGTATGTGCTGAGCACTAGTATTTCAATAGTGCCAAGTTGTTGCATTATTGGATAAGTCAAAGATTTTCCATATTTGATCTAACATAGATATTACCTTGGATTTTTTGAACAAGTTGGAGGATAAGGATGATGAGCTAGTGGCAAAGAATTCCATGTAAACCATTTTTGGATGAATTCTAAAGGATTAT
This sequence comes from Cupressus sempervirens, assembly GCA_028749045.1. Lineage (NCBI taxonomy): Eukaryota > Viridiplantae > Streptophyta > Pinopsida > Cupressales > Cupressaceae > Cupressus > Cupressus sempervirens. The sequence continues at coordinate 207,512,489 of CM053784.1, forward strand.
TCAAGAAGTTTCTCAAGGAAACATAATATAGGTTGGATTCAGTGAATCCTACCTAACCCATTTGAATCAAAATCAAAGGAAGGAAGAATTGACAAAGAAAAAGGAACTTTGAGACTTCTATTTAAAGAGCCATAGACCAAGAAGCAACTGTTGTTGTTGTTGCTGAAGTGCCTAATTGTGAAGTGGTTAGAAGGTTGTCAAGGAGAAGGCATTTTGGAGAAGGAAGAAGAGAGCACAGAGGGCCTTCTTCGACAAGTGGTCAAAGAGAGATGATTGCACTAGTACATTGAGCATGGAGACTCAAGGAGACAAAGATTGAAAGGAGGGCAAGCTGTCAGAATTGAAAGGATTGAAGGCTAGGAAATGTTATGAGTTGAGAAATGATCTGAGATCTACAAGTTAAGTTTTATGTTGTAATTAGGCCAAAGACTTTCTAATACGCTCTAGCAAATGTATTAGATATGGAAATCCTATGGACTTAGGTTTTCTTAATAGCCATTTGTAAATCCTTTAATAGGGTGGTATTCCAAGTGAATGTTCTAAAGTCCTCTAACCAGGCCCACTTCTAATAGGGTGGATAAATCCTCTAATAAGGTCACATTTAACAATATGTTGTAAGCCTTTAACAAGGTTGGCCTTTCATAGGGCATCACTTCAAAAGAGTGAGAATGGAGTAGCATGTTACTAATGGTTTTTCCCAAATTGGGTTTTCATGTAAATCACTATGTCAAGTATTGATCTTTTATGTGTTATGCTTGCATGTTAATTTACAGTAACTTGCTGATTAGGAATGATAAAGATTTGATGAATGAATGATTAAATGGGCTCATTACACTAGTAAAAAATTTGAATTGGAAATATGGACCTTGAATAATTGATTCAAACCCCACCCCCACCCACCCCCCCCCCCCCTTCGTTCAGTTATTCTAAAGCATTTCTAACATGTTCCTCTCTAGTGACAACATTATTCCCAAAGAACTTAACAACTTTATATCTTAGATCAAAAGATATAGGATGTCGGAAACAAGGAATCCCTAGGAATGATATTTGTCTAAATTTTTCCATATATATATAGGCCTTTTCTAAAAACCAACAACATTGGATGTGCTTGCTATATTGGTCTAATTTTGAGCAATATTGGCTTGAGATTGTTGTATGGATAAAGAGATAGGGGTAGACTGAGACATACCTTGACTAGATATTACTAGTCCACAAGTAGGCATAGAAGTTGCAATTTGAGTGGACAAGTCGGGCTAGGTAGCTAAAGCAGAGTTAGACTTAATGAATTGAAACTTTCTCTTGGTTTTTGCTGCTTGAGCTGCATTCTCAACCTTCTCAAGTTCCTTTGCCAGATCCTCTTTCTCTTTTCTAGTCTTTTCAAGATCAAGGTCCAGTTTAGACATGGGAGTATTTATAGATTTTCTTAATGTAGCTTGGGGTTCATTTATTTGAATTCCTATAGCTTCACCCTTTCCTCTATCTGTGGGTTTCACAGTAGGTTTTATAGGATTTACTTGGATAGGCTTGTAAGCTTGGAGTTGAGAAATGATAGGTTCTTTCCTTTGGCTCATGACCTTTTCTTATTCTATAACCTTAGATCTTAAATTATCTATATCCCTAAACACATCAACATGAAGGACTAAGGTCCTTTCTTCCAACTTCTTGTTTTTTTCTTTCAAGGCAACCATCCTTCTAAGCAGGTTATCTCTTTCAATAATGGTGTTTAAGGTGGCTTGCTCTTTTTCTTTCATGAGATAGACATGCTTGGCCTATTTTTCTATGACCCATTTCTTCAGAGCTTCTATCTCTAAACATACTTCCTTAGGATCTACAGAAGTGGCATTTGAATTAGTAGGGTTATCAAGATCTGTATGATTAGGTTCCATATATGGGGCCATTCTAGGATCTTTCATGACATTCCCATATCATAGCCTATGGTTCATATCTAATCTATGAAATGTATCTCCTACTAAGGAAACATTCTTATCATGATAAACTTGGTCTTCTTGTAGTGGAGTACTAAATATCCCCCCAAAAGGCCTTGTAGTTTCTAACTTAGAACTTAATGAAGAAGACTCCCTTCCTACCACTAGTTGATACTGAGGATATACTGATGTATTAATTCTAGGTTTCTAGGTGGGATTTGCCTTCTGTTTTCCTTGATTCTTCCTACCATCTTGGGGAAAATCAATCTATAAGGGTACATCATGATTGGCCCTTGTGTAAGCTCTTGTATTCTTCCTTTTATCAGTTGTTAAAGAGGATTCTTTGTTACATATGCACTAGCTTCAAAACCTTGACCGAGTTGTCACCCTATTTTAGGGACAATATGATAGTAAAATGGCTTTTGACATCAGAGTAAAAAGTAAAAGAAAATACCCAAATACTTTATAACATGAGGGACCAATCACAAAAAACACATGAATATAACTCTTGCTTGACAAATGAGACACTTCATAAAGGCTGTGTGTGTCAATGTACACATGTGGCACTAGGCCTGTTTCTCTCTCTTTTTAAATTCTCAAGGTTTATCACTGAAACAAGCCCACTATAACCATGAATAGTACTACAAAGTGATCTGACACATACGTATAGTAGAACCAAAGAAACTATAGTACATATTACACACACATGTTTGTTAAGCAGATCACCAGTAGAGTCACCATTTTGTTCATGTTTCAGATGGGAAAAACTATACTGAAATCTAGGATTAAAATATTTAATTAACACCAAAGATTCTTGTCCTTTTAACAAGGTTTATTTCCATCTTATCCCCCCAAAAAAGTCACCATTTTGTTGTTTTTTTTAAACTATTGAGTAACAAGATACTCAATACCAAGATAATAAAAGCACAAACAATCTAAGGATCACGTACTTCCTATAAACAATTGAATATGTTTCTTATCTAGACCCAACTACAAAAAAATTAAAAAATATTTGCTACTCTTTAGGCTCTACAGAACCAAGGTGGGTATACCTAAGGGATGGTTCACATGAATGCTATTGAAGCTATGGTGCCAAGGGTTAATTTCATAGAACCCATGGGATATGAGATGAGCATAGGGCTCATAAAATTGTATGTACATATCATAATCCAATCATAGAAGGACACAAAGTGCCCTAGATGGGGAACCTATGAGGAGAAAATGAAAATAATTCACTTTGAACTTCATAGCAAGGAAGACAAGAATAAAATGGAAAAGGAGATAAAATCCATTCTAAAGAAATTAGGCATGACTAGAGAGGAGTTTAATGAAGTCAAAGGAATCATGCTAGAAATAAAAGCCAATAGATAGTCTGAAGTGATAGAAGCAATTCCTATTGCTATTGCAGGATCTTCAGAAGGTGTGACTGTAGCACAGCCATGTGTGCAGGCCCTTATTGCACCATATGTAGTAGTTGTGTAAGTGCAACCTATGCCAACAAGAAGTGATCAACCTAAGAGGCAACTTGAGGTGGAAGAACCTATAGTGAAATGGAAACCTAAAAGATTGGTAAAGTTTAAGGGTATGTGCAAGATCATGGTGTACCAAAAAGTGGCGACCTAAAAATTATGTAGTTCAGAAATGCCTCAAAGAATTTCAAAATATATTCCAACTTTTTTCACACCTATCCTAATACAAAACACAAAACCTAATACCTTTATAAGGGCTATTATATCTTTTCATAGAAACCTTATATGGTCACATTTAAAAATGTCCCAAAAATGTATTTTTAGCTTGTTCTTGTTTGTTTTTTTACTTCAAACATGTAGCTGACAACTTTTTTTCATCCAAATTTGATGAAACAAAAAGGTATTCTTAAGAATGTTCTTATCTTTCCATAAATGTAATGGTAGTCCAATTATGATTTTAGTAAGTAATTATTACTTATTTTCTAATGGAGTTACGTATAAAGTGTTAATTCACACACTAATTTAAAAACAACTATGTCTTTCAAATGGTACAACATTTTTAAAATCCAAAAGATGCATCACATTCTATTCTTCTTCTACTATAAGGAAAAATAATTAAATTAAATTTTGTAGAGTTTTGAATTAGTTAAGATGTCAGACACAAGAATTTTTAATTCCAAAATAATAAAGTAGAAAATCAATAATTAATTATTTATTTAGAATTAAAAAACACAAAAATAGAGGTCACATCCATGAATGAGTTTAATTCTTATATCTAGAATCTTATAGAAAAATATTATCATTTAATTTTGATTAAGGTGGTCAGACATACATCTACTTCTTACTTTTGTCTTGAAATTTTACTAGTATTGCATTAAAATTAAAAAATTTGACCGATCAGTTTTATTTTTTTCAGATAATGCCTATTAGTTTTGAAACTAAATTCAATTTCCTAGAGACTCTTTTCTATCAACTTTTTGATTGAAATTTCATAATAACTTGAAAATTGCACATGGAATTGACATAACCCTGATTTGTTCATTTTTCCTTGCTACTTAATCACATTGTTTGGTTGACCATGATCTTGCACATACCCTTAAGCAAGAACCTGCACCATTCACCAAGAAAAGGGTCAAGAAAACCACTAGTGGACTAGACATGAAAAGGAAAACAATGCAAGTAAATGAATATGAAAGTTCTAAGGATGAAGTTGGAGATAGACCAGTAGTGCAAGATGCATAGGAAAGAAAAATGATAGCTAGAAAGAGAGCATGGAAACCAAAGGTAGAGAACGTAAATATGCAAATAAGTAACGATAAAAATTTTATACAGTTAAAAAACTATTATAATTTGTATACCAATATGGATAGAAGGAAATTAAAAAATTCCATTGTAAGAAACATGATTTTGACAAATAAGAAGTTTGAGAATATTCAGAATAAGATATATGAAGACCTATATAATAGGCTAATAAAAAGGAAGAAGACAGTACTAGAAGAACATCTAAATTTAAGAATCACAATGATAAATAAATTGTGTGATGTTTACTCTAAGGAGGACTCAAATTTTTTTTTGAAGGGTATTGAGCCCTTGTTGACAAACAAAAGAAGATAAATTATTCTGATGCAAGGCAATTATGAAGAGGTCAGGAAGGAGACAGAGTAGGTAATTGTACAATTCATGACCTTAATGACTAAGGTGACTGGTTAGTCAAATCTTAATAGCACAGTATATGTGGAAGCTCACACACCATCTAGTGATGACGGAGAAGTAGAAGAGCAAAAATAGGCACTCTCACCACCACATATTGTTATGGGTATTGAATCCATGCAAGTGGGCACTACACACAAAATTATAGATGCAAAGGAGAATCCTTTTGCAAGATATGGAGCAAATATTATTTGCAATATCAAATTTATAACAACATACTCTAGCTCTGATGAAGATGAACAAGAAGAGAAGGAGAAAGAAACGAAGAGAATAATAGAGGTAAGGAGGCTCTAGAAGAGGAGGAGAAGAAAAGGAAAGAAGAAGAAGACATGAAAAAGGAAGAAGAGGAGAAAAAAATGAAAGAAGTAGAAAGATTCAAAGATTTGAAGAAGAAAGTGAAGGAAAGGAAGAAGAAGGAAGAACTGAAAGTAGTTACACCTATTCCTATAGTAACTCCAATCATAGTAGCAATAGTATCAATGCCATGAGATGATGATGATGATAAAAAATAAATTAGTAAATTATTTGGAGAAGACACTCACTGAAGTCTTGGATAGAATGTAGAAGACAGTAAACAAAACTATAGCTAATCTAGAAATATAGGTAAAGACCAAGGATTTGGTGAACATCTTTGATTAAGATTTCACAACTTTAGTAAAAGTAGCTTCAGCATCAGAATAGGTGAAGCATGATGCATCATTGTTTGATATAGTAAGCATGAATGTGAGAAATGACTTGAAAGAACTCAATGGAAGCATCAAGGAACTAATAAAACACATTGATGAAGGGAAGAGATTGTATGGATAGTGTACACTATCATACAAGTACCTTACTAACTTTGAGAGTCAAATTACAAGTAAGATGAGTGAAATTGAATCATTCACTGATAAATTACAGCTCCTAGAGACAAGCATTGAAGAGTGTAGAACAAAAGTGTAGAAGATCCATAGTGTAATCAAAGGATTCTAATCTAACAAGGACAAGGTAGCAAAGCAATTCTCTAGTCTTAGATAAATTTTGTCACCGAAGATAAGCATTTGCAGAGGCAGTGGGAGGAATGTCTTGCAACAAAGACTTCCTATGCCAAGTTTTCATTTACTAACTTGTGTATAGTCGAAGTGGCATCCTATGCACTATGCATACTAATTAGTATTTCTTATTCTATAAAGGAAAACTGGAAGAAGTGAATAGGCTGAAACTTTTTTATGCTGATTGTTTTTCTAGGATAACAAGTTGATCAAAAATAGGCTACACAATTTTGAGAATATAGTTTTTGAAAGCTTTGCCAGTGATGTCAAATGGGGTGTAATATGTAGAAGGAAAATTGTATGTATTTTATATGTAAGGGGGAGCATACTTATGTATTTATGTATCAAAGAAAAGGAGTGATAAGGAATGTAACGATCCATCAAAACATGAAGAAAATTGTAACATTTTTAAAGGCAATTTTGTATAGTTAATTTTATTTATTTTTGTTGTGTATGCCATAATTTTGGGACTTATCGAATTTTCCAACATGCTACCATCAATCCAAAAGGGGTTGATTATTACTAGTATGGTTAGGTGGATATTTTGAGAGTTTTCATTTATGGCAATATATATATTCAACATTTCATTTGTACATTTAGAGATAGAAAATTGTCTAGGTGTTAAACAGTTTGTAGCAACACAGAGAGAAGATATGATGTGTATAGATGAATCATTGAGAGTTATCTTATGCATAGTTGAGGAAATTTTTATGACACTATCATGATGATGTATACTAGTTTGCAGGTGTGTATGGCTAACATGATGCAAGTTATGATTGAAGTACTAGTACAGTTATTTAAATAGAGTATAGACGAGAATTGGATTGTACACGAATTGAGAAATTATTTTGGTGGAAAAAAAATTACTAATTCATGATGAGTTGACTATGTGGATATTATTCCATAAGTTATTTTATATTATGCCAAGCATGTGAACGGATGAAGGCTGACTAAGTAGTGAATTATGAATGTGTGAGGCATAAGTAAAGATCTTACCTTTCAAAGATAAGTGTGTGACATATATATGATCTATGTGATATTTGTGATTGATGTGAATTTGATGAGATGATATGTGAACTAAATTTGATGTATGATCAAAGCAAGTGTCAAATACAATAGACAGAAAATATTGTATGTATATTTATTCTTGTGAAGAATTGAATTGTATAATTACATGTTAGGGTAGTGGGCTCTTCTTGCATGTATTGTATTTGATCTACCAACTCCTAAAAGGGTTGAAGAAAATCCTAACATAGTTGATGCTTTTAACAAGGACTCAAGACACTATATGTACTTCATAGACTCCTAATAGGGTCAATATGCTTAATAGGATCCTATTGTTTAGTGAATCATCTAGTTGGTATCATCCCCACTGGGGTTTTCCCTTGGCCAGGGTTTTCATAGTTAAAAAATAATGGTGTTGTGATTTATCTATGTGTATTTTTATATTTATTGTTTAGCATTGTTGGTTTACCTTCATATGCAAGTTATAAAGTAATTGAAAATATTTAGTTGTGGGAAAAAGTTTGTATAATACTCATTCACCTATTCCCTGCTCTCTTAATATTATCTATTTCTAATAGAGGATACCTAAAGAATTGGTCACAAGATATTACATTGACATATGTTTTCTTCTAGATGCAGAAAACACATTTTTGTGTAGGTAGTGAAGCTGAGGAAGGTTTGGTTAACAAAGTTTTGACTATGAAATAGATAGTGATTTAGTGACGACAAACATTGTTGCACTGTTGAATGAAGAGATAGACACTGAGGATGAACTTTTTCGGAAATATGAGGAAAAAAAATAAGAATAATTATAAATATCAATATTTATTCTAAGGAAAAGAAAAGGAAAATAATGATTAACACATAGAAGCAAAAATGGGCACCCTATGAAAGAGAAAGGAACCACTATAGTTAACATAATTGGAGAAGATGAGGAAAAAGACACTATTGATGAGGAAGAGGAAGAAGTAGAATGAGACAAGGATAAAGCCCTCATTGTTCTCACTCTACCAAGAAAGAAGGCTCAAGGAACTAGGAAGAGACAATGATTAGGGAACCTACTAGAGCCAAGAAAATTGCAATGAGAGTAAGTCTAGAGACTACAAAGCCCATTGCCCCTAAGACTAAGAGAAAGAGATTGGTTAGAGAACCACCTAAATTACAATCAAAGTCTATTGAAGAGATATGTATAGATCTAAAAAGATCTTCAAGATTATCTAGCTTTAGATTTGTAAAGTATGATACATTAGATAATGTTGATAGAAACAAAATTGAGGAGGGTATGGTAGAAATGATTCTAATCATTAGATAGTTCCTAGCAAAAATGAGAAAAATATACCCCCAGATTTAAATGATAGACTATAGAGAAGATGGCATTAGGTAGAGGATAAAGAGAAATAGATAAGAAATTACACATTAGTCAGAGTCATGCTTGATCTATCCTAGAAGGAATAGGACACATTTTTGGTAAAGTATAGGAGAAGATTTGTTCCTAAATACAGATTTTTTTAATCTTACAAAATAAAATGGAAGTTGTAGCACAACAGGATGGATTTCTTTCGAAAATCATTTGTGGTTTATCAACCAAGGCAGGAGAGAAAGACACTATAAACATCAAATATGATTGTATAATAGTGGAGAAATCTTAGGTGTGTTGATTCTATAGGGTAGAATGTCATCAATACATGCCGACACCCCTATTACTCTAGAGGTTAAGTATTCAAGGCTCACAAATAAAGAGGTAGGAATCAAGGTAAAAGAAACAAGTGTAGATAGTAAGATTTTTTTAGCACCTCATATTTAGGAAAATAAAGAGTCAAGTAAAGTTGAACCAAGTTTGACAATTGTTGTCTTGAGCACTAATGCACAAGTACAATTGAGTGGTGAAACTCCATCACCAACTCTCAAAGTAGTACCAAGTAGCAACACAAGAAGTTTTACTAGATATTGAAGTTAGTCTAGATGAAATAATTGAGATGTCATAATAAGACTTGGAAAATTTTGCCTTGGAGCAAACAAGTTTTCTACAAGAATTTTTGGCAAAGAAGAAATTCCAAGAAGTGTTACAAAGATAACTCAAGAAAAAGAAGGTAGTTTATGATGTAAAACATACTTTTTTTTATTCTTTTGACATTCAAATTTTTTGTTGAAGAAGCACGAATCATCACCCAACTTGTAAATATGTTTGATCAAGTCAATACTAGTAATATGGAGTCAAATGAGAAATTGATTTACTAGTCTAGAAGAAGATTCAAGAATAATCTTGTGGAAAAAAGTCTCCATAACTATTGCTGAGGAAAAAGTGCAATTACAAGGGCAAATACAGGTTATGATAGAACTAATACAAAAAGTACAATATTTGTGAAACATTTTGTCAGATCTGCCAAGATTCAAAAATGATATTCAAGCACAAATAAGCTAGATTTAAGTTGAGATGAAGAGATCCAATAGTTTTATTTCAAAGTTAGCAAGATCTAGCATAGATCAATACAATAATCTACTAAATGTTCAAGGCACATTGGACAAGCTTCAAACAACTGATAGCAACATGAGATCGAAATTGATCTCTAGTCAAGAAATGATGATACCTCATTTGTAAGTCTTACAAAGGAAAACAAAAGTAGCCCAAGATCTTATCAAAGAAGATCATAATTGATCAATGGTTGATAGTCTATTTTATTTAGCTTCAAGACTATAGCTACATACTCAAATTTTGAAATCAACAAGAATCACATGGTATCATGCACTATCCATGATCACTAAGTTCACAAGATATTCATTGAAAAATATGGATTACTTCCACCCATTACACCCCAAAAGCCATGACATAAGTGTTCAAAAACAAGTGGGAATTATATTTTGGAAATAGATTTATATTCATTTTTGGCATTAGTCATTAGACTGCGGAGAGAGTTTATAACATATTTTATTTGTAATGATGTCAATATGAAAAAGTGTTATTTCCACTAATGTCAATGGGGGAGATTTTTGTTATCTCTAACTATTGAACTATCTATTAGTGTCAGACACTTCTACTCATTTACAAGGCAAAGTCAAATGGTCATCACTATGACCAATCTACTCTATATAGGTTGAGTCATGTACATAAGCAAGTATGTACCAAGTTCTATAAGAGCAGAGTAAATTATGATCACCAAGCATTTTCTATACAAGTTGAGATCAATAGAGACTGGACAAGTTTCAAGAATACAAGTGTCAAGTTACATAGTATGTACTAAGCACAATACAACTAAGCAAAAACAATGACGAGCATCAAAAAAAAAGTATAGACTAAGCAATGCAGAGTTTTCATATAAGTTAGGAATGGAACAAATTTTTCAATAAAACATTTTTGAGAAAACATGGAAATAATGTCTAATGTTTATAGAGGTTGTTACAAAGAGTTTTATGCATGAACGACATGGATTACATATCACTATGTTCTATTATCAATAATTTAGATGGAGAGGCTATTATGGAAGCATGTAGACAATTGTTTATGAAACTCTTTAAATAGAGTAGATATCAACCTAGATTGTATGGTGTGATATGCTATTGCATGAAAATGATAGGTGTATGCATGAAAACAAGGAGCAATATGCAAATAGTGAAGTGAAGGACTGAGATCTAATCAGAATTCAGTGAAAGGGTTATGTTATCACTTAATAGAGCTAGTGACCTAATTAGAGTAGTGAAGGGGAAGATGAGTAATATCATATTATAGGAGAGGATTAGTTAGCAAAGAGAAGACTCAAACTCAACTTGCACATCATATTGAGACTCTAGCACGAAACCAGTTCTAACTAACTTGAATTAGGGTAAATTTCTTAACAGAGTGGTCTTAATGGATCTTTTTAAATCTCCTAATAGAGTCCTTATTTGTTTGTAAGTGTTAAATCGTCTAACAAGGGGAGACCTAGCAATCTCCTAAGATTTTAATAGGGCAAACCCCTCACAGTGAAGATCATATTTTATGATCAAAAATTTTAACCATAACAAGTTAACTTTATTACCATAGTATGAATATTTGTGGGTGTCATCCCCACCCTAGTTTTACCTTCATCATCTAGGGTTTCTAGTTAAAAAATTATGTGTTATGTGTTTATTTTCATGCATGTGATAGATAAGATTTACATATTTCTATAAGTTTATAATTACAATTTTTGCTTGCATAGGATAACTGGTGAATGTGTGAATGAATTGGTAAAAAGTGGAAATGCTTAATATTATGATTCACCACCCCCCCACCCCTCCTCTTAGTATCTTGGTTATCATGTTTATACCTCCATCACTCAATATTCCTTGAACTTGAGGGTGCTAAGAAGGAAAACATTGAGGCTATACTTGGTAAACATACCCCTTCCAACACAAATAAGAAGTAGAAAAAAGAGACCCTGTCCCACTAGAAAGACATCAGAGTGGTCAAAGAGAAGATAAAAAGCATGCAACAAGAACTGATAGATAAGGTGGAAGAATTAGCCTAGCTTCTTCCACTTTACTATTGTCTCTTTTTATTTTTATTCTTTTGTTAAGATTTTTTTTTTTGTATTGTAGGTTTTAGTAATTGCTTTTGCTAGGTTGTACTAGTTGTGGTTGTGGGTGTGTCTACTAGTTAGAATGACAATTTAATTTGTGACTTAAATGTATATATCTATATGTAAAAAAATTAGGCTTTTGGACCCCCTATAAAAACAAATATTTTAGCCTTATTCAAAAACATTTTACAACATTTAGAGGATATATCAATTAAAAACCTCAAATAAATAATAATCAAACATAGTAAAGCCCAATGTCCTAGTTATCAATATTTCTTTACATAAGCGAACCAATAATAATATTTTGATAGTTACTAACACATACATTAAATAATTTGAAGGAAATATGACAAGAAAAAAATAATTAGTTATCCTTAGATATATAATAAACTAGATATCATCATTTAAAATGTAAACCAAGTGCATCTCACAATGCTAATATAAAATCATAGAAAAGGAATTGTTGAATCATATAAAAGTGTCAAGCTTATATCCAAATAACTATAAACCTAATGAGTCCAAATAATTCACAATAGTATCCATACAAGGTCTACCATCTTAGGTTAGGAATGCAACAAGTTAAAATACAATAGATCTCAAAAGTAGGAATAAGAAAATACGCAACTTGTCAATTAAAAAGCATATTTCCTAGCATCACGGTCGCACACATACTTCTTGGGTTCAACATGATCGTAAAATGTAAACATAAATCTATATAGTCACAAAGTAAACATCACAATATCTACAAAGCCATAATAAGGAATCTAGAACCAAGAAAAGATATCACAAAAGGATTCTCATTCCACTGCATAAAGTACATCCAAAATGAAGCTATGAAGAAGAAAATAAGAGACACAATATATTTGAGCCCAAAAACTATGAGGAGGTAAGGTAAAATGAATATTTGTGGGACCTATTTGATAAATTAGGAATGGTCCTTTTTCCTTTCTAATGATGAAGAGTTATAAGAGATCACTTTCTACAAATTTACTATTATAGTTAATATTAATTTCAAAGTTACTCTTGAGATTATAGAGAAGGTTACCCATATTAAGTACAAATCTCTAAAAGTTGAAAGTAGAAGTTTAGGAGATTATAATGTGTTTATCAAGAAGTTATTTCAAATGGATGAAGAGATAACATTGACTCAAAATGGATATGACCTTTCTATCCTCCTTCCCCCTTATGTTATCATAACTTTATATGTTTTGAAATACTTCCATTTTGACACTTGGTATACTAATATACATGAACTCTACAAATTTCCTTTTTAAATCATATCCACCATGTGGAAAAATTGGTTTACACTTGTTTTGGTGTCATTATTGAATGTGGTTATTATCAAATGAAATTCCTTCATAATGTTACCCAATTTCCAAAGGCATATACCAAATAAAGAATTTGATATTCAAATTACAACTAAATGAATTATCCTACATTACATTTTAATTAGTTTTTAAGTCTTATCTTCCTTATAAAAACTACACACAAATTGAACTTCTAAACTAAATATTAAACTAACAATATATTTTAATAACTAAAGTAAACTAAACATGATTAATATAAAATGGTAATGCTCCATACCTACCTCAGAACATTATTTTTTCCCTGTAAAAATTTTAATTTAATCACTCTCCAACATAATAATTGCTTCATTACCTACCATGACACCATAAAAAAAACATCTAAGAAGAAAGAAAAATATTTGAAGTGCCCTCCAAAATAAAGAGCTATAGAGGTGGTATTCCTTAAGGCTGTTTCATAAATATGAAAATCCCCTTAGCATCAATATTTATTTTTAAAAGATTGCTGAAGAAAAAACTATGGAAAATGATAATACTTGAATTGAGCCACCAAAACTGAAGAGGTAGTCATGAAAGGAAAGGCGACATGGGTGTATATGAAGGAAGATGACATAATTCCATTTATGGAGAGCATTGAATGGTGCAATGAGAAGGTGACCTAGAAGTTCATTGATTCCTAGAATAACCACTGGGTTAATGTTAATGGTGTATCATTTTAGGTCACTTGGGAGTTGATTGCTAATGCCACTATCTAGGCTATGGAAGGCAAAAGCTAGAGGAAGAAACCAAGGGTTGCAGATGAGACAAGTTTGCAAATAGTCTTTTGATCTGAGAAAAGCTCATCTCTATTTTCATGCGATATTTTGTCATGAAAAGCTACCATAACCATAGGACATGGTCTACTATGCTATCATGAGATATGTAAACATGGACAATAGAATTGAGGTGTGTTACTATTATCATTTCCCCATCCCTAAACACTTTAGGAATATGGAATGTATCTCTTTTCCTTACTTGTTATTACATTATATAGAAGACTATGTGGAGTATTCATAAGCAAAGAGAGGATAGTGAAAACTATACTTTTTACCATTAAGCCTTAATTTACAACCTATAGAGATTTTACAAAGGCCTTCATAAAAAAATCCTAAGCCTAGGCCCTTGCTCCCTCAAAATCACTAAGCTTTCCATACTTTGTTCCTTTCAACCAAAACCCAAGTTCATAGGGAGCCTTCTACTACTACGAGAAATATCAAAATGGAAAAAAATGAGGTCTTAGATGTTGAAATAAATTGAACTATGCATAGGAAAGTGTTGGAATGGAGTAACTGATAGAGGGGGTGAATCAGTTACCACAAAAACAAGTCCATAGATCCCTTAGATGTCTTAAATAACTAGTTACTGTTGTCACTCGGTAGCCACATAGAGAAATGTTGTAACTTGGTAAATGAACTATGTATTAACTTATTATTGATCTTTAAGAATTTACAATTATTATCATGCATGTAAAATTAAATAACATGAACACAAGAGACACCAGATTTAATGTGGAAACCCAATATGGGAAAAACAACCAAGTAACTAGCTACCAATTTTCACTCTTCTAAAGTGATCCCTATTAAGAGCCAACCCTATTAAAGGTTACAAAACACACTATTAGGTGTGACATGGTTAGAGGATTTAATCACCCTACTAGGAGCAACCTTGCTAGAGGAGTTTTAGAAAAATTCAATAGAACTATCCACCTTGTTAGAGGGTTTACAAAATGTCTATTAGACCAACTCTGTTAAGAGATTTAGGAATTATTGCTACAATGGTGAGAAAGTAACAATAAGTGACCTGAATGAGATGCAACTAAACATTGCTAGTATAGATCTCTACTTTGCTTCAATAGATCCTCACTGATCAAATACAAGTCTGCTTCTCCTCAAGGATATCCGATCCTTCTTCAAAATTCGCTTACACTTCCTCTGCAAAATCAAATCATTTTACATGCTTGTTCATTACAATTAAAATTCACAGCTTGACCTTTTATTTATACATTACAAATTGTCAATTTGGCTCATTTACAAGTTGCATTTACCAATAAACCATACATCAGTTGGCTACAAACATTACATTATACAAATAAACTTTATTTCCCAAAACAATGAAATCCTTCATTGGTCGACCTTTCTTGGTAAACACTACTTTTAGAAAATGATTTCCAGTGTTAACCAAGTGTAGCTCAATAAACATTGCAAACTCTGCAAAATCCTTTAGAGACTAAGTGAACTCAGTAAGAACTAACTTTCCTTTGTTGACCTTGCTAGCTTGGTAGAAATTGATTCCTACCACAGAAGCCTTCAGTGCCTGAGTGTACTCAATAGAAACCGTCTTCATAGTGTAACCTCTGAAAATGCTTGGTAGACTTTGTAATTCACTCTGCTAACCTTCTAAGCTTGGTAGACTTTGTCTGATGACTGATATGACATTTTTGTAACATCAATGACAACACATAATTGAACAATTGTAGCCAATAGAAAGGCACTAATAAGTCTAGAAAAATAGTAAGAGAAAAGAAACCCTTGGCCACCTCTAGTAAGGATAAAGCAAATAATTCTAAGTCCACAGATAATTGTGGAAAGAAAATTGGCCCTCAACCTAAAAGGAAAGACACTAGGAGGAACTATGGTGAAGAGGAAGAGGATGTGATTAGTAGTGAAAGGAAGGACAAGGAGCTCACGAAAGAGGAATATGATAGCCCTATTCTCTCTTGAGTATCTAATATTTTCAAAAAATAATGCCAATATTCTAAATTCGAAGAAAGATAGAGTAATGGGAGAACAAGCTATGGTTATTTCACCATTTATAATGGTGAATTTGTACAACTAGACTCAAGGAGAGGTTATAGGGGAGGTGATGAATAGAAAGATGGGAATAAGGTAGGAAGTGGTATCAAGAAAAGAAGGAAGCACCCTGCAGAAAACTAATAAACTGTAGGGTGACCCAAACATTGCTAAGCTGGAGGATACCATCACCAACTTGATTAATAAGAATGAGGACTAGGAGGATAAATTTGATAGGGTTGGTAACTTTTTGGTGTGCTTGATGCATTTGGAAGTGACTACCCTTCATCTATTGCAAGTTGCCAAGGAGGGCACTATTGAAGACAAGGACATGGAGATGATCCATTTTCTATATAGTTTTTAAGTGAATGATTGGTTGTGCCTACTTCTATAGAACCCAAGGAACCAAAGAAAGGAGAGTTCTCTCTTTCTTTTTTTCTTTCATTTTATCTTTTTTCTATGATAGCTAGTTTATAGCTAGTTTCTCATTAGCCTAGGAGGCTTTTTATGTTGATATTTACTAGACTTGTTCAATTCCCACCAAGGTTTGTTGGGATAGTTATATGTATAATGATGACAATCTTGTGGTGATTAAAAGTAGTAAGTATAGAAAATCTTAGTTTGGCAGTTTTTAATATTAAGGAAGGGGGTTGGATAATTAGATGGTAATGACATTGGACTATTTTTCAGCTTTTCATTTTTCTTTTCTGGGTTCACCCCCATTTTTCCTATTGTTTGATATCAAAGACATTTATTTTTCAAGATACAAAAATTAGGACTAAATGGACTAAAAGGAAAAAGTATTACCATAGACTTAGATGAGCCTAATTTTGGTAGGGAGGATGAAGTTACATCTCAAGAGAATAAATGACATATTATCCCTAAATGATACCAATCTAGATGCCTCATAAAAAAGATTTTAAAGTTAAGAACATTTCCATGGAAAAATGCTTATAAGGTTTTACAAGATGGTATAATACGTCAAAGGAAGAGGATTTTAACGAGGGCATTATCTAGGTAATTATACCTAGAGATGATTTTACTCTGGATAGGGAAAATGCTTCTAAGGTTTTACAAGATGGTATAATATGTCAAAGGAAGAGGATTTTAAGGAGGGCATTATTTAGGTAATTATGGTCTTATTAAAGATATGAAGGAAGAAGATGATTTGATGGATGAAAGAGATAAATCTCCTATCAATACAAGCAATGGTAATTTGGGTATCTTTGCTCAACATGTCTCTTACCTAGAAGGCACTGATAGAATTTTATAATCTTAAAAACCCAAAGTAGTTGACATACTAAATGGAATGAAAGACTTCAAGACTAGAGCTAAAGATTTTTGTAAGAGAAAAAACAAATGAGGAAGGTTATCTAATCTCTATGCATAATCATGGATAACAATATGAGGATTTTTTCTATATATTTTAATTTTGATAGATTAAGTTGAGAAATAAGGTTGAGATGGAGTAGGCACTAGATAGCACAAAGAGGAGTATAAAATTGACTAAGACCCATACCTAGAGGTATGTAAGGATCATATTTATACACTATTAAGAAAATATGGGTTATTAGTAGTCCTAAATGATGTCTTTGTTTCTGCTAGGGGTGTAGGATTTTAGTCATTTATTTTTTAGATGATTTCCAAAAATGTTGTTCTATTTGTTATTTTGGTTATCTTTACTATTTATTCTTCTACCAACCTCTCAACCCTATGGTTTATTTATGGATAATAGTGTTAAACAATGACTATTGTAGTCAATGTTTATATGAATATGTTAATTCTAGCTAGGTTTAATATGTGAGGTGACATTTGGTGTGAGGCCACAAACGGGGGACCTCATCCCCATGAGATTTGAACCTTGATGGCAAGGATAACAACACACCAATTTAACCATCACAACATGCCACTATTGGCAAAAGGGTTTGTGGTAAACCTAGTGTGACTCGAACCGGAGTTGATGCGTAGCACCGGGATCATTAGCCTAACACTACGCCTCACGACTCGCCTTCACACCAACTCGGCTACTCACTCACCCTTCTATGTTTGTTAATTTGTATTGAAATATATTGTAGCAAGGTAGTTATGTGGCTTCTATTATGCATTGTCAGTTTTTGTTTTGTGTTTATTATTCCCATTGATTATCCGTATTACATTCTTTAAAAGAGATACAAAGTTTTACGAACTAAATAAATAAGAAAACAATATTTATTAACACTATCATAACAATATAATTAAAATGTGAAAAATAACATGCTAAAATCACAATTATAAAAATAAAATGGACCATAGTATTCAAATTAGTTGTTCTCTAAAAGGAACATATTGATGTAAACCTAATTGTTGAAAACATTGACAAAATAAAATAATAATAATAAATACGTATCTATTTCAAAATATTCTTCATCAAATCTTGAAGGTAAATAACGTAATCCTCGTTATTAAGTGTCAGACTTCTTAATGGGGACAAGTAGATACTCATTTCCATCTGAACTCGTGCATCTAACTATATTTGTTTATTATTATTTTTTTAGTCGAATTGATTGACCCTTAACATTCTTCAAACTATTTTAGTTGCTTTAAGATAAGATTTTGCTTCCATTATAAAGACAAGGGATATAAAGTCTCTTTACCAATTATAGACGAGTTGATGACGTCTCTTGATTAAATAAGAATTTTTATGTGGTCCTCAATAGAATATATCCACTCAAATTAACTGGAACTCCAACGTGTAATTGATTACATTAACTAGAATGAGGTAACGACAAAAGTAAACGGGTCCCATTAAGATGAAAACTATGAATTTATATCCATGGAGATTTTTATTATAAGCTTAATTTTTTGAGCAGTTGTTATTTCAAAATTTTCGCCTATCGATTTTCCAACATTTTATTTTCTTAAATCAGATTCCAAGATTACCCATGAGGAATGTGCATTCACCCACAGTAGGTCTTTAGAATTGACAAATATAACTCCACTATGCATATAAAACGATTAATATAATACATAGCTTCTTATAAGTAGTACAATATGTATTGCCTTTAGAACATTTAAAACATAAATATCTTCATGAAAACAAATATTTCTTTAATCTCAAAACTCTATATGTGACTTCCTGAAGGTTTTCTCCTCCTTCTATTGTTGGCAAATAATAAGGTCTTATTTTGTTTATAAAGCATGAAGGGGAGAAATCAAAATTTTTTTTTGAAAGAAACAAGACTCCTTACCCAAATGTATTTCATATCAACTACTTTCCATAGCATTATAATATTATGTTGATAGCATGACAGTTATACCTCAAAAGTTCTTCAAAAGGGACTATTTTCCTAAGGAATTGAACCCAACCTTTTTAATCGTCATACCTAAAATGGATTGAGTGGTCTCCACCTTATGTTTTAATCCAATTCACCTTTGTAACCTTCTGACCCTATTTCTTTTGTGAAAAAATAGTTTCATAATATTCCATTTTGTTTTTATTTAAAAATCAGTATTGTCCCTTTGCATCCTCTTATCCAAATTTGTTAACAACCATCCCAAATATTAACTACATAATTTTGATGACATAAGATGTATTCATACCATGGAAGTGTCCATGTCCTGTGCCTTCGTTGAAAAATCTCTAGTGATCCAAGATACCATTAGTTAGCTAGAAACTATTATCTTGCAATTGTAATGCCCAAATCCATTGCCCATCAAGATCCCAATTTGATTTTATCCATTTATCCTCTATTTTATTATTATTTTAATTCTCTACACACTTTCTTAAGATTTCCACACACTTTCTTAAGCTTTCAGTACATAGAAATTTCATATTTAGTTGATCTTATCTCTACTCATGTTTAACACTCATTAATCATCATTTCTTCCATCTTCGCAAGCTTTTCTTCATAGTGGTGAAGTTGATTCATTCATGTTATCTCATTTACTTTCTTTAATAATATATCTTTGTTAATCTTAGACTAGTTTTGACATATGATATACAATATACTTAAGTCATTTACTTAATTCATGTCGAACAAGTAATACATGTCAAGCATAAGTTGCTAGATAGTATATGTCAAGTGAGAGATATGTAGTAAGTATCGAGTAAGTAGTAAGTGCTTAGTCACTCAAGTGCCAAATGGATAGTAAGTACCGAGTCATTCAGATGGGGAGTGATCAATGGATGCTGAGTCATTTAGAGGCTGAGTTACAACATTGAAGTTGAAGTTGAAGTTGATGTCAAGCATTAGGAACTTCAAGTGTCGAGTAATATAGTTTTGACATAGTCATTTTGAGAAGTGTAGTTTTGTTTCTTGCTAGTCCAAGTAACCGATCTCTTGCCTAAGAAAAATGCTCCTCCACCGGTGCTCTTTATGTCATCAATATTTCCAACCCAATCAACATCGATATAGGCCTTGAATTCAAATTTCTTATTTTCATGTAGTATAGACTATATTCCATAGTTCCTTTCAGATATTTCATTATTCTTTTTATATCCATCAAATGATTCTCCTTAGGATTAGCAAAGAATCTTGCAACTATCCCTACAAATAATGCAATATCAAGTCTACTATGTACTACATTTTGTAATTTGCCAATAACGGACTTGTATAATGTTTGATTCACCTTAGTTGAATCATCATTCATTAACAATTTATTTCCTATCACCATAGGTGTACTTAATGGCCTTGAATCCTCCAATCCAAAAGTTTTTAGTATCTGCTTAACATGCTTTGACTAGAAATGTATATACCATATTTCATCTGGTGTATTTGCAAACCCACAAAGAACTTGATCTCTCCAAACATAGACATCTCATATTCTAGCTTCATTTTATTTGCAAAAGCCTTACACAAAGTATCTTGACCTTCAAATATGATATCATCAACAAAAATTTCAAATAACAAAATGCCTTTTCCTTTTTCTATCTTCAATAACAATTTTTTTTTATCATCAGTCCTTTCAAATCCAATCTTCACAAGATAATTATGAATCCTCTCATACCATGCTCTTGATGCTTGCTTCAAACATATAAAGCTTTATGTAATTTCCATACCATATTTTTATTGTTAACATCAACAAATCCTTCTGGTTGTTCTATATAAATTTCTTCCTCTCATATACCATTCGAAAATGCAAATTTAACATCCATTTGATAAACTTTGAAACCTTTGTATGTAGAATAAGCATGCAAAGTTCTTACTCATTCCAATCTAGCAATAGGGGCAAATGTTTCTCCATAGTCAATCCCTTCTTCTTGTGCATATCCTTAATAGACTAATCTTGCTCTATTTCTTGTGACTTCACCATTTTCATCTAACGTGTTTCTATATACCCACTTGGCACCAATCACATTTTTGTCTTCTGGTCTAGGAACTAGAGTCTGTGTCTTATTTTTCTCAATTTGTTCAATCTCTTCTTCCATGGCTTTACTCCAGTACACATCTTCCAAGACATACTTCACTAATTTGGGTTTTTTCATGCTCAAAAAACATGTATCATTTCTCAACCTATTCCTCATCATTGGTCCAACATCTTTAACTCCAATGATTTGTGCAGTAGGATGATATCTCTTGACATATTTAGACAATCTTGGTTCAACTCTGGTTTCTTCATTTGATCTTTTAACTTTTGAATCACTATGTATCTCTCTATCAAGTATTTCATCATCTCTTTCATGTATACTAATCTCAGAATAAGAATGTGCCCCAACTTCATTTTGTAACTTGGCACTTGAATGTAACTCAGTGCCTATATGCAACTCGACATTCATAGTATGTGACTCGGTAGTCACCGAAACTTGTTGTTGGTTTGTAAACTAATTTACAACATTTTCCTCACCAGGCATACCTTCATTAAAGTATACAATTGATTTGTATCCTTTTGGTTCCTTCATAGGTTCAGCCTCATATACTTTTGTATATTCAAAAATTTTCACATTTGCACTTTCCACATCTTTGTTAGTGTTAGTATTTAAACACTTATAAGATTTAGCTCTTGTGGAATATCCTAGAAATATGGCTTCTTCACTTTTTGCTTCAATTTTACCATTTTTGACATCTTTGAGAATATAGCATTTGCTTCCAAATACCTTAAAATATTTTACAATAGGTGAGTATCTATACCATATTTCAAAAGGTGTTGAATGAATACCTTTCTTGACTTGTACATAACTCAAGTTATATATAGTTGTACTTACAGCTTCTCTCTAGTATTTTAAAGAAACAATTTTCTCCATCACGAGTGTCCTACCATAGTCCACTATAGACCTATTCCTCCTTTCAGCAATTCCATTTTGTGGAGCGGTTCTAGGAGAAAATGTTTGTCTTTTGATTCCTTTTTCATTATAGAACATCTTATACTCATTTGATGTAAATTCTCCTCCTCTGTCAGATCTCAAACATTTTAGACTTTTACCTACTTCCTTTTCAACTCTTGCCAAGTACCACTTAAAAATTTGGAAAGCATTGAATTTCTATTTCAGAAACATAACTATTATCATTCTAGAATAATCATCAACAAGCAGCATAAGTTACTTATCTCCTTTGTAGATTTGCACTTCAATTAGTCCATACAAGTTAGTATGAACAATCTCTAGTATTCCATTAGATGTATGAGTTTTACTTTTAAAACTTGACTTTGTTATCTTGCCTAACTGACATTGTTTGCACATTATATTATCAAGCTTCTTCAACTTAGGAAAACCTCTAAATTTCCTCATGTTAACAATATTAACCAAGTTATCAAATTTAACATGACATAACCTCTTGTGCCATAGCCACACATCATAAAATTCTACAACTAAACATGTAGCATCCTCTATATCAAGGTAGAATATATTACTTCTAGTTTGATCACCCTTTCCAATCATTTTTCCATCAGTGTCATATATCTTAGTAATCTTGTTTTAAAACTAAACCTTACATCCTAAATTAATCAATTGTGGAACACTCAACAAATTATAGTTAAGTCCTTTAACATAGTAAGCATTGTCACATAACAATCTTTTCTTTGAGCTTGATAGAACCTTTTCCTTTTATCAAACATGATGCATCATTACCAAATCTTACATTATTTTCATCATAAAAATTCAAGTTAATGAGCTTTCTTTTGTCTCTAGTCATGTGATGTGAACACCCACTATTACTGATCCATATGTCATTCTTGTTCACACAAGACACAAGTGTAGTGGCCTCATCTTCATCTGATTTTTCCTCCATTGCAATATACACCACTACATCACCATATTCATTAGATTCATCTCTTGTTTCCTCTTCAACAATGTAGCAAGACTTCTTCCCTATGTCTTTGTAATCTTTGTTGTCTTCATCTCTTCTACTTTTGTACTTGTCACCACCTTTGTAGTTCTTCTTCTCTGGACATATGGCAGCAATATGATGAACCTCATTGGAAATGAAACAAATGATAGGTAGTTTACCTTTAAACTTGCCTTTACCTCCATGAAATTTCCTTGCTAGCAGTGCTTCAAGTTGATCTACATCCTCTCATCTATCTCACTGTCACTTGACATATATTTTGTCTTTTTCTTCTTATTCACATTGGGTTCCTTCAATGACAACGTAGCTTTGAAAGCATATTCAATATTTTTAGGTTTGTAATTATCAAAGTTAGATAGCTCAAAAGCAGTGAGTCTATTGAATAGACCTTCAAGATTTAGAACATTCCTTGGAACACATCTTAGTTTTTGTATTGGAGAAACTCTAATAGCATATATAGGCAGCGATGTTGTCAAAACTTTTCTTAGTACTGTATCATCATCTATTGTACTAGTAGTTCCTCTTGTTGCATTGAGAACATCTTTTATCCTAGAGCAATATTGAGCAATATTTTCACCTTCTTACATTATCATATCATCGAACTTGCCTCTAATATTCTCAACTTTGGCTCTTAGAACATTCTTGTCACCTCCATAGATAGTGTGTAGACAATTCCATATTTTCTTTGCACTATCAAGACTTTTGATATCGTAAAATTTAGCATAGCTTAAGGTAGAGGAAATTTCGAACATTGACTAGTTTTGTTCTTTCTTCTTTTTTAGATCTTGAGTAGTTAGGGCTCCAACAAGATCAGTATGCTCAACAATAATGGTAGATTGTGCATGATCTCCAAGTCCTCCAAGGTGTAGCTTCATTATACTTTTCCATGTAGGAAATTTATCTCTATTACTTGCTTTGGTACTTCTCTTTTTGACATCTTGGTCTTTTTGCTTCTAGTACCTTCAAGCTAGTCCTCTTAAGAAGATGTCTCTGATACCAATTGTTGGATTCTTTAGAATAATGAAGAAGGGGGGTGAATCAGTTGTCCAAGGTCTAGATGTAGTATTAAAACTTTTCATAGCATAGTGAACCCATTAAAAGTTACTGTCAAATGAGTTTGCAGAAATGTAAACATGAAACATAATAGATTCAATAACACACTTGACACAATGATTTATGTGGAAATCCAATTTGGGAAAAACCACCAATAACATGCTACTCTTTCTCACTCTTCTCAAGTGATTCCTTGTGAAAGGTTGACCCTATTAAAGGTCACAATACACAGTGTTAAATGAGACCCGTGTAAAGGATTTCAATCACCCTATTGGGAGTGAGCCTTGCTAGAGGACTTTAGATCATTCACTTGAAATGTCACCTGGTTAAAGGATTTTACAAATGACTATTAGGTCAAACTTAACCCAAAGGATTTATACTAGACTAATCGAATTATTAGAGAGAAATAGTAAGGCTTGATTTGATAAAAACTTACAACTCCATTTGTAGATTACAAATCTCTATTTCAATCCTCTATTTTGCTTGACTTTAACACACTTGAGCTCTAATAGCTTGTTCACCCTTCAATCATTCATACCCTAAAAGCCTTCTTGCTTAACTTGCCAATGCAAACTCTTTACTTAGGTCACTAAATGAAGAAATACCCTAGACTCCTTGTCTTCCTTAGGTTCTCACACATGACAACCTCTGCTTCTAACCAATCATCTCTATAAATAAACAATTAAGATATTTTACATTCATTCTCCATCATCCAATTTAGGGTTAGGACAGATTAGGTAGGATTAAATGAATCTACCCCTTATTTCTTTTCATTCCACTCAAGAAACTTCTCATTCAATCATCTTTGAACTTTCTTCAAAATAGTTTACTATGAATTCTGTGCCACAAGCTCATCAACCTAATCTTCCACATGGTTCACACAATCTAAAAATATATACTTGTTAACTTAGATCCATCACATTCATGATCTTTCTAATAATGTTTACACTCATCATTAATTAGCTTCTGATGCTTAGCACATATTGCATTGCTCAACATCCACTGTAAAATCACTCAGCACTAACTAAAGTTTACTGGTGCTTGACATCATCTAAACTTTACTCGACATCAATTGTTTTACTTGGCTTACACTAAAATAGACTTTTTCTCAACTCCAACTAATTTTTTGCTTGGCTTACACTAACTCTACTTGGTACCTACTATCCACTTGCTCAAGCTTGATAGACAAACTTTGTTTAACTTGTTCTTCTAAACTTGCTTGTTGTAACCAACCTTTGCAACCTTAAGTAGATTATCAATGGAGTATCATATCATTATCTTAGCTAATTCTTGTACTCCTTTTCATACCTTAACTTAACCTTTCCTCTAGGTGCTATTGTTACATCATTTGATCAAATCCTCTTCATTAATCAAATAAGATATAGTACTTAAATCATATAAGCAGTTATCTTACCAAAAAATAATAAGTTTGGCATTAGTGACAAAACAATGATTGAAACACATTTATCATACGTGTATCAATCTATTTTCAACAAGATGATCCATTATTTCCAAGATCAAGCAAGTATTCCATAAAAAAAAATCAACAAAGCATCTAAGCTATTGTCTCCATTCAAGTTCTCCATTGAAGATGAAGGATTTAAGCATTCAAGATTCATCTTTCAAAACCCTAGATTTAACCATCATGGTGGTGTGATCTTCCTTCAAGATCCTTTGTTCATCTTCCATATCTATTCATTCTTCTCTCAAGGTGGACTCCAAGCATACAATCATGGAGGTTTTGATTTAGATTTGCTAATGTTATGATTAATCTTTCATATTAACATTGTTGTTTACATTTCAAATACAATTGCATATCTATTAAATATCATAGCTTCATTATTAGATTTACTTCTACTACTTGCTAGCATTCTTTATTTCAATTTCATTATTAAGGTTGATACTAAACTAGGGTTTGACCAAGGAAAACCCCTCATCCAAATAAAAAAATGATTTTTATTGAAGTTACATGTACAAGACAATGAATACCAGTGTAGATTTGAGTACCCTTTCATCAAACTTTCAAGATTCATGAACAATTTTTTTGTCAAAGCAGTATAGGTCAAGGTTGAATTTTTTGGGTAAGATTGTGCCTTGGAGTAAGATTGTGCCTCTCTATCTTGCTCAAGGTCAACCTACCCTCAAAAAGACAAAAGTTTTCTAGGTTTTCTACATCTTAGTTTTTCTAGTGTGGAGCAAGTTGCATAATTCCCCGAAACTATGCATAGACATTAGGAAACAGGTATTTTTAGATTAATTCCATCATGAGATATGTATCTTATCTTATCTAATTCCAAGGATTTTGATATTTACATTACTTATTCAATTTCAACTCAAAATAAAAATGAATAGTGGGAAATGTTAGATGCATTGTTAAATCTCAATTTTTCACCTATTCAGTTATAAAGGAAGAAAATAAGAGACAAACTATATTTGAGCCCAAAAACTATGAGGAGCTAAGGTAAAAGGAATATTTGTGGGACTTATTTAATAAATTATGAATGGCCCTTTTACTTTTCTAATGATGAAGAGTTATAACTGTAATACCCCAAAATTGGCTCATTACCATAATCACTAATTTTGGTCTATTTCTGATCAACCCTAAAGACCTATCTCATTAGGTAATTCTCATTCTGATTTTCGCTAATTGAATTAATCATCAAATACAGAAAACCTCAATCTTCATTAATCATACTCTCTATTTAATTCCTAAAGTATTCACTCGTATTAGTCACATTAAACCTATTTATTAAGATTTAATTTAATTATTAAGTATTTATACTTTAGTTAAATTAAATTGTCTCCTAAGGCTAATGTACTAAGGGATTAAATTTATTTAATTTAATAATTATGCTTGTTTTAATTAATTGAATATAATTATTCAATTAAATAGAAAATGCATTTATGAGATCATATCTCACTTTATTAAATTAAATAATATCTTCAAAATCCTCTCTTCAATTCTAAAAGGAAACTCTACGTGAACTACCTCTCAAAATTGGAATCAATCTAGTCAACTTGATTTCACACTTATGACAAGTTTAGTTAACTACTCATCACACTCAGGTGTGAAATAGTTCACTTCACTTGCACAAGGAAGTTTCCATTTCAACTAAATCTTCTATCTAATCCTGATCGTTCATCAAGGTTGATCCTGACCATTGATTCATTCCTAGATTCTATTTAAGGGACTAATAATTCCTCATTAAAGAGATTGAATTGAATTTCTATCAAAACTCTACTAAACTATTCACTTACTTATGCATTATTAGCATAGACTTTCATTTCTTAGATTAAGAATCATTCCAATTAGTCTTACTTTATATTTTCTTAGATTAAATGCATATCTAATTTTAGAATAATTGCACTCATATAGGCTTAATCGCATTTAAACCCTTCATTCCAGCATGGTCTAATTATTTTTACCTCAAATCTGAGAGCATAAGTAGGCAAAATCCACCTATATAGAAGGCAATAGGTCGTCTTGCAGGACTCCTCTTGGGTGAACAAGCTCATGTTCATTCTAGGATGAATCTACATATAAGGACCGTATTGAAGTGTGTGTGTTAGACAAAGGCCACATTCTACGCATACATCTTTGGCGCCCACCATGGGGCCAAGAAAACCAATTTCTCTAGCCTTATCTACATTTTTTCTGGTATTTTAGCATTCTATCGGTACTATTTTGTATTGTCACTCGAATATTCGCGTGAGACATTCCATTTTCATGTGAGGATTTGAAGGTTCTTGCATGAAGTTTTAAACCATATCGCACGAAAAAGTGCCCCATTGCACAAGTCTTCGCATGGTACATCATTTTTTTGCGTGACTCGATGAAAGATTTTGCACAACAATGTACAAGATTTCACGCAAGATTCTGCAAAAGCAAGCTTAACTTATCACTTTTTAGCATTTTGTTCACTCAATTTTTCTAATTTGTTTTTCTCTGGATCTCTTTTTTTTTTTTCTCTTTTTTTCTGTAGCTTAACTATTGTCTACATGATGTTTTGACAAAGATTCCTTGTAAAATCTGCTCAAACAGAAACTGGCCCTTGTTTGCAAGATTATTTTCGAAGATACATTTAACAAAGACTACTTTTAAAACCCACAAAATAGCGTGTCTTCTTTCTTCCTTTCAAAACATAGATTAATTAGGGCTTGTGAACTTCCTAGGTGCAAGATAGAAGAATAGAGGATTATGCTCTTTAACACTTGGAGATCATGACCAAGGGTGAATCAAAAACCTAGACACTTCTAAAAGATGACATTCCAAAGAAGGAAAACAACTTAGTGGTTCTCTAGTATAGGTCCTTTTCTATGAAAAGATGATGGTTTCCTTTTAGGAAATTAGAATTTTAAAAAAGGACAAGTCTGGATTGATTAAGCTAAGTTAGTAAATTAACTTGTTCTCTGTTTTTTGGGTGAGGAAATAAGGTAGAGGATTATGCTCTTTCCCCTTGGGGAAAATCAGAAACTCAGACCCTTAAATCCAAACTACCAATTCAAGTCAATCCTTTAGAGGGCCTACCAGAGTGATCCAACCTCTGGGAATGACCCAAGTGAGCACACTCCTTTTTCTAGAGATGCCAACTCACTATAATCAAGATTCTTTGTAGAGTTCAAGACTCTAAAGCCAAATTAATTTCTTTCCCCTGATTCTTGATATCGCATATCAAGGGGAAGCTCTATCTGTTGCACTGGCTAGTGCCAATCCCAGTCTTGCTAAGCAAGAGTGTGCACTCTCAGATGCCGGTGTGGGCTGCTGGTTTCAACTCCGCTTGTGAAGCCATTGAGAATTAATACGAATGGAAACCAAGTAAAAATCTTGTAGTTAGAAGTCACCCGATTCACCTTCAAAAGGAGGCATAATCTTTGTGCAAGGAGGGGGAAGAATCTCTCCTGTAGAACTCACAATAGGCATGCTACTAAATTTTGGAAGGGGGTATACATGCTTGTCCCCTACTACAAGGGTGCTCATTTAGTGTATACTATTGAGTCCTTTGAATATACCAAAAACACGGGTGCACTCTAGGGGGTGACATGGCTATGTGAGGTACATGCATGTGCATAAGATGTGGGACAAAGGTTTTTCCATCTCTACCATTTTCTATTTCTAGGGATAAAGTGTTTTTGTTATCGAGTCTTCAACATGTCCAAACCTAGTAAAACAAACTAAAGAGTCAAGACTCCCTTCTCCCTCTCACTTGATTTGCCCTCAGTTGGATTGTATTCGGCTACTACTTGCTTCCCATGTCCTGTTGAAAAAACTTTTTCTTGTTTTGAACCCAACACCACTTTTACAAGTCTGAAATCAACCTGCATTCTGTCTATTATCTCTCAAAAAAACCTACAATCTATCTAAAACTATCCAAACAGTCAAAGAAATCTCTTCAAAATCTAACTCTGTTGTCAGTCTGACCCTGAATTTCACACATAGTCTTGCATTTCTTCATGCAAGAATTCACTTTTTCATGTGACCTAGTTCAAGTATTTGCACAAGAACTTGCGTATGCCCACATGAGATATTGCCAACTATCGTTGTTGTCTTATGACTTCTTTGCACGAGTTTAAATTGTTGTTCCAAGATTTTGCACCGCTCAATATATTTTCTCGCGCGACTCAAAGAGAATCTTTGCACGAGACCTTGCTCTAAAATTTTTAAATTAGCTTATTCAACCAATCTATGATCTACATTCAGTCTGATTCTTGCATATATTTGTCCCTTCTCTGTCTGTACACAATCTCGAATAGTGGCATTTAGCTTAAACTGTAGATTTGTGATCTGCACTTTGACTAGTCTCGTCCCTTAGTTCTTTAGATTCTCATTCTCTAGTGTTTTTCATACTCCACATTATGATAGTCATAACCTTTGGCTATTCTAGCCTTCAAATTAGGCTACTCATGCCTTAGTATATAACATTCTTGTCTTGTCCTATTCAGACTAAGTTTTAGTGTGATCCTTGTCTAGGTTCTTGCTTCTTGTCCTTGAATATGACTGTCGCAATAAGAAGCTGCAATGTGTTTGATCCTCTTAGACGTAGACAAGGTTGTGCTAGGGGTCATAATCATGGAAAAGGTCACCTTCCCTTTGTTACATAATCTACATCCATTTCATCTAGTGAGGCATCTTCATGATCTGCCTCACCCATTAGGTCACCTCAAGTCCAACACACATTCTCCATAAACCTGCAACAAACTAGGAATCCTTTGTATCAAGAGGATCTTGAGACTGGTAGAGGTCCTGTATCTCCAAACACAATGTCTGACTTCCTTTTTAGTTGACCTTTCAAAACACAACATATTGAAACTGAACAGATTCATAAAATGACTAATCGTGAACTTGAACATGGTAGTCACAATAGACATCAAGAACCACCTAGAAATGACAAAGAGAAAGAAAAAGATGTTGATACTAATGAGGAATAGAAAGACATAGGAATACTCCTTAAAAACATGGCAAAATGTTAGAGAGACAAAAAATTTCAAAAGGTCATGGGAATTCTACTCAATGAAGAGAAAGAAAAGTACTTTCTCAAACTTGCCCAAGAGGGAGCTAAGCTATCCTCTCATTTCAATGTGGAAACCATTATCATGTCTAAAGAGGAAATTGAGACTTTCAAACTCCAAAAACAACTAAAAACTATGCAAGACCAACTGAATTAGATGATGCATGAGAAAGAGAAACCTACCAAAACATACACATTGGATGCTCTTTGTTTGTTCCCATTAAACATGCCTCCTTTCCCACAAGGCATAGAGCTACCTAAGTATGACAAGTACTTTGGCACCACTAATCCCCAAGATCACATGTAGGAATTTGGCACCTTGTCTATGGAGTTTATACATGATCATACATACCTCATGCATTTATTCCCCAAGAGCCTAGGTGGTCTAGCTTTGGAGTGATTCTCACACTTACCTCCTGGTATCAAGACGTTTGACAAAATTGCTAACTTATTTGTCTAGAAATATTCTCATAACATTCAACACCCTATCAACATTCGAGATTTATGCAACTTTAAGTAGAAAGTTGGAGAACCTTTTCTCACATTCCTCCAACGGTGGAGACAACTATACACTAAATATTCATGCAAGATTCTAGAAATGGAAAAGCTTGACATTTTCACTAATGATCTCTTACCTAATTTTGGGTATAGAGTCCAACTTCAAGGTTTGTGTACCTTTGAAGACATGATCACACATGCTATATGCATCAAGGAATTTATGGTCAAGAAAGGTAAACTCGCCCTTTAGAAAGACACAAAACAAGGTTCCACCTCCAATAGGGATAAAACCAACTATGTCAACAAGAACTGATAAATTGTACATGATGGAGTTGTTGATAATGTCACTCCCAAACCTTCTAAGGTAGCCTTTAATCTCACAAATGGTCTGAAAGTGGCCAAAAATGTTGAGAAGCCTCCTCCTAACAACAAGAAATCCAAGAACAAACCAAGAAACTCATGGGCCACATGCCCTAAGTGAGAGTATACACCCTTGGGTGAACCTTTGGATTTGGTTTACAAAACATTTCTACAACACAAGCTTATTTCACTAATGGAAAACCCTCGTCCCTATGATCCACAACCACATCCACCATGGTGGAATGAAACCTCATTCTATGAGTATCACCAAAATAAGGGACAAAAAACTAGCAACTACATAAACTTGTGCCATAAAGTCCAAGACATGATTGATGCTAGTGAACTTGTAGATGGACATAACAAAAACTCAGATCACAAGGCATTCAAAGAGCCTTTACCAACCTATGAAAAAGGAGAGACTTTGAAACCAAAACCCAACAACAAGGTTAACTATGCATATTCCAATGATGACAATGTGATCAACATGGTTGAACTTGTGGATTTTGAATACTGTGATGTCATTACCATTAAGGGCAAACAAGATAACAACAAACCCAAGAAACCATTTGTCTTGAGGAGGCCTACTTCCAACACAATGGATAACATTTCTTGGTAACACTATGCTAATGTTGTTATTCACTCTCATGCCAAGTTGGTACTCAAAGGCCTTGCACCTTCTACTCTCGATCTCAAACAACATAAAGACAAAGCCCTTGTTGGTCCATCTGGAAAAGGTACAAAACTCACAACAAATTCAATGACAACTAGTTATAGTGTTCTTGATCAACTGAAATAAACTAATGCTCAAATATCCATCTTTGAGTTGCTTAAAATCTCACCTACTCACAAGCAGATTCTGGACAAAGCCATCACTGAGGAAAATGTTCCTCAAGATCTTGATCAGCAATTTCAATCCATGGTAGGTCACCT
Organism: Cupressus sempervirens; assembly: GCA_028749045.1. Taxonomy (NCBI): domain Eukaryota; kingdom Viridiplantae; phylum Streptophyta; class Pinopsida; order Cupressales; family Cupressaceae; genus Cupressus; species Cupressus sempervirens. Next base: position 207,544,899 of record CM053784.1, read on the forward strand.
GACCTCACCTTATCTTATGACCTTCTCTAAGGAGGATGATAACTCACTGAGTCACCCATACAATCAATCTCTACACATTGAGGTTATGATCCATCAGACACGTGTTCGTCAAGTACTCATTGATAATAGGACTGGCCTAAACATTGTCTCTATTGTTCCACTTCAACAATTGAATTATTCTAAGTAATCTATTGATCCTTGAAGCAAGATCACCATCAAAGCATATGACCAAGTGGAATGAAAGTCTCTAGGTCTTGTGGTCTTACCCATTTGCATCAGTCCTATAGAAAAGGATGTCATTTGTCAAGTGCTTGACATTCCCTTGGCTTACAACATTCTATTAGGACGGTCGTGGATACATGAGATGCACGTTGTTCCATCCACATATCACCAATGCATCACATTCCTATTTCATGGCTTTAAAGTTACTATTCCCACCACCACTAGCTATACCTACAATATGCTCAAAGCTATTGAAACTTTTGTTCCTGCTAACTAGGAGTCCATTGATTATCATGACCATAAGTTGAAACAAATTGACAAATCAATCAAACTGAAAGAAATTGGCATCAGAGAGTATCATATTGAACGAGTGCTATCATTAAAATCTCTTCCACAGTCTCCTTGTCATTATGGGAGACCCTCAGAGGCAAAGAAGTCATTTGTATTAACACCTCAAACCAAGAATAATGGCACTTTTGTTAAGGCTAGAGTTCCCCTAGAGGATGAAAGTTAAAATAGAGCCATTGTTGTATGGCTTTGTAGAGAAGAGATTTAGAGAGCAAGCTCGAGAGATCACTTCTGAGAAATATGGACTTGGTCTTAGGATCGTGAAGCATTTTGGTTACAAGGAAACTAGCCCTATTAGGTGCAATAACAATGGCCTAATTGATCCTATCTAGGCAATAGCTCAAAGCAATAGTGATACAACTGGCCTAGGATTTAAGAAGGTTCCTTTCCATTTGGGACCTAATAAATTCATACTAGAACCTAAGAGTTCATTTGAAAATGAGTCACAAGCTGAGTTAGACACTCAAAAGGAACAATATGACAATGAGGATCCCTATCCTTATCTTAATCCTCATGATCTTGCTAAATTATTTACTGAGCCAGATGACTTTGTGCCATGTGTTGGCACTATGGATGATACTAGTGATTCTTCTGAGGAAAATACTAAGCAACCCAAAGATCATTCAGCAAAGGGAGAGTCTAGTTAGTCATTATGCATTGAGTATCTATGTAAGAATCCAGATGATGAAGGCAAGTATGTCCCTATCACTATTGGGGAGTTCTATAGTCTCTCGCCATGTAGTAATGATTCTAAGGAATATGATTTTGACTCTCTTTCAGAAGTGACTACGGATAAAGACATTGACCAGGTTCATGTCTATGAAAACCAAATCGAAGTGGGTGAAATGTCTAGGGTTAGGTCAGATGGGTCTAATCCAACTAGTTTCCTAGAGTTGTCAATTGTTGAAATTAGTACTCAGAGGCATTTGAACACATCTGTGGATGAAGTCATCGTAGGTCTTGAATTTTTGGTCTAAGCACTTAATGACTATACCATGAATGCAATTGAACCAACCACTACTTTTTCACTCACACATCTTGAGCTTATAGACTGAAACCCTAATGCATCTACTGAAGTCCCCACGTTCCAAAATGACTATGCACTCACCTGCTACCTAAATGCTATTGAACCTGTGATGTCTTCCACCAATGAACAAAGTGTCAACATGACTAAAGTTGACATAAAATATCTCAGTCATGTAATTAAAAAGAAAAAATGCAAAAGGTCTGATGCTGAAAACCACATTGTGGTAGTGTCAAAACCCAAAAAATTAAAAACAAAAGATGTATCCAAAGGTGAAAACCTCTTTGAGGTGCTCGTAGATAAGATAGTTGATGTGCTTCCAAGTCACTTTTAGGGGAGATCATCAATGTTGATAGAGCCAACAGAACCAATTAACCTAGGTCTAGAAGAACATCCTTATATGATACATCTAGCACAGTCATTGTCACTTGAAGAAAAGGAAGAGTTCATTGCCTTTTTTAGAGAAGAGAAGATAATTTTTTCTTGTACATACTCTAAAATGCTAGGACTAGATTCTGATCTTATCATGCATCACATAGCACCAGGCATCAAACCAGTTAAACAAAAGCTTCAAAAAATGCACCCTCACTTTGCATTGCTCATAAAAGCAGATTTGGAGAAGCTTCTAAAAGCTAGTTTCATCCATATAATTGATTATGCTGAATGGAAATCCAATATTGTTCCAGTCTCCAAGGATGATAAAACTATTAGGGTTTGTACTAACTTCTGTGATCTCAACCTGGCATGCCCTAAGGATGATTTTTCGCTTCCCAATATTGATATGGTAGTGGATATGACGGTGAGCTATGAGATGTACTCACTTATGGATGGGTTTTCTTGTTACAATTAGATGAAAATTGCATTATAAGATTAGGAAAAAATTGCCTTTACATGTGCATGGGGAAAGTTTTTCTAGAATGTAATGCCATTCGGTTTGAAAAATGCTGGTGCAACTTATTAGAGAGTAGTAACCACAATTTTCCATGACATGATGTATAAGACCATGGAGGACTATGTGGATGATACCTTGGTCAAAAGTGCTAAACACAATACTCATCTGCAAGATTTTGGACCAATCCTAGATTGCATGGAAAAATTTAGCTTGTGGCTCAATCATAAGAAATGCACATTTGGTGTCACATTAGGAAATTTGCTGGGATACATCATCTCTACAAAAGGAATTGAGGTGGATCCAGAGAAAGTACAAGCAATAATGGATATGCCACCACCTTAGAAAATTAGTCAGATGAGAGGTCTACAAGGTAGGCTCCAATCTATTCGTAGGTTTATCTCACAATTGGTGGATAGATCACAACCCTTGACAAAGACTTTGCATAAGGGTGTGAAATTCAATTGGAGCCAAGATTGTCAGCAAAGCTTAACATAGATCAAAAAATATCTTGTCAATCTGCTAATCCTGATGCCTTCTATCCATGGGAAGCCTTTGCTTTTGTACATTTCAGCAACTTAAATATCTTTGGGAATCCTATTGGCTTAGGAAGACAATGACAACAAAGAGAGAGCTATTTACTACTTGAGTCACACACTAATCTCTTATGAGAGGAACTACAACATCATTGTGAAAGCTTTCTTGGTAGTTGTCTTTGCTTCCCAAAAGTTGAGACACTACATGCTTTCCCACACTACACAACTTGTGGCTAAAATAGATCCACTAAAGTACTTTCTCAGTAAGGCAGCTCTCATAGGAAGATTGGCTAAGTGGGTTATGAGACTTAGTGAGTTTGACATCCAATATGTTGAATGCAAAGTTATCAAAGGATAGGCGATCGTAAATCAATTAGCTAATGCACATATGTAGAGTCCCTTGCCAATGAACATTGATTTCCCTAACGACTCAATCCTAACACTTACACACCAAACGTGGGTCATGTTCTTCGACAAGTCCTTCACACAACAAGGATTTGGCGCTAGATTAATCTTCATAACACCATAGAGATACTCATTTCCCAAAGCATACAAGATTTTATTTCCTTGTACAAACAACATTGCTAAATATGAGGTTCTGATCGATGGCATGAAAATTGCAGCTAAATGGAGAATGGATCAGTTAGAAATCTTTGGTGACTCTCAGCTTTTCATCAATTAGGTTAATGATGTGTACCAAACAAAGGATGAGAAACTAATTTCGTACAAGTGCATGGTTGATGACTTGAAGAATTATTGTGCACACATTACCTTCTAGCAAGTTCCATGAGCACATAATAATGTGGCTGATGCTATGGCTACTTTGGCCTCCTTGCTATAGATGCCTAAAAATGATCTCTGACATGAGTTCTTGGTGGAAGCATTACACTACCCAGCCTACAACACCCCTGATTCCAGCATGATCTATTCTATTGTAGGATAGGACTCATCCCATTACCATCACATCTATTCCTATCTCTATAATCAAACCATTCCAGAAGGTCTAACCTAGAATGAGAAACATTATCTAATCCATAATGTTTCACAAAATGTCATTGTTGCTGACAATCTGTATAGGAGAGGTCTTGACAGAACACTTCATAGGTGTTTAGAACTCGAAGTGTCCAAATGCACATTAATTTATGTTCACGAGGGAATTTGTAGATCTCACTCAAATGGCTTGAGACTATCTCACAAACTCCTTGGAGGGGTAAAAGCACAAACCTGTGTCACCTTTTATAAAGAAATGTGATATCAGAATGTGACAATTTAACATTAATGACAAAAAAATGGTATTTGTGTTTAAAATATGGAGATGATGTAAACTGATGAAATGTGAAGAATTGTATGAATTTTATGCCTATAATTTTTATAATTTTTTGGCTAAGAATTTATTCATTTTATTTTATTTTGACGTCCCTTTTTTAAGTATAAAAAATATAGGATGTAGTTCCCGTCAAACAAGTATGTGCAAATCACCTTTTTTTGTTCTAATTTGAAAATATTTTATAGATGACATGTATAGCTAGTGCACAAAAAAAGAAATAATTATTTTTGATGTATATTTTCTTTGTTATAAGTACTCAAGTTCGACCTTGTCAGAATCCAATAGTTTTTTCCTCCTGTCAAAACTTCCCTATCAAATCTATACCTTCTTGAAAATAAATTACATATTCATGAAGAGGATTCTCTCCTCTAGTGATAAATATATTTTTTAAATTTTTTTGATATGATTTACTATTTTTTTTCATTTTCTGAGAGAGCATCTTCTGAAATGTTGAAATATTGACTTATAATATTTTGAGATTATAACATATTATAACTAATCAAAACACTCAAAAATTTATATGATGATGATATTGAATCTGAAATCTATAAAAGGGTATTTTTAGTTTTTTTTTTAAATTGAGTTTTGATAGAGAAATGAGATTTGACCAAAACAGGTTTTTTTATCACAAATGGTGACACAGATCTATGCTTTTACACGGAGCTGATTACTATTGGCCTAAAATGGAGCAAGAAGCTATCAAGTGTGCTAGGTCCTGTAAGTAGTGTCAGTTTCATGGGAATCTAATCCATGATTCAACAAGAGAGCTAATTCTATCTACTACAACATGGTTACTTCAACAATGGGCCTTCGACTTCGTGGGTCAAATTCATCCAACCTCTTCTAATGGACATAAGTTCATTATCACAGCTACAAATTACTTCACAAAGTGGGTAGAGGCAATACCTCTCATAGTCACCAATGGAAAAACTATAGCTCTCTTTATCACAAACTACATCTTCTGTAGATATGGTGTACCATCCTCAATCATTACTGATAATGGAGGAAAATTCAAGAACAAAGACCACAAGGAAATATGTAGGAAATTCAAAATCACACAACATTGGTCCTCCATCTGTTACCCCCAAGGTAATGGCCAAGCTAAGGCATCCAATAAGGTGATCCTCAAAATCCTTCATCACACAATTAGCAAATCTAGGAGAGATTGGCATCTCCAGATTAATCCAACAATGTGGGTGTATAGGAAAAGCATCAAGACTCCAACAGGTACAATGCCCTTTGCTTTGGCTTATGGAGTGGATGATGTGCTCCCAATAGAGGTCAAAATTTCTATGTTGAGAATCTCTATGAAAGGCCTTATTATTGATGAAGATTTTAGGATAGCTCAACTTCAAGAGCTAGTGTTACTGTATGAACATCTACAAGTGACGTGTGATCATCTACGAGCCTATTAACAATGAATGTCAAGAAGCTACAATTGGAAAGTTTGGTCACATGACTTCTACCTGGGTGATCTCATCTTGAGAGAGAACCTTAAGAATCAATAGTAGAGAGTCCAAAAAATGGAAGTTTGAACCAAACTAGCATGATCCTTACATCATTACTATAGTATATGGATCCAGTGCCTATCAAATTTCCACAATTGTAGGAGAAGTGCTCAAGGAACCTCTCAACACTCTCCACCTGAAAAAATCATAAAAATTAGAAAAAGTCCTAAAAAAATTGTTGCTATGGTCAAAAATTAGCAATAGGCGCCTTGGTAACACCAAAAAAAATTAAAAAATTACAAAATACAAAAAAGTTAAAAAAGAGAAAAATACAAAAAAAATGAAAGAAACAAGAAAAGTGCCATTGGTGAAAACCTAGAAATAGGCATCATGGTAGCAAAAAAAGGATTTCTACCAAGAAGGTGAAAACTTGGTAAATAGGCACCTCTTGTTCCTAATGCACCATCTTGCAACACATCTTCTAGCTTCCTATATAGTTGATTTCCTACTTTTTCCACATTCTTCTCATGTATCCATGGATTGAGTTTTGTCATAGCTCAGGGGAATTCCCTTTTAGTGTCACTCTTTTTGAGATTCTCCTCACAAAATCTCTATTGTGATAGTCACCAGTGGTCCTCACTATGTCTCTCTACTATAGCCAGTGTCACTCTTTGTCAAGATTCGCCTCATCGAATCTCTTTCGCAATAGTCACCAATTATTTTAGTTGTGTCTACCTATTGTTACTTGGGTCACATCTCTAGATTCCTTTATGGCAGATCTCTCTAGTGTTAGTCACCAGTAATTCTAGTTGTGCCTATTTATTGTCACTCAATCCTCTTTAGGTTCTTCATCTTGAAGATTCCTCTTTTGATCTTAGTCACTAGTCATTTTGACTGCGTCTGCCTACTATTGTCACCTTACTGAAGAGATTTCTTTCAAACATGTTATGGACACTGACACTTGACATCAATCCCATGACAAAAATTGAACTCAAAATGACATACTTGTTTGGATATCTTGAGAATTTTCTTTGTTTTCTTTGTTTTAGCTTTATCATGTCTCCTTGAGCAACTCAATGATATCATTTCTAACTAGAGAAGTAATGATTGGGGGCATGATCTTTCCTTTGCTTTCTATTTGTGGTTTAGTTCCAATTCATTGACCAATTCCTATAAGAGGGGTGTCCACTATAAGAACTTCCATCTCACATTGGATGGTCGGGTGTACCTTGGATCCTTTTATATGAATACATCAATAACGTTGATTCTTCAATAGTCACCAATTGTTTTAGCTGTGTCTACCTATTGTTGCTTGGGTCACGTCTCTAGATTCCTTTATGGAAGATCTCTCTAGTGTTATTCACTAGTCGTTCTAGCTATGTATTTATTGTCACTTAGTCCTCTTTAGGTTCTTCATCTTGAAGATTCCTCTTTTGACCTTAGTCACTAGTCGTTCTGACTGCACCTACCTACTATTGTCACCTTAGTGAAGAGATTTCTTTCAAACATGTTCTGGACACTAACACTTGACATCAATCCCATGACAAACATTGAACTCAAAATGACATACTTGTTTGGATATATTGAGAATTTTGTTTGTTTGCTTTGTTTTTGCTTTATCATGTCTCCTCGAGCAACTCAATGATGTCATTTCTAACTAGGGAAGTAATGATTGGGAGCATGATCTTTCCTTTGCTTTCTATTTACAGTTTAGTTCCAATTCATTGACTAATTCCTATAAGAGGGGTGTCCACTATAAGAGCCTCCATCTCACATTGGATAGTCGGGTGTACCTTGGATCCTTTTATATGAATACATCAATAACATTGGTTCTTCTCCTTGTTTGTTGGAGTGAACTCTTCATGCTACAGTAAATACTGATACTCATCCTTCTAAGTGAATGTATAGGTCACTACGAGTATACATAGCATATTTTTGTCTCAAGTTACAAACACAAGGGTCATTGTGGATAGAATACTTATTGAATACTTAGCATAAGATGGATATCTCATGTGTTTGGTGTGTCTACCATCCAAGCAACATTTTGGTCATCCTAACATTTATGTTTTGGTGCTTATGTTAACTTGCTACAATAAAAGGGACAAATCTTCTAGTCATTCTGGCTTCTTGTGCCTCAAATGCTTACATTTAATCCCGAAAAACTTACAACATACATCCTATTCATATTCCCATGATTGCAATGTTAGTGGAAATTGTATGACATATGGGGTTTCGTCCTATGCTCAGTGATGATATATGGTCAAGGCTTGGTAATCAGACCTAGGGTTGCACTTAATATAGTCTTGCATTGCATACTTTATTTGCATTAGCACATGATTCAATTTCCACTCTATTTCATCCTTTTTTACGGGGGACTGTGGATATCTACACACGTATTAGGATTCTCCATGGCTGCACAAGTATTTAGCTCTTTGGTTCATATTTGCAGGCTCCTCAAGGGGGTACTTGTCACTGTCAAGCAAAAACATGCAACACTATATGAGATGTCAGTTCATTTCCATATGCATTGCATCCATATAATCATATCATCTGCACTACATAATTACATTATATCAAATAAAACATTGCATTCATAACATAACACATGCATCTCATAATCATCACATAAACATCTTGCGTACATCAAAGTAAAGCACAAACACTAACAATTACATGTACACAAGGATACCTAGCTCAAAATCTAGTATACATGTATATCAAAAATGTGTTTCAGTACAAAAATGAGCACTACTCGAGCGTTATCAGTAAAAAGTGATTCAAAATGGTGCGAGCACACCAATGGATACACAGCCAGAATCAAAATCGAGGATAAAAGTAGTCAATAGCTAGTTGTCCCCCACACTGTCACCCCCAACAATTGGAGGAGGGGGAGGAGGAGGCATATCTAATATCACAAGAGGATGTGCACCCCCAAAATCTCTAGCATACTAGGAAAATTGAGGAACATGCTGAGCCTCATTGGGAATAACTATAGAGTATATTGAGAAGTAATAAGCCACTCAAGCCATTTGTAATTTGACCTCATCCTGCAGCATCTTTACCTTTCACCTGGCTATCTATACTTGCTCCCGTAGTCTCAGGATCTCCTGATCTTGCTCAACAAGCTATGCATCCCTCACTACTACCACAATTTGTAGCTCTCTGATCTACTAGGAAGCCTATTGGATCCACTCCCTCTATCATCAAAACACCTCCTGGGATCCTGTGGTAGGCTACTCTTGCATCTCCTCATCAAGCATCTCAATTTCCTACTTAGTGGGTGCCTACTCCTCCACCCTTGGCCTCTGTTGTTGTCTCTACCCTCCACCACTGCCCCCAACCCTTGGATCCAATCCCATCTGTCATGTAGGGATCTCTACCTATTTCACTCTCTACCACACCTCTAGTAGTGGGCCCTATGGTGCCTACTATTGGGGAGCGTGCTGTAGGGTAGCCTACTACTACTATGTTGGTGCCTATTGTGGGGCTCGTGTTGCTACTCCCAAGGGATCTATGAACTGTGGGAAGCAGTGACTGATAAGATATGCCTGGTATGCTATTGTCACCTATGCATCTGCTACCTCTGGATGGTAGTCCCACTGTGTCGCAACTAGGTTGCGTACATTGATCATAGATCGCCTTGCATCTAGTCTCGTCAGCCATCCTCATGTCAGATCCTTCATGACTCGTGCATAGGCACAAAAATCCTGGGAGGTGTCCTACTACTTCCCATACTGCCTCCATACCCTACTGATAGCAAATCATTCAATAATCTGCATCATCCTCCCCACTAGCGGCCACTAACAAAACATCCATCCCAACTCTCTAGGAGCATCATTCTACTCTGTCTCTCGCTAGGGCCACCATATGATGGAGACTAGGTCATCCAGATGGGCACACCAGTGCTCCATCTTACCCAGGCCTGCTCGGGTAATCTACCATTTATATCTGTAAATATATGGCTCTGCAACCTCCTGAGCACCCTCAAAAATTGGTCATGTGACTAGCATGTGCTCCCATGCCTAGACTTGTAGAACATACACACTGACGATCATACTCATTTGCTCATGGTACACTATCTCATGCATCTCGTAGAACATATGGGTGAGCATGCATTGACCCCATCTGAATCTCTCTAGAGAATCCAACATCCTCTGAAGCATAATCCCCCATCCACACTCCAATCCATGCTGCCCTCTATCAAGTACCAAGAAATAGCTGATAAATATGGCCAAAATTGCAGCCAATCTGTGCATCTACCCATATGTGTGGACAAGCTCATCCCAAGTAATGGCTCGTCCAATAGCTAGCTCCCTTTGAAAAATGTCAGACAAGGCCTATGTACCTACCTGGGGCATTGTGTCATAAGATACCCTCGGTCCATGGAATGGTATGCGCAAGATCCTATATATGTCCTTAGGAGTCACAGTCATCTCTCCCTGAGGAAGGTGGAAGGTGTTTGTTTTCAAATGGATATGCTCCACCAAGGTAGTCAGCAAGCCGTGATTCACCAGCAATGTTGGGATCTAGCATAAAGAAGTGAACCCTAGTCTATCAATATGTGCCATGTTTGCAACATCCAAGCTCCACAACAAAGCCCCATACGGTGGATAATGGGATATGAATGAGACATCACTGAATACCTCCTACACACATGAACAAAAAAAGTGACAAGAAAATAGTCAATACTCGATCAACAAATCAGAGCGATGAAGAAACGAATGCAAAAATCATGCTAAAATGTAAAAAAAGGAAAATTTTCACCAAACTACTGTCATGGATTTTTGCACAAAGATTCATTTCCTCACATGAGAATTCATTTCTTTGTGTGAGATTTTGCATCTTCACACAAGAAAACAAGCCCTCACACAAAGAAATGTGAGCCCCTACGAGCGATCAGAACCCTGCACGAAGACAGACTCTCTCGCACAAAGAAACAAGTTTTTGCACGAAGAGAGATAGTCTCGCACAAAAGGTGACCATCACCCATGAAAAATTCTCACATTCTTTGTGAGAGAAGAGACTATGTTTACATGAGAAAGGGCAATCTTGCACAAAGATCGATTGGGAATTCCTAAAAATGTGCTAAACATGCAATAAATGACCTCAAAATGCATAAAAAATGAAAGTATGAAGGATGATTATTGATCACTCACCAGTGGTCCATAGTCCATTGGCCGAATGTGTCATTAGGAGTGCTTGAAATAGTGATATCTCATGTTCACTACTATATTCTTCTCAGAACTCCTATTCACTAAACACAAAAGGTACAAATGAATTGAAAATGACCCCTTGGGCCCTTATATAAGGTCTGACCTAATGTTGCAAAGTGCTCCAATTTGCATGAAAATCACCTCCCTAGGTAATTTGACTATTTTGGATCCATTTTCGAGATCAAATTTGAAATCTGACACATCTATGTAGCCAAAAAATATGTTTTAAAATTTTCGAGACTAATGCGCTCAAACGCTTGTGCAGTCCAAATTTTTCTGATACTTTGCGATTCTAAGAATCTTTTCAACTCAATTTTTTTAAATTTTCAAAATTTATTTTGGAAAAAGTCAACTGTGGTCAAATTTGGTCAAATTTTGGTCAAATTTGGTCTTCTAGACCTCCAAATCACTTCAAATTGACTCTGAATTTTCTTCTAATAATTATGATCTCTTCTACATTCTGTTGAATCTTGGATTTCTTTTGTATCTCTCAAAAAATTGCTTTACATCATATTTTTGGTGTGTCATCTTTCGATTTTTCTCTTGAGGGGGCAAGATGATTACATCATTGAACTCGAATTCGAAATCAATCTGAATCTTCATTGCTTGGTGTATCTTGTTCCCATCTTATGACCTCACCATTTGGGGCATCTCATCACTAGGGGCATCTTGTTTCCCTCTATCTGATTTCTTTGTCATCTATTTCATCTTGTCATCGGTTGGTTACAAGTATCGAGACAATCTAAATCTTGACTCCTAAGGATCAAGCCTCATTTTGGGGATGATTGTAGGACTCATAATTCAATCTGGCTATCTTTTATCAATCTTAGGTATATAGATGTTCTGTCTGGATCCTTAAAGATTAAGCTCCATTCTAGAGATAATCTTTTAAATGCTATCAATTTCAGGTATGTAGGTGTTCTATCTAGATCCTTAAAGATTAAGATCCATTCTGGAGATAGTCTTTTAAATGATATCAATTTTAGGTGTCTAGGTGTTCTATGTGGATCCTTAAAGATTAAGCTTCATTCTAGAGATAATCTTTTAAATGCTATCAATCTCGATTATCTAGATGTTCTGTCTAGATCCTTAAAGGTTAAACATGATTATGATAGGAACCTTTAGAATGCTTATCATTTTGGGTATCTAGGTGATCTGCTTCGATTCCTTGGGATTAGTCTTCATTCTGGAGATGGTTCTTAAAAGCTTATCAATTGGTCTTCGTGTCACCAACTTCAGAACCAATCTCATCTTCGCATCATGCTTTCTGATTTTCTTTGAATTGAACATGCTACTCGCACATTGATTCAAAGAGGGGCAACATGCAATACCCCAAAATTAGCTCATTGCCATAATCACCAATTCTGGTATATTTCTGATCAACCCTAAAGACCTATCTCATTAGGCAATTCTCATTCTGATTGTCACTAATTGACTTAATTGTCAAATGTAGAAAACCTCAATATGCATTAATCATACTCTCTATTTAATTCCCAAAGTGTTGACTCGTATTAGTCACATTAAACCTATTGATTAAGATTTAATTTAATTATTAAGTATTTATACTTTAATTAAATTAAATTGTCTCCTAAGGCTAATGTACTAATGGATTAAATTTATTTAATATAATAATTATGCTTGTTTTAATTAATTGAATATGATTATTCAATTAAATAGAAAATTCATTTATGAGATCATATCTCACTTTATTAAATTAAATAATATCTTCAAAATCCTCTCTTCAGTTCTAAATGGAAACTCTAAGTGAACTACCTCTCAAAATTGGAATCAATCTAGTTAAGTTTCTCTCACAGTTATGACAAGTTCAGTTAACTACTCATCACACTTAGATGTGAAATAGTTCACTTCACCTGCACAAGGAAGTTTCCATTTCAACTGAATCTTCTATCTAATCCTGACTATTCATCAAGGTTGATTCTGACCATTGACTCATTCCTAGATTCTATTTAAGGGACTCATAATTCCTCATTACAGAGGTTGAATTGAATTGCTATTGAAACTTTGCTGAAATGTGCACTTATTTACCCATTATTAGCATACACTTACATTTCTTAGATTAAGAATCATTCTAGTTTCTAATATGCATACATCTAGTTAATCTTACTTTATATGTTCTTAGATTAAATGCATATCTCATTTTAGAATAATTGTACTCATATAGGCTTAATCACATTTAAACCTTTCATTCTAGCATGGTTTGATTGTCTATACCTCAAATCTGAGAGCATAAGCAGGCAAAATCCACCTAGATAGAAGGCAACAATTCATCGTGTAGGAATCCTCTTGGGTGAACAATCTCATGTTCATTCTAGGATGAATCTGCATATAAGGACTGTGTTGAAGTGTGTGTGTTAGACAAAGGCCACATTCCACACATACAATAAGAGATCACTTTGTACCAATTTATTATTATAGTTAGTATTAATTTTAAAGTTAGTCTTGAGATTATAGAGGTTACCCACATTTAAGTACAAAGGTCTACAAGTTGAAAAGAAACTTTTAGTAGATTAGATGTATTTATTAGGAAGTTATTTGAAACTGATGAAGGGATGAAATTGACTCAAAATGGGAATGACCTTTCTATCATCCTTTCCACTTACAGTATGATAACTTTCTATGTCTTGAAATACTTTGATTTTGAAATTTGATATACTAATATACATGGACCCTACAACTTTTAAATTTTAAATGTTATCAACCATGTGGAAAAATTGGATTGTTCTTTTGTTGACTTTATTGAATGCATTTATTAAGAAATGAGATTCCTTCATAATGTTGCCCCATTTTAAATGGAATATACAAAATAATGAAATTGATATTAAAATTACACTTAAATGAATTATCGTACATCATATTTTAATTTATTTCAAAGCCTTATTCTCCTTATAAAAACTACCTACAAATGGAACTTTTCAATTAAGCATGAAACTAACAATATATTATTTGTATCTAAACTCAGTGTTCACCATAATTAATGTAAAATGGTATTACACCATACGTACCTCAGGACATAATGTTTGCATTGTAACCTTTATAATTTGACCACTCTCCAATATAATAATTACTTCATTACCTACCATGGACATCATAAACAAAACATCTAAGAAGAAAGAAGAAGCTTTGAAATGACCTCAAAATAAAGAGCTATGGAGGTTGTACTCCTTAATGCCATTTCATAAATATGAAAATACCATTATCATGAACATTTGTTTCCAAAAGCTTGGCAAAGAAGAAACTATGGAAAATGCTAGCTCTCAGATTGAGTTACGTAGAACTGAAGAGGTAGTTAGGAAAGACAAGATGAAGTCAAAATGTTTGAAGGAAAGTGGGATAATTCCATTTATGGAGAGCACTGAAGGCCATGATGAGAAGGTGACCTAGAAATTCATTGATTCTTGGAAAAACTATTGGGTTAGTGTTAATGGTGTCTTGTTTGAGATCACGAAGGAGTTATTTGCTAATGCCACTAGCCAGGCTATGGAGGGAAAAATTTGGAGGAAGAAACTGAAAGTTGTGGATGAGACAAGTCAATGAAAATTCTTCTAACCCGATAAAGATCTTGTTTATTTTTGTAGGGGATTTTCTCATCAAAAACTACCATAACCATGGGACATGGTCTTCTATGTTATCATGAGATACATAACCATGGAAGACAGAGTCAAGGTGTGTTACCATTACCATTTTATCATCCTTAAAAAATTAGGAATAAGGTATGTATCTCTTCCCCTTACTTGTCATTACATTCTATAGAAGGCAGTGTGTGGAATATTCATAATAAGAGATAGGTCGTCATGAGATGCATAACCGTGGAAGACATAGTCAAGGTGTGTTACCATTACTATTTCCCCATCCTTAAAATCTTAGGAATAGGGTATGTATCTCTTTCCCTTACTTTTTATTACATTCTATAGAAGACTATGTGTGAAATATTCATAATAAGAGATAGGTGAGTAAAAGATATGTTGTCTACCATCAAACCTTAATTTACCGCCTATAAATTTTTTATAAAGGTCTTCAACTATAGGTCCTGAGCTTGAGCTCTTTGCCCCTCAAAATCATTGAGGTTGCCCAAATTTTGCCTCCTTCTACCAAAACCCATATTAATAGGGAGACTTTTTCTACTGTGAGTAAGATCAAAATGGAAAAAAAATAGATCTTGGATGCTGAAAGAACTCAAACTATACATAGGAAAGGCCCTAATAGGTCAATGAAAAGACTAAGAGAAAAGAAAACTAGCATAAGATCTTAAAGGAAATCCACTATGATGAACTACAATGAATTAGAGTAGTATATGAGTGGTAGTGAAGAGAAGGATGAGGAGATCATGGAAGAGGAATAAGATATAATTATTCCCTCTTGAGTGTCTAATACATTCTAAACTGAAGCCAATATTCTAGATACTAGAAAAGATGAAGTCATGGGAAAATAGGGTATGATTACTTCACCGGTTAAAATGGTTAATCTAGGCACCCACAGTCAAGGGGGCATTCTGAGGGGAGGTGGTTTACAAAAATATGGGAATGAGATAGGAGGTGATATCTAGAAACTGATAATTTGCAGGGTAACTCAAGCATTACTAAGCTAGAGGAGACCATCACCTACATAATCAAGAAGAACAAGGACTTCGAGGATAAATTTGATAGGGTTTCTAAATTTTTAGTGCTGGTGATGCATTCGGTGGTGACTACCCTTCACCTATTGCTCAAGGAGGATACTAGTGAAGACAGAGACATGGATATTACCTATTTACTATATTATTTTTCTGTGAATTATTGGTTGTGCTTGCTTCTAGAGAACACAAGGAATGAAAGAAAGGAAGGTTAGTTCCTTCTTTTGTCCTCTCCTTTTTTTCCTATGATAGCTAGTTTCTTTTAACCTAGGGGGCTTTTTATGTTGCTATTTATTGGACTTGTTTAACACCCTTTGAGGTTTATTGGGGTAGTTATATGTATAATTATGACAATCTTGTGGTGATTAACAATAGTAAGTATAGAAACATCTTAGTTGGGGGGTCTCTGATATTAAGGAAGGGGTTGGATAATTATATGATAATGACATTTGACTAGTTTTCAACTTTTCTTTTCTCTATTCTAAGTCAGCCCTGATTATTGGTTGTCAATATCAAAATATTTTTTTCAAAGATTAAAAAAACTAGGATTAAATAGACCAAAACAAAAAGTATTACCATAGACTTAGATGATCCTAATTTTGGAAGGGAGGATTAAGTTAAACCTCAATGTCATGTCCCCTTTTCAAATAATTAAAAAATAATAATCTTTGCTAAGACAGGCAGGCCCAAGAAAGTGAAGTTTCGGAAAAAGGGAGTTAATCTTTGGAAACTGTTGGACTAATAAATGATAATTATTATTAAAATATGTTTCATTAACCTCTCTTGGACGTGAGTTACAGTTATGCCCTTTTTAAAGAGGTTTGGAGGCATTTTGGGGGGATTCCAGACTTGATTTTCACTCATTCTTGTTATTCTTCAGAGGCTGCCAAACCTGTGGAGAAGGAGACCCAAGAACGGGAGTTTGCAGGTTTCCAGGGAGACCCAAGAACGGGAGTTTGCAGGTTTCCAGGAAGGCTAAGGACGGGAGTTTGAAGCCATTCCATGTGCATGCTCATACAGAGTTTTCCTTTGTGCTGAACAGTGCAGATTTGTGAGTTTCTGGGTGTATTTTTGTAAGAGTTTGGTGTTTCCGGTTGAGTATTTCATATCAGTTTTGGTTGCTGCTGTATTTTATACTTTAAGCTGTTAAAATAGAGCTGAATATATATATTGGGACGTGATTAAACTTCTGAGATAGATTATTAGTGTTCTTGTGGTGTTTCCGAGCATATTTTGTGCTATTTCGGGAGCCCGATGAGCATAGTTTTGGTCCTACATTTTTGAGCTGTTGTGTAAAGGCTATACGGATCTGGAAATATCAATTTGTAGGCTGTTATGCTGCTGAAAGTTCTGTAAAAAATTTCCATTTTCAGATTTATTAATAACAGGTGAAGCTATGAAGCTTTTTGGCACTATTTTCGGCATACCCGATTTGGGGTTTCTTGAGAAATTTGGTGGATCTTTGTGATATCAGTTGTTTGATCTTAAAGATCTGATTAAAGGTTGGAAATATCATAAAAATTCAGAAAAGGGACATTACAGTGGTATCAGAGCCATGATCTTGCCAGCCTGAGGGTTTGTAGAAGTTGCAGGTCAGTTTTGACAACTACCCAGATATTGCATTTCAGTTTTGAGAACTACCGAAATCTTGCATGTCATAATTTATGATTGCATGTTGCTTCTAATCAGCTGCATGTAAAAATTTATGGTTGCATGCTACTTCTAATCATTTTCATGTTAGTTCTTGGTGAATTTGGTGGTTGTAGAAGTTTGCATTTCAGTTTTGACAAGTACCCAGATCTTCCATGTCAGTTTGACAACTACCCAGATCTTGCATGTCATAATTTGGTGGTTGCATGTTGCTTCTAATCAGTTGCATGTCCAAATCTATGGTTTCATGCTACTTCTAATCATTTGCCTATTAGTTCTTGGTGAATTTGGCGGTTGTAGAAGTTTGCATGTCAGTTTTGACAACTACCCAGATCTTGCATGTCATAATTTGGTGGTTGCATGTTGCTTCTAATCAGTTGCATGTCCAAATCTATGGTTGCATGCTACTTCTAATCATTTGCATGTTAGTTCTTGGTGCTTGAAGAAGTTATATCCTATTGGGGTTACACTCTACTTTATCCAGAATGGACAGGTATAGTACAGAGTCTCAGAGGGAACGATCTTGGACAATTGATAGCCAGAGTCAAAATAGTAGAAAGGATGGTTATTTAGACATTCGAGATAAACTTATGAAAATAAGCCATGACATGTCTAAACAGTTGGTTGAGCACCACCGTATAAATGACATGTTATCTGACCCAGCTAAGGTGGATAAGTTGACTGGATTTCTATTTGGCAGATTTTCTCACAGGACAGATGACACAATTCCCAAGAACTTGCATGAGGAGTTTGAGAAACTAGCTGATAGCCAGGTAGTGGTCTCAGATTCTACTTTGCCACAGGAGGTGGTGGGAAAGGATATTACACAGATTGATAGTAACAGTCAACTTGATACTCAAATTGAGACAATTGTTTACAGGTTGTCAAAGGGTGATGCCACAGGTATTCAGGATGGTATAGTTACAACAGGCAGTGACTACAGTGTAGTGGGTTCAGATGATGATTATGAGGATGTTGTTGTGCAGGATGGTGAGATACCCAGTAGAGATGAGCAGACATTGAGCATTCATGAATTTGCTGAGAAAGAGTACCAGGCGCAGTTAGATGCTTCATCACATGAGGTTGAGGTAGGTAGTACTTCACATGATTTATCCCGCCAGCTGAAGGTGAGTGAAGATAGTATTGTGACTTCATTACCTTATCATGACAGGTATGTGGAGTTAGTTGGTATTGGTAATATTACTCAGGTGAGGAGTTTGCTTGAGTTACCAGTTGATTCTAGTTTACGGATATGGACACGAGATTGTTATATTGGTGTTTGGGATTCAGTTGACTGGAGATCTTTAACACTTTTTGGTCGCAGTGTTTGTTTGGGTGCTATCATGGATTTGATTAGCAGATTACACGGTGTTGTCTTTTCTTGTGCCAGTATCTTGTCTGATGTTGGTATTAGTTTTTATACACCGATGTTGGGCTTTGTTCATATATCCAGTCGACCATACTTGCTGGAATGTGTTGATGATCTTTCATATTTGGCAGTGTGTACAGATGAGTCCCAAGATCATATTGGCATCGATGACATCCAGGAGGATGTAGTGGGCAATTTTGAAGACTTAGTTTCTTTGGGTACAGAGGAGTTGGACAGCAGTGCTACAAATTTTGATACTCTGTATGTTGATATGAGCTTTAGAGTTGATTCACAGGACATGGATGGTAATACTCTAGAGACTAGTAACTTTGAGGATACTCCTTTAGACAGTGCATCAAAGGAGGTTTGTAGGAGACAGTCAAGCCAATGCCATCATGTGTCTAATCAGTTGAGAGTTAGTGACCGAGACATTGCTATCACTTGCCAACATTTTGATGCTGCTCGTCAATTATTAGCAGTTTATGGATGGGGTTCTCCTACTAGTGATGAGCAGGAAGGAAGTTATCTTTCCTTGACAGAGATCCACTCTTTATGGGAGGCTATTCAGATTTTGAGACAGAATTATATGCAGTTGGTAGCTGATAGAGATTATCTTATGGAGTGGGGTAGTACAACATATGATGCATTGCTGGCCAAGGAAGATGAGGTGAGTGAGCTTACTGAGCAGCTTGAGGTGACTTTTGAGATTCTTGAGAGTACACAGTTGGCTTTCAAGGAGTCACAGTTTCATTTGGCTAAGGTGACCATGGAGTTAGAGCGACTACAGTCTTTATCTGATTCTATACAGTCACAAGCTATGGTGTTTGGTGATTCGAGGATGTCCATGACTGAGATTGTCAGAGACAATGGAGATGGGGATGCATCCATCCTTGATACTAACATTGGCATATCAGGTTCATTCCCACTAGAGTCAGGTTTAGTTGAGTTGGGTATTGTAGCAGATTATTGTATGCCTGACAGGGTGGTGGCCTCTAGTACTGAAGGCACAGAGACTAGAGATGTATCAAAGGTCATGTGTGATGTTGGTGAGTCGACAGTTGGCATGGTTCCTGATAGTAATACTACTCCCTTGGTGATATCTTTGGAGGTAGTAGTCAGTTCCAACATGGTTGATGATCAATTGCAGTTAGTTTCATCTGGATTACAGTCTGAGCCACTGACTGAGATTGGCGCATTCTATCGGCATTACACTGTGAGGTACGCTCATCAATTTACCTTTGATGACCATGTTGATGAGATTATGATACAGAGATGTACTTTGGTTCCTAGTGCTTATCATCAATTATGGAATAGTTTGATGCCTCGAGATGAGAGTTGTGATGGGCACGACATGGCGATAGGTTTTGTAGTTGATAGCTTGATAATACATGACTTAGAGCAGGAGTTTTGGAGTGATGCTTCAGCAAGTGTTGTTATTGATTCTACTCCTTTGGCTATGACATCTCCTGACTTAGCTAGTGATCAGTCACAGTGGGTTGTATCACTTGTTCATGGTGAGTTGTTGACTGAGGTTGGTTTTTTTAATCAACATTATATTGCAAGGTATGTACATCAGTTAACAATTGATCCTTATGCTGAGGAGTTGATGGCAGGAAAATTTGGTTTGGGTTCCATTTCTTGTTGTTTATCTTGTGATGGCTTTTCACCATCAGGGGTGCATGGGAGTTATGGTTATGAGACAGTGGCCAATGATCTACAGAGTTGTGTTGACTGCAGGAGTTGTATAGTGTGTGGATTCTCCATACTTGGTATAGTTTCATTTGAGAGCATTCACCATTGTTGCAGAGTTGGATTGTACATTCCATATAGGCCAGTGGAATGCATTGATGGTATTTACTATGTTGGTAGTCCACTTTACTTGGGTTTTGATATTCTAAGAGTTTGTGTCTCATGGGTTTTTGACTGTGGTAATGGTGATTTTGGAGTTTGGTTGAGCTATAATTGCCAGTTTGATTATGGATTCCTCTTGGTCATATTGCAGAGGATCTTGCAAGAGTCTGTGTTAATTGGTAGTAGTATAGTTCATGACTACATTTGGGATCCAGGAGGATTGATTGGTTTATTGTTCAGCCATTGCTTGAGGACAAGCAATGTTTGGGAGGGGAGGACTTGTCATGTCCCCTTTTCAAATAATTAAAAAATAATAATCTTTGCTAAGACAGGCAGGCCCAAGAAAGTGAAGTTTCGGAAAAAGGGAGTTAATCTTTGGAAACTGTTGGACTAATAAATGATAATTATTATTAAAATATGTTTCATTAACCTCTCTTGGATGTGAGTTACAGTTATGCCCTTTTTAAAGAGGTTTGGAGGCATTTTGGGGGGATTCCAGACTTGATTTTCACTCATTCTTGTTATTCTTCGGAGGCTGCCAAACCTGTGGAGAAGGAGACCCAAGAACGGGAGTTTGCAGGTTTCCAGGGAGACCCAAGAACGGGAGTTTGCAGGTTTCCAGGGAGGCTAAGGACGGGAGTTTGAAGCCATTCCATGTGCATGCTCATACAGAGTTTGCCTTTGTGCTGAACAGTGCAGATTTGTGAGTTTCCGGGTGTATTTTTGTAAGAGTTTGGTGTTTCCGGTTGAGTATTTCATATCAGTTTTGGTTGCTGCTGTATTTTATACTTTAAGCTGTTAAAATAGAGCTGAATATATATATTGGGACGTGATTAAACTTCTGAGATAGATTATTAGTGTTCTTGTGGTGTTTCCGAGCATATTTTGTGCTATTTCGGGAGCCCGATGAGCATAGTTTTGGTCCTACATTTTTGAGCTGTTGTGTAAAGGCTATACGGATCTGGAAATATCAATTTGTAGGCTGTTATGCTGCTGAAAGTTCTGTAAAAAATTTCCATTTTCAGATTTATTAATAACAGGTGAAGCTATGAAGCTTTTTGGCACTATTTTCGGCATACCCGATTTGGGGTTTCTTGAGAAATTTGGTGGATCTTTGTGATATCAGTTGTTTGATCTTAAAGATCTGATTAAAGGTTGGAAATATCATAAAAAGTCAGAAAAGGGACATTACACTCAAGATGATAAATTTGATATTATCCCCAAATGATGTCAATCTAGATGTCTCATGAAAATGATTTTAAAGGTAAGAACATTTCCAAGGAAAAATAAATAATTCTTAGAGAATATTTTACTCTAGGCAAGGAAAATTCTTCTGTAGCTTTAGAAGATGGCGATAATAATAGAAGGAAGAGAAGTTGGAGGAGGGCACTATAGATAATATTGATATTTTTAAAGATACCTCATAAGAAGATGATTTAATGGACCAAAGAGTTAACTCTCCTATCAATAGTAGCGATGATAATTTTGATATCTTGGCTCAACATGTCTCTCACCAAGAAGGCAATTATAGAATTTCAGAAACTTGAAAACCCAAACTAGTTGACATACTAACTGGAATGAAAGACTCTAAGACTAGAGTTAAAGAATTTCACAAGACAAAAAAATAAATGAGGAATCTTATCCAATCTTTATCCATAATCATTGATAACAATATGAGGATTTTGTCTATGTGTTTTAATTTTGATAGGTCATGTTGAGAAAGAAGGTTCACATGGAATAAGCACTAAATAACAAAACAAGGAGTATAAAATTGACTAAGATCCATACTTAGAGGTATGTAAGGATCATATTTATACACTATTAAGAAATGACATGTTATTAGTAGTCCTAATGATGTTTGTCGTGTAGGATTTTAGTCATTTTATTTTAGAGATGATTTCCAAATATTTTGTTCTATTTGGCACTTTAAGGCTCTCATGCTTGCTAATACTCTATTCTAACTCTTTTTCTTCTTTTTTTAACTTTTTATTCTAGTACCAAATTCTCAACCCTGTGGTCTTTTTGTGGATAATAGTGTTAAACAATGACTCTTTTAGTTGATGTTTATATGAATATGTTAGTGCTAGCTATGTTTCATATGTGGAGCCATATGTGGTGTGTCAATGTTTGTTATTATATATTGGAATATATTATAGCAAGGTAGTTATGTGATTTCTATTGTGCATTGCCAGATTTCGTTTGTGTTTGCTACTCCCATGGATTCTTTCTTTTACATTCGTTAAGAGGGATAAAGAGTTTTACCAACTAAATAAATAAAAAAACAAACTCTATTGATTTTTATTAACACTACCATAAGAATATAATTAAAATCTACAAAAATAAAATGATAAAATGCATTTATAAAGACTATATAGACCATAAGACCCAAACTACCTGTTTTCTAAAAAGAACATATAGATGTAAACCTAATTCTTGAAAACATTGACAAAATAAAATAATAATAATAAATACCTATCTATTTCAAAATATTCTTCATCAAATCTTGAAGTTAAATGACGTAATCCTCGCTATTACGTTTCGGACTTCTTAATGAAGACAAGTAAACACTCATTTCAATCTGAACTCGTGCTTCTAACTATATTTGTTTATTATTATTTTAAACAAATTGATTGACCCATGACATTCTTCAGCTCTTTAGGTAGTTGATTTAAGATAAGACTTTGCCTCCATTATAAAGACAAGGGATATAAAGTCTCTCAGAAACAATTATACACGAGTTGATGATGTCTCTTGATTAAATAAGAAATTCTATGTGGTCCTCAACAGAATCCATCCACTCAAATTAACTGGAACTCCAACGTGTAATTGATTACAATAACTCTAATGAGGTAGCGACAAAATTAAACGGGTCCCTTTAAGATGAAAACTATGAATTTATATCCATGGAGATTTTTATTATAAGCTTAATTTTTTGAGCAGTTGTTATTTCAAAATTTTCCCCTACCGATTTTCAACATTTTATTTTCTTAAATCAGATTCCAAGATTGCTCATGATTGTTTTCTAGATGCTTCTGCGCACTAAGCATTTCAATAAGGACTGTAGATTCGCAATCTTTACAAATTCATTTATTAAAACTAATCTTTTCTCAGCTGGCTGCTTTTTCCATTCTCTCAAGGTCTATAAATTCATTTATAAACCTAATTGTTTGTCAGCTGACGTCTCTCATTGTCTTATCTCAACTGTTTACAACCTCAATCTCAAACTCATCTAATAAACTATTCAATTTAAGCTTAGACTATTCTAATATTGGATGAGTATAAAAATTGGAGGAATGTGCATTCACCCACTGTAGGTCTAGCTCAGTTATAGATTTTGACTTGGTTTCAATGCTACGACTTTGTGGTTGACATCAATTTTCCTTATGACATAGTGAAGGCTGAATGGCGTTGGGGTGATGCAAGCAATGACATAGTGTGATCTATACTCTTATATTTTCCATTTTTGCAAGACCTTTGAGTTTATATTAGTGGCACTTCCTTCGTGCTTTTATTTTGTCACATTGATATTTGTATATTGCAATGGGTATTATTTAATATGCTTTTGTATTTTGGGTTTTCTATTTGGTTAAATAAATTATGTAGTGTGATTTGAAATATCTATGAAGATAGATTGGTAAGTATAGAATATTCAAAGATTTGTTTTGTTGAGTAATTTATTGAGATTATACTAACTTCTATTAGGAGTTACTTATTAATATGATTTTAGTTAAATCATGATATGAAATCAAAATCTCAAGTCTTCTATTTAAACAATGATTTAAAAAATAACATAATCAAACTTTTTCAACTAGACTTTGTGATTAGCATCAGAATAAAAAGAGTTGTATGAGAATTACTTTTGCAAACCAGACATATGTAAAGAAGGGGAAGATGTTCTACAATAGTAATTCTTCTACCCATCTTCTCATCCTGATGATGAATCACAGAATGTGACTAGAAACATTGATATATAAAACTTCTACAAATCGAATCCAAAATCAATTCTAGAATACTTCAAAATTCCACTTAATATAATTTTTAAATTAGTACGATTTAAAATCTTAACTGAGAAAATTAGTCACACTATCTATTCTAAAGATTGTTCAAATTGCTAGAAATTAGAGGACTATACATTTTAGCTGACAAAATTTCTCTTCCCACAAATTAATATTGAAGTTTCTTTTAGAGATAAACAAAACTCCATGACAGATTCACTAAAGAAAAGAAAATAAGAAAGAAATTCTGCAAGGAAAATATCTTATTCATGGGCACTGTAACGAATTGAATAAATAAGTACTTGTTTGAGTACAATACAAGCAATCGTGAACAAGTAAAGAATCCCTGAATAACAATCTTAAAACCAGCTTTCAAGTTTGATAAGCCCATGGCAAGAAAGCCTCCATATCAAATGTGTCAGGCGAGAGCACAGATGGGTATGTTTGAGGATAATAACATGACGATCCATCTGTGAATTTAGACATTTCATCAACATCATATAACTCAGAGATCATGGCTTCGAAGGAGTCAACTGCAAAGGGCATATCCTCATTAACAACCCCATTGCTATCCGATGACATATTGTTCAAGCCATTTGAGATTGTATTTGAATTAGAATAGTGTAGTGAAATCTCCTGCTTTTCCACTTCATCAAAACGAGGAACTGTATCAATAACTGTTTGATGCATATTAGTCTGTGGTATCATATCTTTCATGCCCCCATGGTTTGGCTGTAGGAATATGGTATCTGGCACAGAGGTGGAATAAATTGAGTTTTGGTTAAACCTAATTCCACCGTTTTCTCTTTGAAGTTTTCTCTTAATTCTCGTTCTCCAGTGGTTTTTAATTTCATTATCTGTTCGGCCAGGAAAATACCGAGCTATTCGAGACCACCTTCAAAGAAGAAAAGGATCCATGTGAGTGAAAAACCCAAACCACAAAAGCTACAAAATTACCAAATTTATATTTTATTGTAAATAGAATTGATATATTTATTTGCTGTTTTAATACATGTATTATATTTTCTAATCAATAGAATGCTGACACATGTTCATGAAAAAATATATACACAATTATTGAGGAGCAATAGAATATGTTGCAAACCTGTTACCCAAACGGCGTTGTAGGTCTATGATCAAACGCTCTTCCTCTGGAGTAATGTTACCTCTCTTAAGATCTGGCCGTAGATAATTAACCCATCTCAGCCTACAGCTCTTCCCAGTTCTCTTCAACCCTGATTAAAAAACCTCACATTCAGTCTTTACATAAGTGATTCAAAGTATCAACTATACAAACTTCCCATAAATTTAAACATGCAGAGGAGAAGCACGAAATGAGAGTGAATAAAAATGACGAGGACACACTACATGATACAAAAGAGCTAGACAATTATTTCCTTCCTCAACATCATCATATCTATGATTGAAGAAATTCCTCTTAATAGGAAAACATCAAAGCTTGTATCTATAAAACACCACTAGCAAAACATATATGGCCATACATTTTTGTTCAGCTAATTGGAACTTCAAGAATTCTTTAGAGGAATGAACCTTAAAATGTTTTTGAATTTCACTGATGAACACCTTTTCCTCAAACATATCCACAAACAATTTCTTTGTTACATAATAGTAGACTACAAAAATAATAGATAATCATTGAATACCATGCATTTCATTTCCTTCCACATAGAGATAACTAGTTTCGACAGAAAAAGATTTGGAGGGCAAAAGATTTAAATCAGCTCAATACTCTAAAATTAAGCTTCCTTAAGACATTAGATATGCATTTAGTGGTGGCTTATATTAATCATCAATCCTTTGCAAAATTGTGCCTTTGTGAAATCACCTGCAGCTTGGGCCAAGTAATTCCAACGGCCTTGACCATGAAAAGCTATATAATTGACAAGCAAAGTGTCCTCCTCTACAGTCCATGGTCCTTTCCTAATCTCCCCCTCTTGTGAATTATACATAGAAGCTACACTAGATAACACCTTGCAAAATCATATACTCTTTCCTACAGTGAGAAAAGCAAATGACAATTGTATTCTACTGTTTTAATTTCTCTGGCTCTTTATTTCACCTATGTAAAATGCCCAAATTCTTCCTCAATCTTGAAAGCAAGTTTAGTTTATGAGAAACAACTGGTTGGCTATTAGGTCTATTTATATTTGTAGCTCTCCATGTCGGAAGAGTAATCCAAATCTTGTGAAAGATTTGGTGGACTATTTAACTCACACGTAACATTTGGATAGTTTACACATGGGCAGCGTTGACCAAACCCTAAAATATACCGAAATGTTGAATCGGCTGGCTTTCCAACTGGCTTTTGAGCAGATGGAATGATACCATGGTTAAAGAAATATAAAATATAAAAAGACTCGGGCAAGTCAAAATAGTATGCCCCAGTGGTAGTCAACGCGTTCGGCTGAAAACATATTTTCTACACCTTCCTTTCATGCGTGGAAACGTTTATGATAAACGAGTTGCGGTAAAGTGGTGATGTGGTAATAAGTTCTCTCTAAGGTTGTTCAATCCAAAATTAACTTTCTGGAAGTTGAAGTGGAGTTTTAATTTAAAAGAAATGAAGCTGCGGCTTGAAGATGATTTGTATTGAGATTGGTAGAAAACAGAGCAAAGTACTCTTCAATGACGGAGGTAGTGATGGAGGTTGTTAGTGTCTAAGTAGGTGGTTGTCCTTTACAGCACGTTCAATTATGTGATCTTTAATTAGAATTCAGAGAATTTTTAAGTCAATTTTATGATACATATCTTACGTTTCCAAAATTAGCATTCATTAGATCTAGTTTTGATATCCCAGAAAATTATATCTTTAAGATGATCTGTATTCCTATTAGAGAAAGATAATATGGACTTTACCAATGTGGTACATTCTATACCATGTTAAACTATGTGATGTTTTATGAGAATATAAAGACTTAATATTGTTGATCTATATCTCATTAGTTCTAGTTGATATTTCTTTTTCTAATTGGCTATCCTCAGAAACAAGGATTTTTCATCACTCACCACATCTAGCTATGTTTCATCTTTGGAGATATTATATCTGTAAGAATGTTCAAGATAAAAGTATTTATTTCATTTTTGTCATTTATAATAAGCTATTCCTTAAGTATTTTTAGAATTGACAAATATAACTCCACTATGCATATCAAAAATTAATATAATTCATAGCTTCTTATAAGTAGCAAAATATGTATTGCCTTAAGAGCATTTAAAATATAAATATATTTATGATAACAACTATTTCTTGAATCCCAAAACTCTATATGTGACTTCCTAAAGTTTACTCCTCTTTCTATTGTTGGCAAATAATAAGGTCTTATTTTGTTTATAGAGCTTGAAGGGGAGAAATGAACTTTTTTTGTTTTTGAAAGAAGAAAGCCTACTTACCCAAATGTATTTCATATTAACTACTTTCCATAGCATTATAATATTATGTTGATAGCATGATAGTTATACCTCGAAAGTTCTTCAAAAGGGACTATTTTCCTAAGGAATTGAACATAGCCTTTTTAGTTGTCATACCTAAAATGGATTGAGTGGTCCCCACCTTATATTTTAATCCAATACACCTTTGAAATCTTGTGACACAATTTTTTTTGGGTGAAAAAATCGTTTCATAATACTCCATTTTGTTTTTATTTAAAAATCTATATTGTCCCTCTGTATCCTCTTATCCAAATTTGTTAACAACCATCCCACATATTAACTACACAATTTTGATGACATGAGATGTATGCATACCATGGAAATTTCACTCATTGAAAAATCTCTAGTGATGCAAGATAGCATTAGTTAGCTAGAAACTATTATCTTGCAATTGTAATGCCCAAATCCATTGCCCATCAAGATCTTAATTTGATTTTATCCATTCATCCTCTATTTTATAGTAATTTTTATTATCTATACACTTTCTTAAGATTTCCAAACACTTTCTTAAGCTTTCAGTACACAAAAACTTTCTTAAGGGCCATTTTATCCATATGTGAAGATTTATCTTTTATACAAATAGCCATTTTAACTGTACTTGCTAATTTAGTGCAATAAGAATTTAGTTCTTAATGAATCAAACTTGATTATGGGTTCCAAAGGTTCATTTAAATTGTCTTGCCTTTAATTCACCAATAGATACCATTGCCTAATCCAATTGACAACTTTAGAAATCCTTCCATATTATTACGAAATAGATATTATGAGGTTACTATAAAGAAAACAAGAATATTTATGAACTCTACCACTAGGGCATAATCATTCTACTATGTGCCCTAACTTTACAAACCCAAATTAAATAAATTTTAAAGTCCACTAGATCTACTATAAAATTTTTATGTTCTACTAATTTGGGATGGTTTAAAGCATTCTTATAAACAAACCCTTGTGTGCCTCTTTGTTAAATAGGATTTTATATCCTTTTTTATAAATGTGAATGGATCTCCCCATGTGTTCAATGACTGACTATCTAAATAGGCTCAAACAAAAGGTAATCCATTGTTCGTCATCTCCATATAGTAGTGACAACAAAAAATCAAGATGAGATCTATTTTCAAAATTATTCTCAAAGTTATGAAGTTGAATATCATAAATTGCTTCTTTCTAGGAAAATATATATTTATGATATGGTACATTCACCACTCTAAGTTGGAATTAATGTTTTTGTGCAAAAACTAAAAGTGTCTCAAAATGGGAGCATTACAGGTGTGCATAATTCAACTACAAGAATTTGACTATTCATTCCTATGTTTTTTATTAGGCACAACAAAAGGTAATCCATTGTTGTTCATCTCCATATAGTAGTGACAACAGAAAATCAAGATGAGATCTCTTTTCAAAATTATTCTCAAAGCTATCAAGTTGAATATCATAACTAAATTGCTTCTTTCTAGGAAAATATATATTTATGATATGGTACATTCACCACTCTAAGTTGGAATTAATGTTTTAGTGGAAAAGATAAAAATGTCTCAAAATAGGAGCATTACAGGTGTGCATAATTCAACTACAAGAATTTGACTTTTCATTTGGGCTCAAATGGAGGTTTTTAGCATCTAAGTAGGTGGTTGTCCTCCTTTACAACATGTTCAATTATATGATCTTTAATTAGAATTCAAAGAATTTTTAAGTCAATTATATGATACATATTCTAGATTTTCAAAATTAGCATTCATTAGATCTAGTTTTGATATCGCAGAAAATTATATCTTTAAGATGATCTATATTCTAGACTTTACCAATGTGGTACCTTTTACACCATGTTAAACTAAGTGATATTTTATGAGAATATAAAGACAAATATTATAATTTAATATTGTTGGTCTATATCTCACTAGTTCTAGTTGAATATTTCTTTATCTAATTAACTATCCTTAGGAGCAAGGACTTTTCATCACTTACCACATCTAGCTATGTTTCATCTTTGGAGAAATTATATCTATAAGAATGTTCAAGATAAAGGTGTTTATTTCATTTTTGTCATTTATAATAAGCTATTCCTTAAGTATTTTTAGAATTGACAAGTATAACTCCATTATGCATATAAAAAATTAATATAATACATAGCTTCTTATAAGTAGCACAATATGTATTTCCTTAAGAGAATTTAAAATATAAATAAATTTATGAAAACAACTATTTCTTTAATCCCAAAACTCTATATGTGACTTCCTAAAGTTTACTCTTCCTTCTATTGTTGGCAAATAATAAGGTCTTATTTTGTTTATAGAGCATGACGGGGAGTTTTTTTTTTTTTTTTTTGAAAGAAACAAGACTCCTTACCCAAATGTATTTCATATCAAGTAGTTTCCATAGCATTATATTATTATGTTGGTAGCATGACAGTAGCTTCTTAGTTGTCATACCTAAAATGGATTGAGTGGTCTCCACCTTACATTTTAATCTAATACAACTTTCTAACCTTGTGACCCAATATTTTTGTGAAAGAACAGTTTCATAATACTCCATTTTGTTTTAATTTAAAAATCTGTATTTTCCCTTTGCATCCCCTTATCCAAATTTGTTAACGATCATCCCAAATATTAACTACACAATTTAGATGACATAACATGTATGCATACCATGGAAATGGCCATGTACTGTGCACTCATTGAAAAATCTCTAGTGGTGCAAGACACCATTAGTTAGCTAGAAACTATTATATTGCAACTGTAATGCCCAAATTCATCGCCCATTAAGATTCCAATTTGATTTTATCCATTCATCATCTCTTTTATAATAATTTTTATTCTCTATACACTTTCTTAAGATTTCAATACACTTTCTTAAGCTTTCAATGCATAGAAATTTCATACTTAGTTGCTCTTGTCTCTACTCATGTTTGCCACTCATTAATTATCATTTCTTTCATCTTCACAAGCTTTTCTTCATAGTGGTGAAGGTGATTCATCTATGTTATCTCATTTAGCTTCTTTGATAATATATCTCTAATAATCTTAGATTTGTTTTGACATATGAGTTACAATATACTTAAGTCATTTACTTAGTTCATGTTGAACAAGTATTACGTGTTGAGCATAAGTTGCTAGATATTATATGTCAAGCAAGAGATATGCAGTAAGTGTCGAGAAAGCAGTAAGTGCTAAGTCAATGTCGAGTGGATAGTAAGTGCTGAGTCATTCAGATGGCAAGTGATCAATGGATGCTGAGTAATTCAAAAGTAGAGTTACAACATTGAAGTTGTAGTTGATGATGAGCATCAAGAACTTCAAGTGTCAAGTAATACAATTTTGACATAGTCATTTGTAATGACATAAACTACTATGTAAACCATTTTGGAGTTGATGTAAGGATTATTTTGTGATCTTAGATGATAAGGATGAATCTTTATTAAGAAGTACATGCAACCAATCAAAAAAAGGGAAGGATCAAGTGACATAATGGGTGAATCACAATTGTTGATTCGTACGTAACCCAATGTCACTAAGGTCTTCTTAAGGATGATAAAAACCAATTTTTTTTATCAATGTAGAAGGAGAAAAGAGAGAAGTTTGCATTCACAAATAGAGCATTCATGTTTGCTAAGGAGTTGTGAATTGAGATACATTACAGAATCAGTTAGAGTATAACAAAGGAAAGGAATTAGAGGAGATAAGAGATACATATGATCAGTGAGGATCATGTACATATTAGGAAAGAGGTGATCTATTATCTAGAAATAGAGTGTTAACCATAGGATCATTGTTGAGACATTATAATAGGTGAATCAGTTAAATCTCTTAACAAAGTAGTCTTAACAAGTTTTTGTAAATCCATTGATAGGGTGCTTACTTTATTGTAAGTTAAAGTCCTTTTACTAGGCACACTTCTAATAGTGTGTTGAAATCCTTTAATAGGGTAAGATCTAACAATCTTGTAAGCTTTTAACAAGGGGG
This sequence comes from Cupressus sempervirens, assembly GCA_028749045.1. NCBI lineage: Eukaryota > Viridiplantae > Streptophyta > Pinopsida > Cupressales > Cupressaceae > Cupressus > Cupressus sempervirens. The sequence continues at coordinate 207,576,807 of CM053784.1, forward strand.
TGAATGCACAAAGTTGGGTTGCAATTTTGTGGAAGTCAATTTTGTAGAGTGAGATCTCTTATGAAACGGTACACAATTTCAAAAATGGGCATCCATTTCTCTAAAAATAGGGTACACATTTTTGAAAACATAAAAAATTTGAATTTTTTGGAAATAGGTACCCATTTTTTAAAAATCGGGTGGGCATTTTTTTACTTTTTAAAAATGGGTGCTCATTTTTTTTTAAAAATATTTTTTTTAAATCTTGAGGGGATTTTGAATGCCACTTTGAATTTTTTTAAATGGGTAGCCATTTTTTAAATTTCAAATAACGAGTGGGAAATTCTTTTAGCAAGTGGTGGGATTATATTTTCCTACCTTAGATTTTGGATTGGGATGGGCTTGGTGAGACCAAGCCAGGATTTGGCTAAGGCATTGAACTGAAAAATTCATGCTTTGCCATAATTTTTAGAGGGTCTTCTCAATCAAATTTATTTATAAAAAAAATCCATTAGAGCTCTCATTGTCCCAATTTCAAAAATATACATTTTATAGTGGTATAATTTTATTTGCTATTTTTGTATTATTTTTTAATCAAAGGTGGTACCTAAATGTAGAGTGGTGACATTCACTAAAACTTTAATAACCTTTTTATTTTATTATTTTTCTTAAATTAATTAATATTTCATCAATTTACATTCAATTATTTTAAAGATTAAAAAAAAAATTGAAAAAAGTGAAATTTTGATCAAATTATGGTGTTTGTGCACAAGAGGTTTTAAAATTTTCCTTCATAGCCAATTAAAAACTAATAATAAAATAATTATTCAATTAAAAATAAAGAAAAAATATTATCATCAATGTTTTCTGTGTTACATAACTTTGTGTAAAAGGATTTACAATTATTCATTTATTTGTGTCAAATTATGGTGTCCATACGCAAGTGTTGCATGGTCTTGAAACAAGCATTTTGAAAAAGTGGTTTTTAAGGATCCATACCAAAAAAAATTCTATCATATGGGTACACAAATGAATTAGATATTCAAAACCTAGATTCTGAACACTACAATTTTTATTTCAAAAGTTTTTTTTATATTCAATCTCTAAATGCATCAAATTTTGACATCAATTGACAAGAAATTTGAAAAAATAGAAAAAATACTTCCACTTTTTTCCCAAAAGCGAGACCCAACTTCTTGCACTTACCTAGGGCAAACCTTTCATAGCATAGATCATGTTTCATGATCAAACATTGTAACCTTCATTGGATACACTTCATTATTGTAGTAGTGGAGATTTGTTGGTGTCATCCCCACCCTGGTTTTACCTTGTTCTTGGAGGGTTTATAGGTAACCAAATATCTTGTGTCATACATGTGTTGAATGCTTATTCACTTTCAAGTTATGAATGTATATGTTTAAATTGGTATTTCAGTTTACATGCATAGATTGTGAGATGGTATGGTGAATCATTTTAAGGTTGAAATTTTAATTACTAATTCACCCTACCCCTCCCCCTACACCCCCCTCATGCCCCCACCTCTTAGAGTTTACTTTTTTCATTGTATTTCCAACAATTAGTACTAGAGCCTTGTTCTTTGGAAAGTAAAGCTTTGTAACTTAAGTCTACAAGTTGAGAAAGACTACTGAGAACTAGAACATTGAAATACAACTTTCCCTACATTGGTTGAATGAAGAAATATATGAGTTAAAGTGATCATTGGAAAGAAGGAAAGAAATAGCTAATTCAAAGAATGACACACATTACCAAGCAATTGACCCTACTAAATTATTTTCATATGGAAACTTAAGTGAATTTGATGCAGTGATTGCAAATTTGATGAAAAAGAATGGAGCCCTAACTAAGATAGAACAAGAAGTCCAATTAGTATTTCTATGTGAGGTGATCAAGTAGAAAAAGAAAGATGAAGATGAAAAAGTCATGATTGAAGATGACAAGAGGATACTGACCAATAGATTGGAAGAAAAGACATCAAAAGTGAATAGGATTGTACACATGTAATTGGAAGCATTGAATCAATTGATGACTGCAAATCATGTATTGAATGGAAAAAATATTGAGATCACAAACCCCAAAGTTTCCATACGAACAACTAAGAAATGATCTGAAAAGAGAAAAATAATTTGTTGAAATTAGTTTCAACAAACTTAGTGAAGCCATCAAGTATTTTGAGTAATTGATGATTTCTCCTAGATCCAACATCGATACTATTGGATTAGGTTATACTAGTACTAAAGAAGGTGAACCATCTAAAAGTGGTGAACAAAGGAATGCCAATGGTAAGAACCTAAAACCTACTTGTCATAATTGTGGTAAGATAGGTCATACTACCAATGTTTGTTGTAGCAAGATTGCAAATTGGAATCCTAAAAAGAAGCTCATGGGTTACTACAAAAAATGCAACAAACAAGGACATTAGGCACATGAATAGTGTATATGAGCAATGTTAGTATGCTAATAGAAATCAAATTTAAATAAAGCTTCTACAAACTAAACAAAATTCATAAACTTCAAGATAGACTAAGATGAGCTCTCAATTGACAATATGAGCCACTAATGGGCTCTCTCAATGAGAAGTTCTCTTGTTGAGTGGCTTTGTCTAAATAGATAGGATGTATGCTCAAGCTCTATGCTTCAAAAAGGGCTTCAAATAGAGTTGAAATTTTGGTGTGAGTGTATGGTTTTGATGTAAAATGGCTTCTTAAAATGGCATTATGACTTTACTTCATGGATTGTGTTGAAATGGCTTGGGAGAGGATCCAATTTATAGGCAAGAGGCTTGAGGGATTGAGGGCTAAGATGCAAGGATGAGAAAAAGCTCATGGAGGGCTCAGATTGCATGAGAGGAGAGCACATCGATTGTGCTTCCTTACAGCCAATCAAAGAGTGACACATGTCACATGGTGAGAGGATGGAAGAAAGGGGAAGGATGAGTCAACAAAGGAGGCTCAAGGGATAAAATCTTCATAAAGATCCTCATAATGGCTTGTAAGGGCAATAAAAGGGCTTGGAAGAGTCATTTATGGCCTAGTGGGCTTCATAAAGTTTTATGGTTGAGATATTTTGAAGGAAATGAGAGAAATTTCGACTTGGGCTTGATTAGGAAGGTTTTAAGCTTGCTTAGGATTGTGCAAATGATTAGAGGATGGATTAGGATGGTTTAGGATTAGCTTAGGGATAGGTAAGTGGATGGCATTTAATGAGGGTGGGTGAAGGAGGAGATATTTGTTAACTTTGGCTCGGGTTAGTAAGTCTTAACCCATGTTTAGAGAATGTGACAAGGTCAGGAGGGGATTAGGATTAGGTTTAAAGACATCTTCTAGAAGAGTCTAGACTTTGGATGAGGATAAAGACTTTCTAGAATAGTCTAGAACTTCCTAGGATGAGGATGAAGACTTTCTAGAAGAGTCTAGAACTTCTTAGGATGAGGATAAATTAGATTTTTAGGAAATAAATAAAGTTTTATTTATTTCAAGGGTTTGGGTTGAGGAGATATTTATTAAAACTTTTTAAATAAACATGAGGATTAATATTTAATCTTAATTAGATATTTTGAGTTGGGATTAGGTGTAGGAAATGATGGGATTAGCCTTTAATCAAAATTAAAGAAGGATTAGAAGATTTCGGAAGAGATTAGTGGTCTTAAGGAAATTGGTCAAGTTTTGGGCAAAAAATAAATTTATTATTTATTTTGGGTTTTTTGGTCAATTTATTAATTAAATAATTAATAAATAAGGAAATAATGTTTAAATAAGATTTAAACATTTTTGGGAGGGATTCCTTAATTAAATATTTTTAATTAAGATAAAGGGATTTAATGGCATAAAAATAAATAAATTAATTAAATAATTAATTAATTAATAAATGATGATGTCATCAGGAATTTTTCAAAAAATAAAAATACTTTATTTTCTAAAAGTTTTTAGGTGTCTACATTTTGCCCCTCTTTGATGTGATGCTGCAAGTGGCATGGCATCAAAGATAAGAAAATAAGATGCCCAAGGCTAGAGTAGAAGAGGAGAGAATGGATTGTGAGATGCCCCCTCAAGAAGGCGGCGGGGAGAGAAAGCGAGGCTCGATGGCTTCTTGAAAAGTACAAGAATCTCGAATGAGCAAGAAGACTCAAATTGGTAAGGAGAAGGGGCTGAATTAGCTCAAACTCTCACTATGGGAGAATGATAAAGGAGAATCAGATGCACAAGAGGAAGAAAGCTTAAGACTTTAGGGAAGGTGGAGGATGAAGGAGCGAAGTGCTATAAAAAGGAATCCAAGATAGGGAGATGGATGAGGGGATTATAAAGCTGATGCAATAGGATTTCAAAGAGTCAGATTGGCAGAAGATGGGTTTCGAAGATCCCTAGGACTAGGATTGTGGATCTTGAAAGATGAGGCTTGGTGGATTGATTTGGATTGGTGGATCCCTAAGACTAGGATTGTGGATCCCTAAAGCTAAAGGTGAGGAGTGATTCAAAGAGATACTGATGCATAAGCTGGGGTAGGAGAGACAGATGTTGGATATGGATGGGGGATAATGGAGATGAAGGAAAACCATTGAAGCTTTTTGAGTGGGGGGATACTTCAAAGAGAAGTACCACCATGTAGTTGAGCACTAGATTTGCTATAGGACTATTGGTTAATTTCCAAGGTTACCAAGAACATCAAGGCCTTTTCACCAATTGTCCAAAGGACTGACAAACTGACTCAAAACAAACATGCAAGGATTGCCCCAGTATCACACATGAATCCCAGAGGAAGTAGTGTGGAAACGACACTGGGTAACCCACAAGAAAAAAAGAAAACAAGAAAAAGACATGATCAAGACCTTACACTCTGATTGTCCCATTTGCAGTATACCATGATATGGAAGATTGTGTCAACCTTGAGGAGGGAACAAGGAGATTGCTTGGAAAAGATATTTCAAGACCCAACAGGGAAGAGTCCAAATCAAAAGAAAGTGAAAATCCAAAAGAGAACCGTTTGCCAACGAGATGGGTAGGACGAGGTACTAACAGACCAAGATCAGACATGAGGAAAGCTATATCCTGCAAGGACCTATCAGAGAGCACCTAAGCTAGTGGATTTGGATGAGTGATGCGTCTGGCAAGCTGAACTAAGAAAGATAACACTTTGGTGACATAAAATCTAGCTAAAGGATGCATTGGAATAGCTAACCAAGATGTGCGATGGGTGCAAGATGCTGATCAAGGATGAACTAACATGAACGCTAGATAGATACAATGGTACTAAGCTAAAGAGGATGTACAAGTTTGTTCATGTTTTGGTTTTTGTGAGACGGAAATGTTTGTGAAGGATGGGATGTCTATAATAGGTGATAGGTGGATAGGTAGATGGTTTGTGAAAAGCTTAAGTGAAAATGGGGTTTTGTGTGTGCACATGATAGTATACAAGCTAGGATACAAGATTATTTACAGGCTGGAATATGGTACAAACTTTGGACAAGATTCGGATATACAAGGTATGGTACAAGATTTACAAGGTATAATACAGGCTTTGGTACAAGATTTTACAAGCTATACAGGAGGTATTTACAAGCTCCATTAGATTTTGGATATTTGGTTGGAACACCAAGGGAACAAGCAGGTGTTTTATGGGATGGTGGGTGAATGGATGAGGGATAGGATAGTGATAGATAATGGATTAGTCTTAGTACAGAAGGTGCCTGAATTACCAGGTTTTCACCAAGGTACCTTTCCAAGGCACTTGAATTGCCAAGTTTTCACCATTGGACGCTTATTTCTCTGTACTATTTTTTTTGTATTTTTCAAAAGCTAGGTATACCAAGGATCTTCAAGCATAGAACTTCTTGAGATGAATGATGTTAGTAGGATCATTAAAGAGTTCTCCTTTTGGTGTAGATAGCTAATAGGCTCTGGAGCCAAAGGAAGCAGTGACAACATAAGGACTAAGCCATGTAGGTTCAAACTTGCCTTTCTTTTTTCGATCTTCTTGGACTTTCATGTTTTCTTTGAGGACCATGTCACCTGGCTGAAAGTGTCATGGAAGCACCTTCTTGTTAAAATTCCTTTTGAGAGGAGTTTGATAGACTATGAGATGATCATAGGCTTTTTGTCGCTTCTCGTCTAAGAGATCTAGTTGGGTGAGCCGAGCTACTCTGTATTCTTCATCTGATATTTTCCCTTGCAAAGATATGCGCAAGGAGGGAAGTTCAACCTCTATAGGTAGTACCTCTTTGGCACCATAGACTAGGGAGTATGGAGTTGTGCCTGTGGATGTACGAAAGGAAGTTCGATAGGCCCATAGGGCTGGATTTATTTGTATGTGCCAATCACAGTCAGAATCATTGACAACTTTCTTTAGAATTTTGAGGAGGGTTTTGTTAGTTGCCTCTACCTGGCCATTACCTTGTGGGAAATATGGGCTAGAAAAGTGGTGATGGATGCGGAAGGAAGTGCATAATTCTTCCATGTTGAGATTTTCAAAGTTACCTCCATGGTCGGTGAAGATGGTGGATGGGATGCCGAAGCGGCAAACAATGTGGTACAAGATGAACTTGGAGACCTGAACTCCTGTAGCTGAGACTAGGGGGACTGCTTCCACCCATTTAGTGAAATAGTCTATAGCTGTTATTATCCATTTATGTCCATCAGATGAGAGGGGTGTGATAGTTCCAACTAGATCAAGGCCCCAACAAGCAAAAGGCCAAGGTGGTGCAATAGGCTGTAGATCTTGTGCTAGAGCGTGCACAAGATTTGCATGCTGCTGACATGGGAGACACTTTCTGACAAAGTCACAGGAGTCTTCTTCAATGGTAGGCCAATAGTAGCCTGCTCCAAGGATTTGTTGCGCTAGGACAATACCACTCATGTGGGAACCACAAATTCCAGAGTGTACTTCCTTTAACACAATCGTGGCCTCATTTTGGTCTAAACATCGAGAGAGAGTATCATGATAACCCCGATGCTATAGGGTATTGGCTATGATAACATAGTGAGATGATTTTCAAATGAGATTTTGGCGTTGGGTACATGTGAGGTGAGGGGATATGATACCATCATTAAGGTAAGCATGAATCTCATGGTACCAAGGGGATTGGGGACCAACCAAGATACAAACACGGTTTGAATCCTCATTTGCATAGGCTGGTGTGAGGAGCTGCTCCACTAAAAACTCATACTATGTAGCTGCTTGGGGAATTTCCAAGAGCGAGGTTATAGTAGCCATAGCATCTGCTGCTTTGTTCTGTATTTGAGGCACTTGTGTAAACTGAAGCCTTGTAAAATGTTGGGTTAGCTGATCAACTAGCTCTTTGTAGGGTAATAGCTTTTCATCTTTGGTTTGATATTCATTTAGGGCTTGCTTGATGATGAGCTAAGAATTGCCAAAGATATGTAGCTCAGCAATGTTCCATTCTGCAGCTATCTTTAATCCTGCAATGAGGGCCTCATATTCAGCTATATTGTTGGTGCTAGGGAATTGTAGCTTGAAGGCTTTTGGAATGTAATCTCCTTGAGGTGTGACCAACAATATTCTTGCCCCTGTTCCATGATATGTGTATGAGCCATCAAAATAAAGTTTCCATGGGGGTTGTTCTTCAATTAGATAGATATGCTCATCTGGAAATTCTGTGATCAACGGATAAGCATCTATTAGAGGTGCATCAACTAGGTGATTTTCTATAGCTTGCCCTTTGATTACCTTTTTGTCCACATACTAGATGTCAAATTCGCTAAGGAGCATAACCCATTTGGCCAAATGACCTGTAAGTGATGTTCTGGAGAGCATATACTTGAGAGGGTCAATCTTGGAGACTAGTTGGATGGTATGACTTAGCATGTAATGGCGAAGCTTTTGAGTTGAGAAAACAACTGCAAAAAAAGCTTTTTCCATAGGAGTGTAATTGAGTTCATAACCAACTAAGGTTCTACTAATATAGTAGATGGATCTTTCTCTGCTGTAGTCATCGAGCTATGCTAGAAGTGCCCCTAGAGCAGTAGGTGTTGCTGATATGTACAAAATCAGGGGACGAACAGGAACTGGTGGAACCAAGATAGGGGGATTGATGAGATACTACTTGAGATTGTCAAAGCTACACTGACATAAAGGATCCCACTTGAAGTTCTCATCCTTCTTCAGTAAATGTGAAAGTGGTGTACACTTATCTGCGAGTTGGGAGATGAAGCACCAAACAAATTGAAGCTTTCCATGAAGAGAATGAAGTTGTCATAGTGTATGGGGAGGAGGCATGTCTAAGATAGCCTTAACCTTCTTGGGGTTGATCTCTAGACCTCATTTAGAAACTATAAAGCCTAGAAGCTTGCCAGATGTGACCCCAAAGACACATTTCTTGGGATTCAGCATGAGATGATATTTGGCTAACCTATCAAAGACTTTCTCCAGGTCGGAAAGATGATCCATGAAGGTATGAGACTTGACCAAGATATCATCCACATAATCCTCCAAAATGCTATGGATGAGATCATGAAAAATGGCTGTCATAGCTCTTTGATAGGTAGCCCCAGCATTCTTTAGGCTAAAAGGCATCATGTTGTAGCAAAAGGTTCCCCAAGGGGTAGTGAATGCTGTCTTATGTTGATCCTCTTCTGCAATCTTGATTTGATTATACCCAGAAAATCCATCCATGAGGGAAAAAATTTCATGTCCAGCTGTAAGATCTACAATCATATCTATGTTGGGCAAGGGAAAATCATCTTTTGGACAAGCTTTGTTAAGATCTCTGAAATCAGTACAGATTCTGATGTCACCAGAAGGCTTAGTGATAGGGACCATGTTGGAGATCCACTCTGAATAGTCGATAGGTTGGATAACCTTAGCAGCTAACATTCTTTCTAACTTAGCTTTGACCAGTAATGCCACCTTGGGGTGCATTTTTCTAAGCTTTTGTCTGACGAGCTTGATCTGTGGATTGACTGCAAGATGATGAACTACAAGCTTTGGATCAAGCCCTGGCATGTCCTGATATGACCATGCAAATTGGCCAATGTTCTCTCTTAAGACCTCAAAGAGGAGATCAGCTTGGTCTTGTGATAGGGATGCAACAATGTGAACAAGCCTAGGGATCTCTGAAGAACCGATGTTGACTTCCCTAGTATCCTCAATTAGAATAGAAGATATCTTTGGTCGATTATCTTGAGGAGGTAATGCTAAATCCTCATGTTCTGCTTGTGGCTCTGGATGTTCTTGCTGAGGGGTTCTCTTCGCTTCCTTAGCTAGTCTCAGATTCACCTTAGTTCCAGTTTTGGGTGTATCGAAACTAGGTTGGGGATTTTCTCCAAAATACCCCTTGGGATCTAGCTTGTAGATATAGGCAGAATCTGGCTTTGTTTTCTTGTGAGGTGTTTTAGCTCCCATGAATCTCAGAAGCGCGTCCTCTAATGTGAACTCATCAATGTGTATGACACTTGGTTTGTCCCAATCTATGAGTTGTGGATGGGCGAGTGGTAGGTCAATGTGTTGGATGGATAGTTCTTGGAGAACAGAGTCTCCGAGGGAGATTTGGTCTAGGATATTGTCGTAGGCTCTCTTTTCAACTTCCTCAAGAATGTCTTCGATTTTGACAAGGTTTCAATGAATGTTCAAAAAAGCATGACCATCCATATTGGTGCCCTCAGTTGTGAGTATGCCAAAGCCAAGACTTGACTTCGATTCCCACTTGTGTGCTTTGATGGGGCACTGCATGCCTCTTTCTTCTGGTCCTAGACCACCACCTTGATAGTTCCATTTTTTAGTGATGAGCTTATCTTCTTGGGGATACTTTTGGCTGAAGTGATCAAGGCGTTCCTGATTCCTTTGAGGTGTATCCTTATGTAACCAATTGTTGATATCTGGAGTGAGGTCCTCATGAAGAGGGATTTTCGAGGATACAAAGATTGTTGGGCCAAACTGTTTGTATCGAGGAGGTGGAATCTCCTTAGCTTTGTGATATGTCAGTCATCAATGGGCATGTGGATCAAGTGGGAGTGCCCCGACAGCAAATGCATCCGATAGACTATACTCTCCATAACCCTTGTTATTGATCTTCACAGTAGACAGGGTAGAGGCGAGGATGGTTTCTAGGTCATTACAAGTGTGGGATGAGCTGGCGATGGATGTGCCAATATCAATTCTAGGGCAATGGTTTGTATATGAAGCTTCAACCGCATTGCAGTAAGCAAAGGGTTCTGGATCGGCATGGATGGTTACCTCAGTGCCTTGATGCAAAAATTTGACGCACTGATGGTAAGTAGATGGAACGGCTTTCATGGCATGAATCCATGGGAGATCGAGGAGGATGTTGAATGGTAGGTTTAGATCAATAACATGGTAGAGGGTTTCTTGGATGACTAGCCCAACCTTGATTGGCAACAAAATAGTTCCTTCTGTGGTTCTTTCCAAGTTGTCATAAGCTTTGATGGTGATAACCTCACTGATGATATCTGCCTCAGTATACCCAGGTTGTTTTATGAATTTTAGGGTGCAAATATTCAAGGCTGATCCATTATCTATCATTACTCTTTTCACAGAAAAATTGGATACCATGATGGCTATGCGAAGCAGAAGGGTGTGATCTGGCTCGACCATGGGTATGTCGGTGGGTTTGAACGATAGGGCTCATGAGGATGAAAGGTGTCCAACAAGATTGCAAAAATCAGTAGCATTGATATCAGAAGGAACACGGGATTCTATGAGAGCACTGTCAGTGATGTTCTTGTACACAGGACTAGTGCAAAGAAGGTCTAAAATGGAGATTTGGGCTGGCATGTTCCCAAGGTGTTCCAAGATATTGTACTAGCTTTTTGATGGAGCTAATGGTGCTGGTGAAATGGGTGGGCCTGCGATGTTAAATCAGGCTCTTCGAGTGGTGACTGCACATTCATTGTTTGGTCCTTGGATATTGATAACATTGACAGAAGGCTCTTTCTTAGATATACAACCTATAAGGCTACCATAGTCTATATAGGATGAAGTGGTGTCATTGTTCTTCCCATGTTGTTGGTTTGGCTGACGGTTGTTGGTGTTGTTGTTGTTGGTTTGGATAGGTGCTTTTCTAGGATTTTGATTGTTGTGAGGAAAAGCATTTTGATAGATTTGTAAGCCTGCATTGGGAGAGGTTTGGGCACCAACAGTGATTTCCTTCCGATCAATGAGTTCCTGCACATAGTCTTACAGTTTCATGCATCTGAGGGTAGTGTGACCTTTTACCCTATGAAATTTGCAGTACTCATTGTCTTTGTACCATGCAGCTTTGGATTGGCTTGGGTCAATTTACTGGGTAGGAGGAAATTTGATGAGGTTTTCCTTGACTAATTTACCAAAAATGACATCCAATGGCCCACCAAGGGGTGTATAGTTTCTAGGTGTAGGTTGGAATCTGGGCTTTTGTCCTGCAGCTACATTGATGGCATTAGCTTGATTGCTAGACACTTGAAAGTTTGGTCTTGGATTGAAGTTTTGATAGCTGTGGTTATTCTACTATTGGTAGTTGATAGCTTGATGATTATTTGGTTTATAGGGTGGGTTGGACTGGTTGTGAGAAGGACCAACAATATTCACATGTCTGGTGTCAGTGACGCCATCTGTTGCAACATGCTTGTTTTTGTTCCAATACCTAGACTTGTCATTGGAATGTGATTGATTTTGGTTGGCTTCCTTGTAAATCTTGACCACACCATCTTTAATGAGTCCTTTCTCAAGGATCATTCCTTTCTCTTTGATATCTTTGTAGGTCTGCAAACAGTTCATGGTCATGTGGTGAGCCAAGCTAGGATGTGCATTATCAATAAACATTTTCACCAAATGGCGCTCTGGCAAGGTGCAAGATATGTGGGTGGTAAGGGTTTGCGATCTTTGCAGATATTCAGGAAGGCTTTCTCCACCTTTTTGCTTGGTGTGGACAAGATCAACTACTGATAGCTCTGTTGCAACAAGATGGGCATATTGGGCTACAAATGCCTTAGATAATTCAGCAAAAATTTTAATTGTGCCATAGGGGATTCTATAAAACCATTCAAGAGCTGGTCTAGGCAAGCTTTTGGGAAAGAGATGCAAGAGGAAGATGTCATCATATGCCACTCCTTGGTAGTGCATGTAAAATTCTTTGATATGTGTGACAGGGTCTCCTTTTCCTCTAAATTTGTCAAATTTGGGTGTCTCAAAATGCTTGGGGAATGGTGTAATGGTAATGGCTCTGTCAAATGGGTAAGGGCACACATTCTCAAACTTGAAAGTTTTTGGATCATTTCCCTCTTGGATGTTCGTCAAATATGTTTTCATGGCTTCCCATTCTGAATTAATGGGTGATGGCTGGGGTGCCCCCAATGTAGGAGTGCCTTGAGGTAGGTATGCACTAGATGGGGCCATTGAATATGAATGGCTATGAGGGATTGTACATTGTTTGGGCAGCTACATGGTGGATGATGGTTTGCTGAGGGGGAGGTGGTGCATAGTGTTGCATGTGCTGCAAGGCTTACTGTTGATATGGGATTTGAGGTTGGGATTGAGCAACATAAGCTGGCTGTGGGATAAATGAATTTCTTTATGGAGGTAAGGTATAAGATGGTTGTAAAGCTTGGGGAAAGGATCAGGGGGCTTGTGGGGTTTGACCAAGGTATGTGGGTTGCGCCCCCATTTGGGATGGTACCTGCAAATAATTGGTGGTTGGCTAGATTGGTGGGTAACCTCCTAGAAGTGGCATTAAAAAGTAGTTGGTAATAGGAGGTAATGGATTAGTTGGTGGTGGAGGTGGTAGGAATTGAAAGCTAGGAAATGGAATTGATGTGGTTTGATAGCTTGGTGGTTGGATTTGGAAGCTTGGTAGACTGGTGGCGAGAGCTTTGATCACTTGAGAGTTGGGCAGAACATTGGTAGTAGCTTGTGGGGTTTGATAGCTTTGTAGAGTGAGGGTAGTAGCTTGTGGATTTGTGGCTGATGGCACTGAGCTCCCAAGACCTAATGGAAATGATGGGATTGTGCTTTGGGCTGTGGTGAACAAGCTGGGGGTGATGAAAGGTTGATTACTTGGCCCCATGGGCAGCATCCCTATTGTATATTACTGAGGTTGGCCAAAGATGCTAGCACTGATTTGGGAGATGAGTGGATTTGGAAGGCTGGGTTGGGGAGCAACAAAAACAATAGTGAAGGGCATGAATGATGAGGTGTTTTGGGTAAAGGGCGTTTGGAGCACAGAGGTATGAACCAAGGATAGAGTGGTGGTGGGCGGGTTGGCTTGCGGCATGGAGATTTCAACTTGGGTGGATGATGGTATGTTTTGGTTTGTTAGATCATATGGATTGGCTGGAGGCTCTTCTTTTGGCATATATTGAGGATAATTTGGATCATAAGAGCCTATGGGTGGTGGCAGCTACCCAAACAATGGGTGAGATGGATTTGATAATGGAGGGGGTCTTCCAAAGTCAAAGGTTCCTACATTGTCCCTTTGGAAATTAGCCATGATTGTCTCTTTGTTCTTGTCTATAATGGCGTTTACCAATACTGCATTTCCTGGTTGGTTCATGAAAGCTTCAATGTCAGTAGATAATGGCATAGCTTTCTCTGGGCTGAAGGATGGCTAAGTGCTCAAGGGGGGTGAGGTTGTTCGATCCAAATGATAGGGCTCCATTGTTTCTTTCTTCTTGGCTAAGCGAGTGACGGGTGGCATGAAAAATGCTCCTAGGGATGAGATGCAACAAGTGTTGGTGGATGCAAAAGGGAGGAAGGCTTTTCTATGCAAATGATTTCCTAGGTTGAGGCAAAACTATATGACAAAACCTAAGGAGGATTGGGTTGGGGATTCTAACTTCAAAGATATGTTGCCAAAGCACAAAAGGTCTGCTTTCCTATGTGCAAGCTTGGTGGTGATTGTGTCAACTTAAGGATAGACTGATGATCCTTTAGGAAGAACACGAGATTGACCACTTGTGGATCCCAACCTTTAGCTCAAGGTGATTAGGGATAACAAGTGGCAAAGCTAGATTACCCTAGACAAAGCTTTGTCAAAGGAATAACCTTGGTGAGATTGGTGGTTTTGAAAGATTTTAAGAATGGAAACCTTTTAGCAAGGTGACAACAATTTTTGAAGGCTTAGATGTGAAGATTTTGGATTGCTGGCTAGATGGTTTGGTCCTAAATGAGATGGATGAGCTAATAATGCTTAAGGGGATAACCTAAGATGGCTAACTTTCCTACAAAGATGACTCTAAGGTGAAGCTTATCCAAGAAGGTGTGGAGAAACAAGGGTGTCTAATCATAGAAATCATGCCTAGTTGGTAAGGCATAAGCAGGATTAACTCCTGGATATTGGCTAAATTTGATGGTGTGCTCTAACCAGGCCTCTTGAAGTGCTTCATCGGTAGCTTTATCCTCTACTTTGTGGAGTTTGGCAATTCGAGGACTTGGTGTTAGTTCTTTTCTCTTGGCTGAAAGTTCTTGGTATGCCTGAGATGGTTTGAGTTTAACTTTGTGGAACTTCTGTTTGGGTTTGGGTTGCTCTGACATCAATTCTTGAATCTGCTTAGCTTTGAGAGACCTCGATTATTTTGCTTCAACTTGTTCAACTTATGGAATAGGTAGTGACTACGCTAAGTGTACCCTAACCTAGGATTGACAAAGTTTGGCAAACATTCATTCAATAAATAAAAAAGCAAGCAATAGATAGGAACAACTAGATAAAAGTTTTTGATTCTCAAAATGTGATACTTGTGCAGAGGAGTGTGTATGTTTTACAAATATTTCGATCAGTCACTTCAAACACATTAACACTCTAGATGGTTGTCTACAAGGGTAACAATTGGTTTAGCTAGGGAGTCCTTGATATACCCAAAGGTACATGAGGCCCAAATCTGTAGATGAAACCAACAAGATGTCACACAGCCGAGAGGAGCGGTAACCCACTTCTCCTCTTTCACTTCTCAAGGGTATAAAGTTCCTTGAGGCTTAGCCTGAGTGACAAAAATCTTGATTCCAAGACAGGTTTATTTTGATTCACCTCCCAATTCTTATACTCTGCCAGAACGCTAGAGTTGAGGTCATCCAAGGGGTGATGAAATCCCCAAGCAGGCCTCCTAAAAAGAAACAAGGTTTTGGATCCTAATCTTATGCACCCAAGATGGCCTCGAAAGACAACAAGGGGAGAGAAGACTTGGATGACCTTGGACTAAAAAAAAAGATGCTTGTTCTTTTACCAACTGACTCTTATGTGTGATAATCTAGACTTTGCAAGCACTCATGTTTAAGAGACATTGTTCAATTCCAACTTGAAGCACCAACAAAAGTAAATTGATCGAAGAATGCAAACAAGAAGAAGAGTTAAGGTCAACAAAAGAAAACTCGTGTGCCCAGAGGCCCTCCACGTCAAGTATCGATTAATTTCCTTTAAAGCATTCAAGAGTTGGTGTGATTTTGTTTTAAGCCCAAAGCAAAGATGTGCGAGACTCGATTTGTCAAGCGCGCACCCAGAGGCCCTCCATGTCAATAGTTGTTCAATTTTAGTGCCCAAACTTGAAGTGTGATCGATTTAATCTAGAGTTTTGGTCATTTAAAATTTTTGATAAAGTTAAAGCAAACGTTCAAAGACCAAGTGAGTGAGTTAGATTGTGGAACATTTAACACCTTTTTCAAGTAGACCCATCCCCATAAATGGCACTGAGATTGCAACCAATGGTTGAATTAATGGGTGATTAGAAAAGAGGTGAGTCCAAGGAACTACTAAAATTGATTTTTGCAAATTTGTATTTAACTTAACAAAGTTTCTTAAATGTCCAAAAATCAAACTTTACCTGAATTGCATGTAGAAAAGAGATTTGTTTTGTTCAATTTTAGAAGCTCCGAATGAAGTGTTTGATATTGCAATGGTTAATTGATCCTTGGCATTCAAGATCAGATTTTTTTTTTAATCATGCATTCAAGGAAAATTTGATTTTAATCCATGGCATTCAAGAGTGTGTTTATTAACATGCATTCAAAGACAAGTGATTAAACATTCAAGTTTTTTACCTTTGAGCATTCAAGATTGAGATTTTGTGTGTTGTTTTAAGAACTTTGAAGTGCTTTGTTTCAACCTTAGATCATTGAAGATTTTTTTGGACTCAAAAGTGAAAATGACTCTTTGGACTTTGGTTTTCATTCAAGATTTTGTGTTCTAGTTTGCATATTTTAAGCCCAAAAATGATATTCCTAGATTGTTTTGATGCATGAAAAACTTAAGAAACATTCAAGATTTTGCAACAAGACATTTGTTTGGAACAAATAACAAAGCTTTTAGGAAATTTTTTGTCAACCATTTAGGATTCTTAGTTTTCATGAGATTTTTAAAAGAACTTTAAAATATTTGCAAATGAGGCTAATTTTATCCTTGATTGATGCTTTGAGTTTGACTTAGATTTTAGTGTGCACTTAGTGTTGATTTTGAACCTTTTGAAATGGAAACTTGAAGTTCTTTTTAAATTTCCAAAAATGAAGTGTTCCTAACTTTGCATGAATGCATCTAAGACCTTGATGTTGCAAGGATGCAAATGATTGAATTGGTTTAGTTTCACTTGTTAAAAGGCCTTTTTTTTCTTTTTTTGGCAAATTTTTAGTTTTTAATGGATTTAAGTATGATTTAGGGGTTCATTTTAAGCACTAAAAAGAAGTGTGTATGATTTTTTTTCCTTCAAAAAAAATGGCCAAGATCTCTCACAAGAAAAAGAAGAAGAAGTAGATGGAATAAGAAGAATATTGACAAGAAGAGGAAGAAGAATTCCGAGTGCTTTGTCCACCTATAAGCTTGAAAAATTTGCAAACACTATGAGATAGATTATGACTTCCTTTTTCTTTTTCATGCTCATTTGGACCTATAAAACCAATTTATACAATCCTACCAATCACAAAAACAAAAAAAATAAGTCAAAAATTAGCAAATGACATACAAAACTTGACTAAAAAAGCTAATGAAGATGACCCATGCGGGGTCCCACCGGGCATGCCAAAATGTATATGAGCAATGTTAGTATGCTAATAGAAACCAAATTTAAATAAAGCTTCTACAAACTAAACAAAATTCATAAACTTCAAGATAGACTAAGATGAGCTCTCAATTGAGAATATGAGCCATTAATGGGATCTCTCAATGAGAAGCTCTCTTGTTGAGTGGCTTTGTCTAAATAGATAGGATGTATGCTCAAGCTTTATGCTTCAAAAAGGGCTTCAAATGGAGTTGAAATTTGGATGTGAGTGTATGGTTTTGATGTAAAATAGCTTCTTAAAATGTCATTATGACTTTACTTCATGGATTGTGTTGAAATGGCTTGGGAGAGGATCCAATTTATAGGCAAGAGGCTTGAGGGATTGAGGGCTAAGATGCAAGGATGGGAACAAGCTCATGGAATGCTCAAATTGCATGAGAGGAGAGCACATGGATTGTGCTTCGTTACAGCCAATCAAAGAGTGACACATGTCACATGGTGAGAGGATGGAAGAAAGGGGAAGGATGAGTCAACAAAGGAGGCTCAAGGGATAAAATCTTCATAAAGACCCTCATAATGGCTTGTAAGAGCAATAAAAGGGCTTGGAAGAGTCATTTATGGCCTAGTGGGCTTCATAAAGTTTTATGGTTGAGATATTTTGAAGGAGATGAGAGGAATTTCGAC
Organism: Cupressus sempervirens; assembly: GCA_028749045.1. Taxonomy (NCBI): domain Eukaryota; kingdom Viridiplantae; phylum Streptophyta; class Pinopsida; order Cupressales; family Cupressaceae; genus Cupressus; species Cupressus sempervirens. The sequence continues at coordinate 207,594,410 of CM053784.1, forward strand.
TTGGGCTTGATTAGGAAGGTTTTAAGCTTCCTTAGGATTGTGCAAATGATTAGAGGATGGATTAGGATGGTTTAGGATTAGCTTAGGGATAGGCAAGTGGATGGCATTTAATGAGGGTGGGTGAAGGAGGAGATATTTGTTAACTTTGGCTTCGGTTAGTAATTCTTAACCCATGTTTAGAGAATGTGACAAGGTTAGGAGGGGATTAGGATTAGGTTTAAAGACATCTTCTAGAAGATTCTAGAGTTTGGATGAGGATAAAGACTTTCTAGAATAGTCTAGAACTTCCTAGGATGAGGATGAAGACTTTCTAGAAGAGTCTAGAACTTCTTAGGATGAGGATAAATTAGATTTTTAGGAAATAAATAAAGTTTTATTTATTTCAAGGGTTTGGGTTGAGGAGATATTTATTAAAACTTTTTTAATAAACATGAGGATTAATATTTAATCTTAATTAAATATTTTGAGTTGGGAATAGGGGTAGGAAATGATGGGATTAGCCTTTAATCAAAATTGAAGAAGGATTAGAAGATTTTGGAAGAGGTTAGTGGTCTTAAGGAAATTGGCCAAGTTTTGGGCAAAATTTTATTTATTTATTTATTTTGGGTTTTTTGGTCAATTTATTAATTAAATAATTAATAAATAATGTTTAAATAAGATTTAAACATTTTTGGGAGGGATTCCTTAATTAAATATTTTTAATTAAGATAAAGGGATTTAATGGCATAAAAATAAATAAATAAATTAAATAATTAATTAATTAATAAATGATGATGTCATCAGGAATTTTCGGAAAATAAAAATACTTTATTTTCTAAAGGTTTTTAGGTGTCTACAAATAGAACCAAGACCATAAGCACACACATATTTTAAGGATACTACTATAACTATTAGAAGTATGGACATAGAGCATATGAGTGCAAATTTGAGCCCAAATAGTCATTAAACAAGTAGGCCAAGCCAAAGCATAATGGAAACTCTTATAATTGGGATTATAATACAAGGTATAGTTTTTGCCATTTTCAAGAATATGGACATGTTGCTGAAAATTGCATTAGAACACATTTTAGAAGTAGCTATAAAAGATCGTTGAGGCAAACTACATGTTTTAGTTTCTTAAAGACTAGTCACAAAAGTAGGAATTGTCTAACAAGGTCAAGAGGACCAATTAGTGAGTTCAACAAAAGAAAAGGAAAGATTAATGTTGAAAATTTCAAAGATGTGATGAACAAGACATGGAAGAAAAAGGAAGATTGCTACACATCAAGTTCAGATGGGATCAGTTCACCCAATGGGTAAGGTGATCACACCACCTCAAATTAAGAAATCAAGAGGTACGTGTGGGACTGATATTTAAAATATATACTATACATTAGTTCCAAGGGTTTAGTTATGAAAATATTATATTTGCATAAAGAAAGATGCAAAGTGTTGTTTAGATTTTGGAAGAAATATTTAAGTTTTGTCAAATTTACATGTTACTAACAAACACAAAATGTTTCACTATGGTTGCTAAGTGAAATCGAGTTAATGCCAAGCTATTGTAAGTTATAGTATTGATTAGGCTCATAACGGTTGGCAAGCCTAAAGAAAACTACATGGAAGCTGAGTGAGCTAAAATTTCTATTCAAGCTAAGCTTACAACTGTGTAAGCATTGAGCATTAATTATGAATTTTTAAGGTCTATATGATCAATTTTTGACTCATTTGACACCATTCATAACTAGTAAGAGCATGAAAAGATAAAGGAAAATTGAGGAGAGAATTCCAAACATTCACAGAGTGAATTCAACAACTATTCAATGCTATTCCTTAGATTTTTAAAGGTATTTATCGTGTGTTGAGCTACATTGTTTGAAGTTGTGCAAATCCTAGGTATTAAATATTATGTCTAATTCTTCTACTACTAAGTTGAAAGAGGGGAGATAAGTTTTAAATGTTCAATTAATCCAAAATTACATTAGAAGACCAAATATCAAGGTAATTTCCAATATTACTTATAAATAAAACTCATCTCATGCATTACCCATGATATTGCCACAAGTCTTAATGATTTAAGATCTGAGATGCTATTGCACATGCAAGGTGGGTATCATAGGTGACATGGAAATAAAAGACATATATGGATCACTATCTAAAAATTGTGTAGTAAAGGAGGAATTCAAGATTTTAGAGAGAAAAGGGTTAATCCATGACATAAGTTTTCCAAAAGTTTTTAAGATAGAATGGATTAAGATTGTTCTAAGAAAAATTCATGACAATTCTATATGGTTACAAGATGGACCTATGAAGATTACTAAGAAGATTGAATAGAGGGTAATAGGGTATCCAACCTTAGATAGAAATAGAATCATGAGAAGTGAAGCAAAATATGTCATTGATAAAAACATAGGGGCAATGTGGAACAAGAGGGGAATTCCAATTGACACCATCACATATCCCCTAATTGCTTTTCCAGTAAGGATTATTTTACACAAATTCTTTCAATCAAGTAGGTTGAATAGTGTAGCATGTATTATTTTCGATGTAGGCTACAAGATAGAGAAGTAGGATCATTCTTATGACCTCACCAAGCTATAGTTGCAACAAGTATCAGAAAACTTGGGAGCCATAAGGAAAACCAAGAGTGCACAATGCAAGTTTGGATCAATACTTGTATGTATATTTTCTATGTATAGAACAAATTTCCTTCCTTTGCTAAAGTTGCATGGAAGACAATCAAGTCTATTTTAGTATAAATAAGTTAATTTATTGAGAAAATGGGAGAAAATTTTGACTCTATTATGACTACTTACTTTGAGGATTATAAGAAGTCAATGAAACAAAGACACAAAATTCTAGTGTCACTAGTTGAGAAACATTTTAGTGATGTTTTCTTTCTAGTTGATAATGATTTAACCTATGTATAGGCTATAGTTCCAAGGGTAAGATGATTAAGACCTCTACAATATGAGGTTAATGAGGATGACCCATTTGTAGCAATTACAACTTTTCTTGCAGAAGAAGTAGATAATAAGGCTACTATCTTTGGTAATTATGATGTTGCAAAATCAAAAATAACTATGGAGTTGAAGATAGCATCAATATGAAGAAAGAAGAATAAAATAGTTAATAAGATTAAAGAAAAAATTGGTGAAGGAGAAAAGTAAGATGAAGAAGAGAAAGACAATGAAGATGATGAAGAAGAAGATGTCCCTACTCAAGCACAACTTGCCCTAACTCAAGGTCAACAAGAATATCAAGGTGAAGAAGAAACCAATAAAACACCTATAGACATAGAGAAGAAGAAGAGGAAAGATAAAACTCTATATAGCTAGAAGTCAGCAAACCAAAGAAGGTTGTAAAGCCTAAGCCTATAGTTGTAGCTACTAGAACCAACACAAGAGGTACTACTTAGAAAGCTCAAGAGGTGGTGAAGGAAAAATAAATAAAGGCTAGGAAAGCTATACAAGATTATGAGTCTAAGAAGAGACCACGGAGAAATTATATTTTTCTAGCTAAATCAGATGAGGAGAGGATAGAATTTGATGATAATAGCCAATTAAAAATAGTAAGTCATAGTTCTTCTTTAGATTTGGATTATCCATGTGAAGATATAAAGACTAATGTAGATTTAAGTGGATTTTCACTTATTGAAGTTGATAAGCTTGGAAATCTAGAAATGGATAAGGTAGAAGAGTTAGTATATGCCATGATGCAAACATTAAAATGACTCCAATTGAGATTACCAACTTGTTACCAAAGAACTTATATGATAGAGTTGAGGAAAGATGAAAATATCGTCTCACAACAAAGAGAAATATAAGAGAAACTTCACTTGCACGAGTAATGTCAGATTTAGATAAATTTGAAATGAAAAAGTTCATTAAGAAGTATGTAGGAAGATTTAATCCAAAGTACCATACATTCCATAGTTTTTAGAATAAAATTAAAGATGTTGTTCAATAGAGTACATATGTATGGAACATAATTTATGGGTTGACAACACCTAAGTCAATTGAACATACACCTATTGAGGTAGGTGATGAAAAAGGTGAACATGAAGTAACTAAGATTACTATAGTTGATATTGGGAAAGATGCACATGTGGAAGGCACTAAGACAAATATAGATACATGGGCAACAACTAAAGATGAGTAGCAAATAGAACAAAGTATATCAAATATATGGATGTCGAGTGCTATTCCTCAACATGTGACAATAGAAGACAATGATATTACACATATCAAGGATGTTTTTGATAAGGTATCTCAGAACATCAATCCCCTAATAGAGGAGGACATGAAGAAGATATTTCTAGACACTACCACCAAAGCACAACTATGTAGTCATCCTATATTGGTGAGTGTAGTTGAATTTGAGAAGGAAAAGAACACATTTGTAGAGGTGGAAGCACAAGACATATCAAAAACCCCTCAATTTTCTATGATAAAACCTACATTACCTATTGTAGTGTATCAAAGAAAAGAGACATCCATGACAAACATAAGAAAATTGGTGCATAATTTGTTAGTACCAAAAGTTGCTACTGATACACAAATTGGAACACAAGTTCAAGGTGCAATTGAAATTAAAATGAAATGACAGGAGATGAATGAAGAGTCAAACTTGAATACACAACATGAGGATCAATTAGCAATACAAATACTAGTTACTTTGCTTGGAAATGCCACTCCTCCAAGCGAAGCACTTCACAGGTTAAGTGTAGAAGCTACACAACTATACTCATCAAGGCATAGTCCTAATACATCAAATGTGTTAGATTGTGGTGACTAATCAGGAAAGTACTCTACATACTTCATAATTAGTGGCTGGATTTTTTTTTTGGTACTATTCGCCACTCGTAGATTTTCCACTAAAGTTATGGCTAATTTATGGCCTACATGTTATAACCCTAAAGCGGTTTAATACTTGTATAAAAGGGTTTAGGGTTGTGTATTTTCATTATGTTGTGATGCGAAATTGCTTCTTGTGGCAGTATTGAGTTGTAAGGGATTAGGGTTTGTAATTAGGTTGTAATCATTAGATTGTAATAAGATTAGACTTGCTATTTTGTGGACATAGCCTAGGGATTGGGTGAACCACATTAAATCTTGGTGCCTTGTGTTCATTTTCGTGTGATCTATTTTTTTTTGTTATTGGTTATATTTGCATGTAGTTTTTTTATTTCTTTGTGTGGTTTATCCTAACAAGTGGTATCAGAGCAAAGTTGTTTTTCAGTTATCATTTGCAGGAAAGTCTCATGGTAAAGTGGGAGTCTCACGATTGAGTGGGAGCAATGACAAATGAGGGTAAGCTAAGGGTTGATAAGTTTAATGGGCAGAACTTCCAGTTATGGAAGATGCAAATGGAAGACTATCTATATCAAAAGGATTTATGGAAGCTGTTGGAAGGCAAAACAAAAAATTAGGGAAGTATGTGAGAGACTGAATGGGATCTTTTGGATAGAAAGGCACTTAGAAGCATTCGGTTATGCTTGGCACCATTGGTGGCATTTAATATTACAAAAGCAAAGACTACAGAAGATTTGATGAGAACCCTAGTGATATTGTATGAAAAGCCCTCCACTTCCAACAAGGTATTTCTCATGAAGCATTTATTTAATATGAAAATGGCATAAGGTGGATCTGTTGCAGATCATTTAAATAAGTTTAATACTATTACTATCAGTTATCTTCGGTGGGTATCAATTTTGATGAAGAAATTGGGGCTCTCTTGATTTTGTGTTCTTTGCCTAAAAGCTAGAATGGCTTGGTAATCACGGTGAGTAGTTATGTTCCTCGAACTAGTACCCTAAAATATGATGATGTGATTGGTGTTGTTTTGAGTGAGGAAACTCATAAGAAATCCTCAGGTGGATCTACATCAGGAAGTTCTTTGAATGCACAAAGCAAGGGTAGAACGATTGAGAGAGGAAGTAACTCTGGAAATCATGGGAAATCAAGAGGAAAATCAAAGGGGAGGAGGTCTCAATCGAGAGGACCAAATGATTGCTGGTACTATGGGAAACTAGGGCACAAAAAGAAAGATTGCTGGAATCAAAAGAAAAATGAAGGAGATAAATCAGATGGAGGCAAGGAGGCAAATGTGGTAAGTAACAAATCTAAAGAGGATGTTTTTCTTTTGTCTCTAGAAAGTGTAGATGATTTATGGGTTTTAGATTCTAGTGCTTCATTTCATGCTACACCTCATAAAGGTTATTTCATTGATTATGTCCAAGGAGATTTTGGGCTTGTTTATTTGGGGGATAATGAACCCTGTCAAATTGTTGGAAAGGGAAAAATTAAGATTAAGTTGCAGAATGGGAATCATTGGCTACTACATGAGGTAAGACATGTTCCAAGGCTGAGTAGGAATTTAATTTTAGCGGAGAAACTCAGTGATAAGGGTTTTGTAGTTACTTTTAATGATAAAAATTGGAAGGTTTCAAAAGGTTCCCTTGTAGTAGCAAAAGGTGTGAAAGTAGGCACCTTATATCTTTGTACAAGTCATATTGTTCCTTCTACTTTGATTGTTTTAGAGAAAAATGAATGTTTAGGAACAATTGTTGTAGTTGAGTGGGAAGAACAAATAGCCGCTATAGATACTGATATAACACTATGGCATAACAGACTTGGGGCACATGAGTGAGAAAGGTATGAAAGTAATTCATTCAAAGAAACTTTTACCAGGTCTAAAATGTGTTAATATGGATTTTTGTGAAAGTTGTGTGTATGGAAAACAAAAGAGAGTGAGTTTTGTAAAGACTCGGAAGGAAAACAAAAAGGAGAAATTAGAGCTTGTGCATACAGATGTATGGGGACTAGCTTAGGTATCTTCCCTTGGTGGCTCTCATTATTATGTTACATTTATTATTGATGCAACTAGAAAAGTATGGGTTTATTTCCTTAGACAAAAATCTGATGTATTTCAAACTTTTAAGAAATGGAAATTTGCTTGGCTGAAAATGAGACTGGTAAGAAATTAAAATGTCTCAGATCTGATAATGGTGGTGAGTATTGCAATCATGAATTTGAAGATTATTTCTCCACTAATGATATTCATAGACAAAAAACTGTTCCAAGGACTCCACAGGAAAATGGAGTGGCTGAACGCATGAACAAGACTATAATGGAGCACGCAAGGAGCATGAGGTTGCATGCTGGGTTGCCCTTACACATGTGGGTGGAGGCTATCAATACTATAGTATATTTGATTAATAGAGGTCCCTCTACTCCTTTGGGCTATGGTATTCTAGAGGAGGCATGGACTGGTAAGAAGATGACTTATTCTTTTCTCAAGACCTTCAGTTGTGAAGCTTTTGCTCATATAGACTCTGAAAATAGAACCAAGTTAGAAGGTAAATCAAAGAAATGTTTCTTTGTTGGATATGGCATTAATGAATTTGGTTATAGGCTTTGGGATTTTGAAAATTATAAAATTGTTAGAAGTCAGAATGTCATATTCAATGAGAAAGTGTTGTACAAAGATATGTTGTAGTAACATGAGAAGAAAGAAGATGATTATGTAGTACTGGATGATACTCCAAAAGCTGATGTTCTACCCATTCCTCATGATGTGAAACAACAGCAAAAACAAATACCACACACACTAGTGAATGTTAGATAGTCAGTGAGGCAAATTAGACCTCCACAAAGATTTTCTACCTCTTTTTATTCTATTTTACTTACTGATACTGGTGAACCTGAAAGTTATGATGAAGTTTTGTAGGTGGATACTAAGATTCAGTGAGAGTCTACAATGAAAGATGAAATGGACTCTTTGCTGAAGAATAAGACATGGGATCTATGCAAGTTGCCTACAAGTAAATAGGCTTTATAGAATAAGTGGGTTTATAGGTTGAAAGAAGAGGAAGGAGGTAATAAAATATTTAAGGCCAGGTTAGTTGTAAAAGGATTTGCACAGAAAAAGGGAATTGATTTTGATGAGATATTTTCTCCTATTGTTAAAATGACTTCTATCCATACTGTTTTAAGTCTTGTGGCTACTGAAGATTTGCATTTAGAGCAGTTGGATGTTAAAACAACCTTTCTTCATGGTGATTTGGATGAAGAAATATATATGGCTCAGCCACGGGGATTTTAGGTCAAAGGTAAGGAGAACTTAGTGTGCAAATTGAAGAAAAGTTTATATGGCTTGAAGAAAGCACCTCAGCAATGGTATCTAAAATTTGATAGGTTTATGCATGAGCATGGCTATAATAGGTGTCATTCACATTATTGTGCTTATTTTAAGAGGTTGGATGATGAAAGCTACATTATTTTATCTTTATATGTTGATGATATGCTTGTAGCTGGGTCTAACATGGATCATATTAAGGGGTTGAAATGCCAATTAGCACATGCATTTTCTATGAAGGATTTGGGGGTAGCAAAACAAATCCTTGGTATGAAGATTTGCAGAGATAGGAAGAATAGAACATTGGCGCTATCTCAAGCTAATTATGTTGAGAAGGTGTTGCAACATTTCTCTATGGAGAATGCTAAAGCTGTCAACACACCTTTACTTGGTCATTTGAAATTGACTAAGGAGATGTGTCCTAAGACACAGAAAGAGGAGGATAAGATGTCCAAGGTACCCTATGCTTCAGCTATAGGAAGCTTGATGTATGCTATGGTATGAACTAGGCTAGATATTGCCCATGCAGTGGGAGTTGTTAGCAGGTATATGAGTCATCCAAGATTTGAGCATTGGAATGCTATCAAGTGGATTCTCAGATATTTGAGAGGAACATGCAATAAGTGTTACACTTTGGGGGCTCTACTACTAATTTACAGGGCTATGTTGATTTATATTTGGTAGGGGATATTGATATCAGGTGGAGTACTATAGGTTATGTCTTTATTGTTGGTGGGGAAGTTGTGAGCTAGGTTTCTAGGTTATAGAAGATTAATGCTCAATCCACTACAGAGGAAGAGTATGTTGTCACTACAGAAGCAGCCAAGGAGATGATATGGCTTCAGTTCTTCTTGGAAGAATTGGGATCCTCAGAAGGATAATTATTTGTTCACAGATAGTCAGAGTGCCATTCATCTTGTAAATAATTTAGCTCTGCATTCTAAGACAAAACACATACAGTTGTAGTACCATTTCATTTGGTCAATTTTGGAGGATGAACAGTTAAAGTTGGAGAAGATACATACCAATGACAATCCAGCAGATATGTTGACAAAGGTTGTAACAAGGGAGAAGCTAAACTCCTCTTCAGCTTCGGTTGGTCTTTTAGACTAAACATGAATAAAAGAACAACAGAGTCTAGGTTAGTTTGATCAAGTGGGAGCCCCATGTGGTAGTTGTATTGCTACAGGATCAGTCTCCAACTAGGAGATTATTGTTTAGTGTGGAGCTTGATCAGCCCCCAAGTGGGAGATTGTTAGGTTGTGGTGACTGATTAGGAAAGTACTGTACATACTTCATAATTAGAAATATTTTTTGGTACTATTTTCCATTCGTAGATTTTCCACTAAAGTTATGGCTAATTTATGGCCGACATGTTATAGCCCTAAAGCAGTTTAATACTTGTATAAAAGAGTTTAGGGTTGGGTATTTTCATTATGTTGTGATGCAAAATTGCTTCTTGTGGTAGTATTGAGCTGTAAGCGATTATGATTTGTAATCAGGTTGTAATCATTGGATTGTAATAATATTGGACTTTTTGTTTGGTGGACGTAGCCTAGGGATTGGGTGAACCACATCAAGTCTTGGTGCCTTGTGTTCATTTCTATGTGATCTATTTATTTTCTATTATTGGTTATATTTGAATGTAGTTTTTTTTAATTTCTATCTGTGGTTTATCCTAACAGAATGTAGATGAGGTTACATCATTTGGTGATGTTGACTTGGATGAAGTGATTATGTTAGAAAAGTTTGGCCTTACAACAATCACTATTAAACACATGAGCATACTACGGGATGCATGCACTTACATTGAAAAAGAATCAAGAACTACTTGGAAGGGAGCATATGAAGAACCAAGCATTGCAAGACATCAAGGATATGTTTCTTGATGCATTTATCCCACTATAATCTAAAGAAGACAAGCCTATCATGGAGCACATGGTCAACATTATAGAACAAATCAATGATGTAGACCTAGATTCAAATATTAAATTACTTGAATGGTCTAAAATAAATTTTCAAACAAAATGAAATGAAAAGATATCAAGTTCTATTACACTTAGTTAGGTTGAGATAACAACCAAGATTGATAGTGTAATGAAAGTTTTAGAGAATTTCTTCTCACTTTACATAAAGTTTTTTGATACAACTCTATTCACACAAGAAGCATAGTGACATACTACAAATCTAGAGGGAGATATGAAGCTAAAATGTACTACACTTCCAAATTCTCCAGCCTAGAGTCAAAAACATTTTAGGAATTTGATGAATTCCCAAGGTCTGTTGACAACTCTACATGCTCAAGATGCAAATATTAAAGCTACAATGATCAACATCCAATCTATGCTAACCACTCACATGAATATACTTCATAAGGAGCTAGCCTTTGTGGAGACATTACTTTAGAAAGATCCCCATCTTTTTACACTTAAAGGTTTAGTTCATCTTGCTATTGAGTTAGCCATCCAAATTAAATCATTGGAGGTAGCTTGTGATAATAGGGATGTTTCTCTAAAGGTAATACTTGAGGTCCATATAACCTTCTTGGAAAAACACATTATTCATGTAAAACATATGAAATAAGTGTCAATAGGGGAGAATACAAGAATGCATGAAAAGGAGAGATAAGTTTGGAGATCAAGTAGAGACAAAGTCAATGCGTCAGCATATGTCAAATCTACTTAGAAGGAGATTTCAGTTTTTAGTTCAGAATGGAATAATCAACTCAAGGGGAGTTATTGAATTTTGAGGTATGACTGATGAGTCATGAGATTTACAAAATTTTGAAGTTTTTAAATTTTGTATGTAAATGGATATTATCTTAGTTATTCCTAAAAGACTAAGGTTATTCATGCATGACCAAGTATTTTACCACTCATGTCAAAGGGAGAGATTGCTAATCTTAGATTGGTTTTGACATATGAGTGAAAAAATACTTAAGGCATTTACTTAGTTCATTTTGAACAAGTAATACATGTGGAGCATGAGTTGCCAGATAATATATGTTGAGCAAGAGGTATGCAGTAAGTGTTGAGTAGGTAGTAAATGCCAAGTCACTCAAGTGTCAAGAAGATAGTAAGTGTTGATTCATTGAGATGACAAGCAATCAATTAATGCTGAGTCATTCAAAGGCTGAGTTACAACATTGAAGTTATAGTTGATGTTGAGAATTGATGATTTCAGGTGTTGAGGAATATAGTTTTGACATAGTTGTTTGTAATGGTACAAACTACTATTTAAACCATTTTGGAGCCAAATTAAGGATTTTTTTGATCTTAGATGATAAGGATGAATATTTATTGGGAATCCCTATGCAATACATGCAACCAACTAGAAAAAGGAAAAGATCAAGTGACATAATGGTTGAATCACAATCATTGACTCATACCTAACCCTAAGTCACCTAGGTCTTCTTAAGGATGAAAAGCCCTAAGCTTTTTATGAATGTAGAAGGAGAAAAGAGAGAAGTTTGTGTTGGTGTAATTAAGTATTTACTAATTAAATTTTACTTAGGTTTACTTAGGATAATGCACATTCATATTTTTTTTCATGTAGACACCGAGGAATTTTCATATTCATATGAGTTGTCATGTAGGCAACATAATAGTTCACACTCTAATTGAGCACATGTTGTCTACTACATCTCTTTGTGAGATACACCTTTGCATTCTTATCCTCTCTCTATTTCATGTACATTCATGTACAATGGAGGATAATCCACTCTTGGTGGACATGTGCTTAGTCGTTATGTTTGGGTAAAAGTACAAAGTTGTATCACCTTTCAAGTTGACTTATTAGAATAACTAAATTTGAGTGTTTCTATCTAAAAACCAAATTTGTTAAAACATATGATTTAGATAAATGAATTCTAGCTAAGTTATATATGGTCTCACACTTTTCCAATTGGAAATGGCTATTAAATACATATTTAATGCTAGTTTGTATCCAATTACTAAAGAAATATTTTTTCTTATAACAGTGGTGTTTCAATAACTCTTACTATTTTTTGTGATATTTTTTTAATAACATATAAACACCATTTTATAGAGCTTAGAGTCAAGAATATTCTCATATAGAGTTTATAGTGTTTTAATTAGATATAGTATATTGTAATTAAAAAATTCTACAAGCACGTATTTTAACACTTGAAAAGATGTTAGTAAATTTTTCTCTTCGTTAGAATGGATTTGTTTTAAAAATTATGGTGGGAGATGAAAGCTATCAATTTTAGGTGATTTGAACTTTGAATCATTATAAAAGAGAAAATATAGGTCTAAAGCTGATTTTTATTTTTAATTGTTCTAGCTAGTATGTAATCTATAACATAGTCTGAGATCAAAAGAAAATAAATTTATTTCCCTATAGTTTTGTGGTGGGAACTAGGACCCCAATTTTCAACATTTTTCAACATCTAAAAAAATGTCTATAAAAGTTAGAAAAATATATCAATTTTTATTCCAAATAATTATTAAAAATTATAATCCTAAACTTCACCCATTTCTACACATTTCATTAGTTTACTTCATTTTCAAATTAAAACTAATAATACCAATTTTATGTCATTGAAGGTGAATGGTTATATATTTGTTAGCCTTTTCCTATACAAAAGGGTGACACAGGTTTGTGCTTTCACCCACTTAACTCTTTGATAAAACTTAGTCATATCAGTTGTCTTTATATATAAGAAACTTCTATAATGTATTCATCCAATTATTTGATATCCTTTCTCATTTGATCATCATTTTCCTCTCTTGTGCTATCTTCAAAGCTCCTTGATCTTGGCATTGAGTTATTGTCTTAGGAAAATTCATACATGGTACCAAAGCTATACCAAATTCTTAAATGGTATTAGAGCTATGCCAAATCCTTACATGGTCTTAGAGCTATACCAAATTCTTACATGGTATCAGAGCCATAGGAGTTTCATTGCATAGCCATTGGAGAGATTTCTTCCTGCATGGTCAAGATTGGAGCTTGCTGGTGCAAATCAGATGTTTGCATCACATTTAGAAGGTAAAAAAATATCAAAATTGAATATCTAAGATGAAATATAGAGTCATTTAATTTTTGGAGGTGTGGCAGTGTCAATTCAGCAAAAATAATTACAGAGTTGATTTTCAAATAGCAATATCTCCCTTATACGAACTCCTTTTGTCGAGCAATTTTTTTGTTTTGGGATAGAATTTAACGATCAACACATTGGTGCAAGTTTTTTGTGATATCTATTCCTAATTTTTTAAAAAATTTTCCAATCCCTATTTTCACAACTTTAGAGACTTTTTTTGAGCTCATATAGACACCTATTCAGGTGCTATTTTTTGTGAAAATGCTTAATTTTTTGTCTAATATCTAGATCTGATATCAGTTTAAAGTAATTTTAAGCAAACATAGTACTTTCAACATTCAGTCATTTTTGGCCTAATTTGACACTTGTAATTAATTAGATCCTTGAGAGATCTTGTGTCTTATCTTTATGAGTCATATATAGGTTCATATTTGTTGTTGTAACTATCAAAATTAGATGTCCACTTTGGTTCATTTTTACAAGTGGCCAACTATACACACACTTATTATAAAGTGCCAAAGCATCTATATTGGAGTGGGTTGCATTGATTAGTACATCATGGATGAGGAAGATTTAATTACCTTGACAACACAAAACTATAAGCAATGCAATCAATTAGTTCTCACTTATCTTAGTGAGCATGATCTAGAGGATATTTTCACTGGAACTTGAAGTATCTCCAAAACTCCAATAATTAGTACAATGTTGAAGTCCTCAAAATTTTAAATCCAACATAACCTGAATGAATGAAAAAAGATTATGTATGATCAAGTTATGGCTAGTCAAAGGTTGGTCAAACCCCAGGTTAGAGGCCATCAAGAAGGCCAAGTTTTGAACTCTCTAAAATTGGTCAAAGTTGGCACCGAATTGAAGATGTCATCAAGAGCTTTTCGATGACATTTATTTTTTCAAAATTAGAGCTTAGATGCAAAAGTTATGAGAGGTCAAAGTTGGTTGACCAAGCTGGCATATGATATCATCAAAATTCCATGTGGCTGTGGATGAAAAAATTATTAATATTTAAAAAAGTGGCAAGAAAAAATTTGGTTTGAATTTGGAGTTGGCAAAGGTGGCTAGTAGGGGTCGAATCTCTAACCACTGGCGACCAAAGATTGGGTAGTGGCTTTTATGCCAAAGTTGGCATTTAACACTATATTAAGTGAGTTTCTATTTAACTTTAAACCATCAATAATTTTGGTGAAAGGCCGTCAATGGGGTTGGAACCCCTGATCGACACCTTCACCAAAATTTTTAATTTCCATTGCATCATGTGTGACATTTAAGATTTATGTAACTAATTTGATATTTAAGTTGTAACTTATATTTGCCAACCATATATTTTAAGGTTTTATTGTTAATTTTTACCCTTAAAAAAATGTAAAAACAAATTTTTGAATTTTCTAAAAGGTATATGACAAGATGGAATTTGTTAAAAGGCTATTTTTTAATATTCTTTTGTTTTAACCTATTTTATTCTAAGTATATGTATAAAATGGGGATAGGATGCCTTTTAAAGGCATTGAAAATTGAAGATTGAAAATTTGAATTTAGTCATTCTGAATATTCAAAGGGGTTATTCAAGGATCAATCAAGGATGATCAAGTGCTGAGAAGGAGAGGGAAGATTTGTTAGAGGACATTTTTCAGTCTCATACATCAGAGTAGAGTAATGCTATTATACCTAAAGGGGTTGATATTGTAACACATTGTACTTGATTTTGGAGTTAATTGGAATTGTCCACTAGTTGAAGTAGGACCCAGATGCGTAGTCCCCATAGGGAGAACTCTAATATCAAATTATGTTGTGCCTCATATCTTTCATTTCTCTTTCTGTCAGTTGATTATGTGTTGTTCTTTTTTACATTTCAATTATGTTAAATTATTTCAGTAAAAGCATTAAATTAACTTTACGTAATTAGTTAAAATTCTTCTCTATTAGTCTTAGATTCTTCTTCTTTGTAATTTCAATAGTTTTAAATACATAGCCAAGAATTTACTACTTGGATTGGGAAAGTATATCTGATTATTGGGATTAAGTCATAAAACTTGTAGATCCTAAATTAGATCACCTTTAGTATCAAACCCTATTTTGTAGAGAAATTGTAGGTGGTGAATGTTAACTAGGTTGAAATTGGAACAAGGAGAAGGTGAACTTGTCGAGTTCAATCCATATATTGGGAAAACAAGAAATTTTCCATGAGTGATGGCATCTAAATAAAATCTTTCTAAGTTTTATAGGGAAGCCTTCTAGAGAGCTTTTATGAAATTGAAGGCTTTGGTGGACATTTTTCTTCAAGAAAGGAATGAATGACAATTGAGAAAGGGGAACAAGACTAGGAAGAAGGAAAAAGCTTAATCTTCATCTAATGATGACAAAGGAAAAGGAGTAGGAGGTGGTAGTGACCCTCCTAAACCTCCATCCACATCTTCTTCATCTTATTTATTCCCTTCTTCTTCTTCTTCTTCTTCTAAAAGGAAACATTCTATGAAGAAACCTTTTCTAAAACATGATGTGAAATTTAATTTTCCTCTATATATTGGTGAGTTGGGTGCAGAAAAACTAGATAATTTTCTTTAAAGGATTGAAGTGTACTGTAGTGTTTAAAATATTTTGGATGACTCTTCCAAAATGTAGCTAGCTACTCTCAGAATGGGAGGCATTGCATCAGTCTAGTGGGAGACAAAGATCTAGGATGATTTGCTACACATGGTAAAATAATTTCATATTGGTATGAATTTACTTCTGCTTTGGAGAAACAATTTTATCCTTTGGGTCATATGCAACAAACCATTATGAATTGGCAAAATCTGAGGCAAGGTAAAGGACAGTCTGTGCAAGAGTATACACAAGTTGTTAGGAAGAAGGCATTAACTCTTGGAATTCCTCTTTACACATAAGGTACTTTGTTAAAGTATATAAGTGGAATGCATTCTTATTTAAAACATACAATATTGATGTTTAGTCCTAACTTTGATGAACTATGTATTCAAGCAACTCATATTGAAGCAAGGGGAGGAAACACAAATCTCAATTCAAAGAAGGAAATTGTTCCTCCTAAAGGACACAAGAAGGGCAAGAAAGTAGCAACTATGAAGAAATAGGAAGGTGACAAGCCTACTTGTTCACATTGTCAGAAGAAAGTACATGTAGAATAAAAGTTTTCAAAATTGCATCCAGAGTTGAAACCAAAGTGGTTCAAGAAGGATCAAAAGGGAAACCAAAAGTCTACAACTATTGTTCAAGATCTTGGAATAGATTCTATGATGAGACAATAATATCAAATATGAATTTGAAAGGAAAAGTTTTTTTTTGATTCTACCACTGATGTTTCATATGCTTCCACTTCCAAAAGTCATGTTGTTCATGAAGATAATAAAAGGTGTGAACCTTTTCATATGAGGGTGATTTCCAAGAACACTAAAATTGACACATGGATAGATAGTGGGTCCCAAGTTCATTTGACTTTAGAAGAAGTTGTTAAATGGTTGGGATTAGGAACTAAGCCACATAAGAGACCTTATCCATTAGGTTGGGTGTGCAATGTAAGTTAAGATTTGTAGTAACATCTAACTTCATAGATGAGGTTGAATTTGATGTAGTTCCACTTGATATTTGAGTGATTGCATTGAGTATCTCATACCTATATGATAGGAAATATATCTTCTATAGGGAACATAAGAGCTATCATTTGTTTAAGGATGGAGTTGAATGCATTATAAGATCTCATTGCATGAAGAATGTAGAATCAATTTTAAACATAGGGCATTTGAAAATGATTGTAAATCCAAGTAGTAAATTGAGCATCATGTCTATAACATCTAGCAAGGATTAGGCACAAGCAACATAAGGTCTTTAGCCATTGATGGTAAAATAAGATGTGAAGGGTTCATTTTCTAGTGGTGTTCCTATGCAGGAGGTCCAAAATGTTGATACATTTTCCATTTCATCTATTATTTCAGTTTTTCTGCTTCTATTTCTACTAGTTGATACTATTTGGTGATGGAGGTAACATTGAACAATGGTGAATACATGGTTGATTGTATTAGCAATGCTATTTCATACTTCATAATGAGTGTGATGGTATAGATATTCAAAATTCTAGAAATTTGTACAAGTGATACTGAACAAGTGAGGCAAACATGGCCTTACTTTCAATTTATGTAAAACTAAACTTTTGGATGTTCAAAAGCTTCTTTTTTAGTGGAGAGGATTGATCTAGAGTATATTTTCACTAAAACTTGAAGTATCTCCAAAACTCCAACAATCAATACCACGTTGAAGTCCTCAAAATTTTGAATAAAAAATAACTTGAATGGATGAAAAAGGAGTCTATATGCTCAAGTTATGGTCAATCAAAGGTTGGTAAAATCTTAGGTAAGAGGCTGTTAGGAAGGAGAAATTTTGAACTCTCCAAAATTGGTCAAAGTTGGCACCAAATTGAAGATCTCATCGAGAGCTTTCTGACAATGTTCATTTCATCAAAATCAAAGGTCAAATGCAAAAGTTATGAGAGGTCAAAGCCAGTTGACCAAGCTAGCAAATGACATCATCAAAAGTCCACATGGTAGTGGAAGGAAAAAAAATATATTATTTTTAGAAAAATGGCAGGGAAAAATTTAGTTTGAATTTGGCAAAGGCAAAGGTGGCTAGTAGGTGTTGAACCTCTAACCACTGACCACCTAAGATTGGACAGTGGCCATTAGGGAAAAGTTGGCATTTAACACTATATTAAGTAACTTACTATTTAACTTTGAACTACTATTAATTTTTGTGAAAGGCCGCCAATGGGCTTGGAACCCCTGACCAACACCTTCACCAAAAATTTTAATTGCAATCATGCTATGTGTGGTGTTTAAGATTTATGCAATTGATTTGATATTTAAGTTATAACTTATAATCGCCAACCTAATATTTTAAGGTTTTATTGCTAATTTCTACCCTCAAAAAATGTAAAAACAAAATTTTGAATTTGTTAAAGGGGATATGATCTGATATAATTTGTTAAAAGGCTATTTTTTAATATATATATTTTTAGCATATTTTAGGAAAATTTTACATATAAAAAGGGGTGTAGGATGCCTTTTCAAGGTATTGAAAATTGAATACTAAAAATTTGAATTTAGTCATTCTAAATATTCAAAGGGGTTATTTAGGAATTAGTCAAGAATGACCAAGTGCTGAGAAGGAGAGAGAAAATTTATTAGAGGATATTTCTTAGACCCATACATTGGAGTAGAGTAATGCTATTTTTCTTGAAGGGGTTGATATTGTAACACTTTGAACTTGATTTTGGAGTTAATTTGATCATTCTACCAGTTGGAGTAGGAACTGGAGATGTAGTCCTGATAGGGAAAACCTTGATATCAAGTTGTGTTGTGCCTCTGATCTCTCATTTCTCTTTTTGTCAATTGATTATGTGTTGTTCTTTTCTGCATTTCAATTATGTTAAATTACTTTAGTAAAAGAATTAGATTAACTTTATATAAGTGGTTAAAATTCCTCTATATCAGTCCTAGATTCTTCTTCTTTATAATTTCAATAGTTTTAAACACCAAGCCATACATTTATTGCCTGCATCAAGAAAGTATATTTGATTTTTGGGATTATGTAATAAAACTTGTAGATCCTAGATTATATTAGAGCATAATGCATTTCCATATGTAAAAGGACTTTCATATAATGGTGACGCTGTTACAATAATTTGTTGTACACTCTTTTTACATATGGATATGGAGGATATGGATTCACTTGATGACATGAAGTCAACTGATTTTTATGATATTTGGATCTATCTTTGGGAGATGTATGGAGATCCACATGTTTCTCCATTCTCAAAAGATCTTTTACCTCCAGCTATAGCTACATTCTCTCTAGTTGAAATCACTAAATCAATTGTTTCTTTTGATGATTCTTGTATTCACATAGTTATGGATTCACATGATCCAGTGCAATAAGATATTCATTGTCTTCATGACTCAGTTCCTTGGGATGACTTCTTGACACACATTATAGGTTTGTTTGTGGAGTCCTACATTTAGGATATGGGGGATAGTATTGATTATATACATCTCTTTATTGAGGATGATCCTTCTTCAATTGTTGCAAGGGAACACTCTAACCCTCATGACTCTCCACTTAATTTTTCTTTCAAGTTTGACATAATTGTGGATACTTTCTTACAACATTTGTAGGAGTTCCCTTTCACTTTAGAGAAGGCATTTGAATCTTTGGACATTTCTTTACATGAACCTCAAACTTCACTTGAGATGTCAAATTGCATGGTTGATCATACTCATGCACTATAGATTCTTATGCGTTTTCCTAAGACAAATTACATTATGAGAGTTCTTCCGATTGATTGGAGAGGATTCTTTTGTATACCCATGCCACACTAATACATTTGGTACCAAATGTATTAGTGCCACCATTTCTTCCTCAAGAGATAAATATCCTTCATTTTTTATGGAGCAACTTCTACATTGATCCAAGAGCATATTTCATGTGTGCAAATTCTACATTGAGGGTGGGCCTCTTTGTTTCTCTTCCTAGTTCTTTTGAGGTACTATCTTGGTCTTTGGAGTTTTATGGACATTCCTATATAGAGAAGTTTCCATTGGCTCCTTATCTATCACCATCTTCTATTGGACTTGATTGTGATTGGTTCATGATATGCTCATTATTAAAGGACATGGTGACACATCTTTAGACTTTAAAGACAAAATACTTCATATGGATTCCTCTTCCATCTTCCTATCCATAACGGGAAGCCCTCTTGCATTTGCATTTGGTGTATCTTCTTCCTAAAGGTAGAAATGTTTTTGGTAGGCATTGGATTCTCTCTTGTCTTCAACCACTCATCATTAGGAGATCATTCACTATAGGGGGGATTTTATTTCTCCTCTTTTCCTTCTGATGGAGGGATTCTCTATTTTATATGCATAAGTATGTCATAATAGGGGGTTCTTGATCACTTCATCCATACATGCATCTTACTTTATTTTTCTTCTCTCTTTTTGGAGAGTGTTTTCCCCATGTGGTTTTCACTATTTCTCCACTTTATTAGAGATTGCATTGCATATCATTTTCACTTGAATATTGTACATGGGTACCTAACATGGCCTAGTAGCTAGGACCCATCTTAAATTATTATTTATCTTTTGTAAGGTTAAGTAAATTTCCCCAAGTTTCACTTAAGGGGGCATGTTGGTGTAATTAAGAATTTACTTATTACACTTTACTTAATTTTACTTAGAATAATTCATATTCATGTTTGTTATCATGTAGGCACCTAGGAGTTTTCATATTCATATGAGTTGTCATGTAGACACCAGAGTAGATTGCACTCCAATTGAGCACATGTTGTCTATTACATTTATTTATGAGATACACCTTTGCATTCTTATCATCTCTTTGTTGCACATACATTCATGCACAATGGAGGATAATCCACTCTTGGTGGACATGTGCTTAGTTTTTATGTGTATCTCTTTTCTAACTCCTAGTCATACCAGTTGACTTTATATATAACGCACTTCTATAATGTATTCATCCAATTATCTAATATCTATTCTCATTTTATCATCATTTGTCTCTCTTGTGCTATCTATAGAGCTTCTTGATCTTGACATTGAATTACTACCTTAGGAAAATTATTACATGGTATCAAAGCTATACCAAATTATTACATGGTATCAAAGCTACACAAAATTCTTACATGGTATCAGACCTATACCAAATTATTATAGTTTTCATGTACAAATAGAACATTCAGGGTGGCTAAGGAATTATGAATTGAGATACATTGCAGAATCAGATAGAGACGAATAGAGGAAAGGAATTATAGGAAAAAATAGATACATCTAATTAGTGAAGATCATGTACACAATAGGAAAGAGGTGATTTGTTATTAGCAGTAGAGGGCTAACCACAAGATCAATGTTGAGACATTGTAATAGGTGAATTAGTTAAATCTTTTAAAAGAGTAGTCTTAATAGGTTGTTGTAAATCCTTTAATAGGATGCTTACTTCATTTTAAGTTAAAGTCCATTTATGAATCACACTTCTAACATGGTGTTGAAATCCTTTAATAAGGTAAGATCTAACAATCTTGTAAGCCTTTAACAAATATTGTAACCTTCATTGGATACACTTTATTACTGCAGTAGTGGAGATTTATGGGTGTCATCCCCACCCTAATTTTACCTTCTTCTTGGAGGGTTTCTAAGTAACCAAATATCTTGTGTCATACATTTGTTGAATTATTATTTAGTTTCAAGTTATGATTATATATTCTTAAATGGGTATTTCATTTTACATGCATAGATTGTGAGATGGATGTGTGGTGAATGATTTTAAGGTTGAGTTTTTAAGTACTAATTCACCCCTCGACCACCCCCTCCTACACGCCTATGCCCCTTAGAGTTTAATATTCCCATTGTATTTCAAACAATCCCAATAGCTATATCTTTTCTAATTCTATTGTTATTCATCTATTTTATCAATATGGATGTATATTGAAAAAATTAATAGTGTATATAGTGGTTATTTTGGTAGTTGAAATAACAAATACATATTTGACTAAAATGGGTCTCTAAATATGAACCCCAATATTTTATTCATCGTTTCGTGTGTAGGTTCCCTTTTAGAAAGTAAAGTTCATCTTACTATATCTAACTTTAATTTGCAAAAGAATGAAGCATAGCAAGAGATAATCCCTAAACATTGACATAATGATTTTTTTTACTAGGGGAACCCTTAATAAGAGGGAAAAAAACTAATGAGAATATAACCCAAAAGATACTTAAGTTCCTTGTGAAATGATATGACCTTGATAAGAGCCAAATACAATGTGATTAGTACAATACTAATATAATTTGAGTGGTTGTATCAAGAATTGACAGATCGATAATTTTATGCAATGAAATACCCACTCTAACTAGTGATATTAGAACTTGTGAAACACTTGAATTCTCTAAACCTTGGGTAATTCTTAGGGGGATATTGTTGAAATAGTTTTCATTTCTCTCCTTAGGATTCGTTACAAGAGCCTAACCACCTTTTGTGTACTATAAGTTGAGTGGTTGTATTAAGCATTGACAGATCAATTTTTTATTATAAGGGAAAACCCCTTCTAAAAATTCCTTTTTAATGGACAAATCTATATTAGGAGAACTTTAAAATATTGTATAAGGCTCTAAGCTTATTAATGTTTAATAGGAGGACAACCAAACCCACTATCCAAACAACTTTAAAAAAATGATGAGTAAATATTTAGGATAAAAAATCAAATGTGTTAAACTAGCCAATACTACAACTCAACATCTAATTATTTCCTTTGAAGGTCAAGACTATGTACCAAATCAATCCCTTGTCTATTTTGACTATCCATCCTTCAAAATTTGCATCATCTAAAAGTATACATGAAACATAGTATATGTGATATCTTACAACTAAGGGAAACATCTTTCATTTATAGCTTTCTCCAAATAAAAAATTAGCTCATCATGTTAAGGCTTCCCTCATGTGCAATTAATTACATTGGACATAACCAATCCATACCTATCTTCTAAAGTATCATTACAACTATTATGATAAATTTTCCACATGTTATGATACAAATACCACAACATTCAATAAGGATCAACATGTAACACTAACACAATCAATTACATGTTTCACTTTAGTGACCTTAGAAGAATGATCTCTAAGACTTGCTAACATGAACATGTTGGATAATTGAGAGTGGGGGGGAGGTGGGGTAAATCAAATATATCCAATTATTCTACTTGCCTTTAAAAGCTTTTAGCATTAGTTAATACTTCATAAACTTTCATATCAATAACTCGGTATCCTCATTCAAATTTCAAATCAAACTTATAACAAATTTAATTCAAACAATTATCTCACTAATCTTACTTATACCAAGTATTAGAGTAATTTATTATATTTAATAGATTTGTAGGACTAAAAAAATAACAAGAAAATAAAATTTTCAATACCTAAGAAATCACACATTTAACATGGAAATCCTTTAGGGGGCAAAATCACCTTCAAACCAATGATCATCTAGACCTTATCACTCTTTGACATTTTAAAAGAGTAGCCTACTCTAAAAGACCTACAAACATTAGTAATCAATGCTATCATATTGAGTTTTAATATATGTTAGGTGCCCTTGGTTAATATATTTTATCGGCTAAAATGGTAAGAAAGTAATAATCAAATGATCTACTAGGTTAAAAACTACCTTGTCTTTTTAGATTTCTACTTCATTCTATCTCTTCTTTTGATCTCTATATAGATGATTTGTTAGAATTCTTTTGAATAATTGAGGGGTGGGGGGGGGGGGCGGGGGGGTTTGGGGGGGGTGAATCAATTATCCAAGGTCCAAATGCCCTATTAATACCTTTTTACTACTTTTAATGAATCCATAGACTTTTCATCCATCCAAACTTAAATCAATCATATAAGCAAGTTATAGTAAATTAATATGCAAAGATAAAACATCCAAGATCAACACATGACACAATGATTTACATGGAAACTCAATTTGGGAAAAACCACCAGTAACATGCTACTTGATTCTCACTCTTCTGTTGTGATGCCCTATTAAAAGCCTGCCCTGTTAAAGGCTTACAACACACTGTTAAATGTGACCCTGTTAGAGGATTTCACCAAATTGTTAGGAATGGGCCTAGTTAAAGCTCTTTAGAACATTCAGTTGGAATGTCACCCTGTTAAAGAATTTATCTTATGGCTATTAAAACAACCTAAGTCCATAGGATTTAAACTTATTGTTATAATTTCTAGAAAGTAACAATAATGGTCTTTTGACCTGATATAGCTTACAACATACTTTGCAGATTTCAGATCACACTTTCAGTTCAATCCTTATGCTTGGCTTCAATCACTCCAGCTCTAGCTGCTTGTCTTCCTCTCCATCTTTGTCTCCTTGAGTCTTCTTACTCATTCTGCCAATGCAATCATCCTTGTGGTTGTCTATCAAAATAGAGTTTTTGTACTTTCTTCTCCTTAGCACCTTCTTCAGTACTTCATGCTTTTATGCTTGACCACTTCCCTCTCTCTTTTTTTCATTAACTTATGTCTTCTTAAATAGAAATATGATTTTCCTTTGCCTCTCAATTCTCCCTCTCCAATTTTAGGGTTTCAAAATGGATTAGGTAGGATACAATGTATCTACCCCATATCTTGTTCTCTTTTAGAAACTTTGCTAGTTGTATCCTTAAAAATGTTCTACATGGTCTTCTGTGCCACCAGCTCATCATTCTTATCTTCTTTTTAATTCACAAATTTGTAGATAACAACCTTGTCAGCTTAGATTTGGAAAATCTTTGATTTCCAAAATAATGCAGCAACTCAGCATTATTGAGTTACTAGTGCTCGACAACTCTATGTTACTCGGCACCTATACCTGCTCAGCACTTGATAAACCCTATGTCACTCAACATCTGAACTTGTTCAACATCTGAAGTTTACTCAGCATCTGAAGTTTACTCAACATCTAAATTTTACTTGACATTTGAAGTTTACTCAGTATTGACTAGGAATTTGTTTGGCTCTTACTAGCTTGCTCAACTCCTTCTCTCTAATGAACTTAGTTGAGCTTTACAAAAGACTTAGCTAAAACCTTAAATCTTTGATATGTTTCAATGTGCCCATTCTTTGTATTTTATAGTATGTCATCAAATACACTTTTTTATTAATGGCTTAGCTGATCCTTGTACTTCATTACAACATCATAACTTCAACCTTTCTCTAGGTGTTCTAGTTACATCTTATTGGTTGCCTCCTCCTTGACAATCAACTAATTGATAGTATTTGGATCACTAAAGCAATTGTCATTCCTGCAAGTAGCAAGTTTGATATCAATGAAAAAACAATGATTGAGGACATTCTTTACAGTTCCATATATTATTCCAACAACTTTTCTTATGATCATTTCAATCATTTCCAACAATCTCCCTCTTTTGCATTGATGGAAAACCACACTGATCAATTAATCAACTTAGTTACCACCAAGATTGTATATGTTGTCTTGCTGTATTTTTACTACTGATCTCATATATCTCCCTCTTTCATATATATCTCCCTCTTTCTTTGTAGATTAGATTTCTTCATATTTCTCCCTCTTTGACATAAATGCCAAAGATGTAGCATCTTTATCATGCAAAATATAAGCTTTGGCTTCTTGTTGATTTTCTCCCTCTGTCACCATGCTTGTGATTGATTTGGAGTTTTTGCTCCTATTTTCATCCTTTGCATCAACCTGTTAATATTTCAATGATTTATTCCTGTTGACGCAGGGCAACTTCCTTGTTGCCTTAAACTGCTTGAGTTAGGGGTATTACCCCCAACTTGCCTCTAAGATATTCATAGGCATCCTTCGGAAATGGTTTGGTGAAGATATCTATAGTTTGTTCCTTTGTGTGAATGTATTCCAAATTTACTTGTTTGTCTTCTACCAATTCTCTGACATAATGATACTTGATTGCAATATGCTTGGTTTTTGCATGCATCACTAGATTTTTGGATATGTTTATAGCACTTGTACTATCACAATACAATATCATAGGTCTTGTTACTTCTTCTTTCATTCCATTCAATAGATGTGTGATCCATACAATGTTTGTGCAATTGACTACAACTGCCACATATTCTGACTCTGCAGTAGACTGGGATGTACATGTTTGTTTCTTGCTAGTCCAAGTGACTAGCATTTTGCCTAGAAATAATGCACCTCCACTTGTGGTTTTTCTATCATCAATGTTTCCTCCCCAGTCTGCATCTGTATATGCATTGAGCTCAAATTTTCCATTCTTTTTGTAGTATAGACCAAAGTTATCAGTTCCTTTAAGATATCTCATTATTCTTTTTACTGCTATGAGATGATTTTCTTTAGGATTAGCAGAGAACCTAGCCACTATTCCAATTGATAATTCTATGTCTGGTCTACTATGTACAACATATTGTAGTTTTTCAATCATGGATTTGTACATTGTTTGATTGACTTCAGCTGACTCATCATTTTTGGACAGCTTATTTCCTGTTCCTATTGGTGTGCTGACTGATTTGGATTCCTCCAATCCAAATGTTCTAAGAATTTCTTTGATGTATTTTGATTGTGTAACAAATATTCCATGTTTGAGTTGATGTACTTGCAACCCAACAAAAAAATTGATTTCTCCAAACATAGACATCTCAAATTCATGTTTCATTTTGTCAACAAAGCCTTTGCAAAGTATTTCCTTACCACCAAACACTATGTCATCCACAAAGATTTTAGATACAATAATGTCTTTACCTTTTCTACTTTTATGTACATGTTGTAGTTATCATCAGTTCTTTCAAATATAATTTGCACTAGATGCTTGTGAAGTCTCTCATACCATGCTTTAGGTGCTTGTTTCAAACCATAGAGTGATTTATGTAGCTTACACACCATATCCCTATTGTTTTCATCAAAAAAACCTTCTGGTTGTTCAATGTAGACTTCTTCTTCTAGTATACCATTTAAGAAGACAGATTTTACATCCATTTGATAGACTTTAAAATCTTTGTAGGTAGCATATGTAGGTAAAGTTCTTACTCCTTCCATTCTAGCAATAGGAGCAAATGTTTCCCCATAGTCTATTCCTTTTTCTTGAGCATAACCCTTGCATACTAGTCTAGCTTTGTTTCTGGTAATCTCACCATTCTCATCTAGTTTGTTTCTGAATACCCATTTGGTGCCAATCACATTCTTGTCAGTTGTTCTGGGAACCAAACTCTGGGTTTTGGATTTTCTTATTTGATCAGTTTCCTCTTCCATATCTTTATACCAGTCATCATCTTGTAATGCACCATCTACTATCTTGGGTTCAGATTTGCTGATCAGACATGATTCATGTCTTAGTCTATTCCTTTTCATTGGTCTTGCATCTTTGTCACCAATTATCTGTTCAGCAGGGTGATGTCTTTTTACATATTTGGATAATCTTGGCTCTGTTCTTGTTTCCATGTTTGATCTTTCGGATTCAATATCACTATGCACTTTTTTTTAGGTTGTTCTTCATCATGTGTACTATCTTCAAAATTAGATTGTCCATTTCCTTCATTCTGCAACTTGGCTTTTGAATGCAACTCGACATTTACTGGTTGTGACTCGACTGAAACTAATACTTGTTGTTGATTTTGAATTTGATTGACATCATCCTCATCAACAGCCATTCCTTCATAAGAATACACAAAGGTTCTATACTCTTCCATTTTCTTTGATTCTTCAGCTTGGACTTCTATGTGCTCATCAAAATTTACATTTGCACTTTCCACAATTTTGTTAGTGTTAATATTCAAACACTTATATGTCTTACTTCAAGTGGAGTAACCAAGAAATATACCTTCATCACTTTTTGCATCAAATTTTCCATTTCTAACATCTTTAAGGATAAAACATTTGCAACCAAACACTTTGAAATGTTTTACATTGGGTGAGTGACCATACCATAATTCAAAAGGTGTTGTATTTGTACCTTTCTTGACTTGTACTCGGTTTAGTGTATGAACAACTACACTTACAACTTCTCTCTAGTATTTTAAAGCAATAGTCTTTTCCATCATTAATGTTCTGACACAGTCAATCACAGATCTATTTCTTCTCTCAACAATTCTATTCTGTGGGGGAGTTCTAGAGCTAACATTTGTCTTTTGATTCCTTTATCATTATAGAATATCTCAAATTCATTTGATGTAAATTCACCACCTCTATCTGATCTTAGACATTTCAAGCTTTTTCCAGTTTCCTTTTCAACTCTAGCCACATAACACTTAAACAATTGAAAAGCATTAGATTTTTGTTTTAAGAACATAATAGCCATCATCCTAGAATAGTCATCAACAAATAGCATTATGTATTTATCTCCTCTATAGCTTTGTATTTCTGTTGGAACACATAAGTTAGTGTGAACTAACTCAAGTATCTCTTTAGATGTATAGTTTTTTCTTTTGAAACTTGACTTTGTCATCTTTCCTAGCTGACATTGTTTGCATATGATATTATCAGGCTTCTTCAATTTTTGTAGACCTCTAACTTTCTTCATTTTACTGATGTTGACTAGATTGTCAAAGTTGACATGACATAATCTTCTATGACATAACCATTCATCATCAAATTTTGCAAATAAACAAGAAACATCATCCATATCAAGGTAAGACAAATTACTCTTTGTTTGATCTCCTTTTCCTATTAGTTTACCATCAGTATCATAGATTTTTGCAGTTTTGTTTCCAAATTCCACTTTGCAACCTATATTGCCTACCTGTAAGACACTCAGTAAATTGTAGTTTAATCCTTCCACATAGTATGCATTGTCACATGAAATTTTTTCTGTGAGCTTAATGAAACCTTTTCCTTTGATTTGACATGGAGCATCATTACCAAATCTAACACTATTTCCATCATACTGAGTAAAGTTAACAAACATACTTTTGTCTCCTATCATGTGATGTGAGAATCCACTATCTATGATCCATATGTCATTCTTGTTTATACATGTTACCAGTGCTATGGGCTCTTCTTCATCATATTGGTCCTTCATGGCTACATAAACAACTTCATCATCATTTTCATCATAATTTTCTTCGAAAATATAACACTTATTTGTAATCTCTCTTGTCATCATCTCTTCTATACTTGTATTTTTTACCTTCCTTGGAATCCTTTTTCTGTGGAAACCTTGTAGCAATATGACCTACTTCATTGCAATTGAAACAAATGATAAGCATCTTACCTTTAAATTTTCCTTTGCCCCTGTGAAATCTTCTAGCGAGCAATGCTTCCAATT
Organism: Cupressus sempervirens; assembly: GCA_028749045.1. Classification (NCBI taxonomy): domain Eukaryota; kingdom Viridiplantae; phylum Streptophyta; class Pinopsida; order Cupressales; family Cupressaceae; genus Cupressus; species Cupressus sempervirens. The sequence goes on from CM053784.1 coordinate 207,623,432, forward strand.
GTTCCACATCTTCCTCATCAGTGCTACTATCACTGGATACATACTTCATTTTTCTTCCTTTCTTTGATTTCACCTATTCAACATTTTTCAGTGATAACTTGGCCTTAAAAGCAGATTCAACATTTTCAGGTTTGTAGTTGTCAAAGTTAGATAACTCAAATGCAGTGAGTCTACCTATTATACCTTCAAAACTTAGATTATTTCCTGGTATACATCTTAGCTCTTGTATTGTTGATACTCTAATAGGATAGATAGGGAGCAAGGTTCTTAAGAACTTACTATTAATAGTATCTTCATCCAGTTGACCACTCAAGGATCTTATTGCACTTACCACTTCCTTTATTCTTGCACCATATTGAGCAGCATTCTCATTTTCTTCCATTTTCATGTCATCAAAATTTTCTCTGAGACTTTCTCTTTTTGCTCTTTGTACATTCTGATCTCCTCCATAGATGTCTGATAGGGCTTTCCACATTTTGAATGCAGTGTCATATCCTTTGATATCATCAAATTTAGCATAGCTGAGTGCAGAGGCAATTTCCAGCATTGTTTGATTCTGTTCTTGCTTGTTTTTCATGTCTTCTGTAGTAGGAGCACTTGTTGGATCTACATGTTCAGTGACAATTGAATTTTGGGCATAATCTCCTATGGATCCAATATGTAGCTTCATCAAACCTTTCCATGCAACAAAGTTATCTTTGTTGAGCTCAGGAACTTCTCTCTTTGGCATTCTGATCTTTTCTGCTTGTAGTCCCTTTAATATGAATTATCAGTCAGGCTCTGATATAAGCAAGTTACAGTAAATCAATATGCAAAGATAAAACATCCAAGATCAACACATGACACAATGATTGACGTGGAAACCCAATTTGGGAAAAACCACTAGCAAGACTCTACTGTATATCCACTCTTTTGAAGTGATGCCTTGTTAAAAGCCTGCCCTATTAAATGCTTTCAACACACTGTTAAATGTGACCCTATTAGAGGATTTCACCAAACTGTTAGGAATGGGCCTAGTTAAAGGTCTTTAGAACATTCAGTTGGAATGTCACCCTGTTAAAGGATTTATCTTATGGCTATTAAACCAACCTAAGTCCATAGGATTCAAACTTACTGTTACAATTGCTAGAAAGTAACGATAATGGTCTTTTGATCTGATATAACTTACAACATACTTTGCAGATTTCAGATCACAATTTCAGTTCAATCCTTATGCTTGGCTTCAATCACTCTAGCTTTGGCTACTTTTCTTCCTCTCAAGCTTCGTCTCCATGAGTCTTCTTACTCATTCTACCAATGCAATCATCCTTGTGGTCATCTATCCGAACAGAGTTCTTGTACTTTCTTCTCCTTAGCACCTTCTTCAGTACTTCATGCTTTTATGCTTGACCACTTCCCTCTCTCTTTTTTTCATTAACTTATGTCTTCTTAAATAGAAATCTGATTTTCCTTTGCCACTCAATTGTCCCTCTCCAATTTTAGGGTTTCAAAATGGATTAGGTAGGATACAATGTATCTACCCTATATCTTGTTCTCTTCTAGAAAATTTTCTAGTTGTATCCTTAAAAATGTTCTAAATAGTGTTCTGTGCCACCAGCTCATCATTCTTATCTTCCTTTTAATTCAAAAATTTCTAGATAACAACCTTGTCAGCTTAGATTTGGCGAATCTTTGATTTTCAAAATAATGTAGCAACTCGACATTATTGAGTTACTGGTGCTCGGCACCTCTGTGTTACTCGGCACCTATACCTGCTTGGCGCTTGATAAACTTTGTGTCACTTGGCATCTGAACTTGCTCAACATCTAAAGTTTACTTGGCATCTAAAGTTTACTCAGCATCTGGAGTTTACTTGGCATTGACTAGGAATTTTCTCAGTCTTACTAGCTTGCTTGGCTCCTTCTCTCTAATGAACTTAGTTGAGCTTTACAAAAGACTTAGCTAAAACCTTAAATCTTTGATATGTTTCAGTGTGCCCATTCTTTGTATCTTATAGTATGTCATCAAATAAACTTTTTCATCAATGTCTTAGCTGATCCTTGTACTTCATTACAACATCATAACTTCAACCTTTCTCTAGGTGTTCTAGTTACATCTTATTGATTGCCTCCTCCTTGACAATCAACTAATTGATAGTATTTGGATCACTAAAGCAATTGTCATTCCTACAAGTAGCAAGTTTGACATCAATGACAAAAAAATGATTGAGGAAATTCTTTATAGTTCCATATATTATTCCAACAACTTTTCTTATGATCATTTCAATCATTTCCAACATGATTCACATGTTCACACTATCACCTAACACTTCCTCTTGATTGGTCCTTGCACTTCTACTTTGGTAGTTTCACCTTTTATCTTCTTCTTCCTTCATGAGTATACATAATAAACAAAAATAATAAATAATCAACACATCATGAGCAACTAGTTAGCAACCAAAAATATTCTTTTTCATCTCCTTAAATAGGAAGCATTTCTATTTCACACTATTCTAGATTTTTCTACTTAATCATGAATGTAGATCTCACATTCAATGAATTTAGTCACTTGGAAAATAGTTACACCTTGAATTTTGTGCTCATCTACATTCTATTAAATCTCCTTCATCAGATCTTTATTACATATCTTCATGTATTGATCTATGTTTGTGAACAAATTTAATCAGATCTTTGTTACTTACATTATTTTATCCCTTGAAATTCTCAAAAATTATTGATTTTCATGAGAAGACAACCTTAATATTTCTTTAACATGTTCTCTCTAATCAAGTTGAGTGAACACTACAACTTTACTCACATAGTGCATCACTTAGTTAACACTAGAAATATTTAGTTAACACTAAGAAATAACTTTTTTTTGTTAGATTCTCCGTAATAACTATAGTAGCTTGGTTACCACTATACTCCTTCTTTCACCTAACTATCTTGTATATACAAGACCTTCTTCACTTAATCACATCATTACATGATTATAAAATAGTCAAACCAACATTATATTTTTATTTTGCAACTCATTCAATACCATACTTATCATCTTTTTCACCATACTTTCTTCAAATCCTTTTCATCAATAAAATGCCCTTCATAAATCAAATGAAATTGTACTCTACTAAAGTAGCATAATGTTTAACCAACTAAGTCTTGACATCAATAACAACATAACAACAAATATGGCTCTTTTACATATAATTAAACCATTATCAATTCAAGTTAACAATCTTCTCTTTTGGCACTGATAGAAAAACATAAAGGTATGTGTAGGATCATGGTCAATAAAACTATACTCTTAAGTGGCAATACAAATCTAGCAAATTAGGGTTATGTCAACTTGATGTGCAATTTTCTACTTGTTATAAACTTTATATCAAAAATTTGAGATAAAATAATATCTAGGAAATTGAATTTAGTTTCTAAACTACTAGGCCTTATCTGAAAAAAAAAAAATTAATTGGTCAAAATTTTTTAATTTAATGCAATAGTACAAATATTTCAGGACAAGATAAGAAGTAGACATATGGTCAACAACCTTAATCAAAATAAAATGATAATATTTTTAAATAATATTCTAGATAGATGAACTAGACACGTGCATACATTGAAAAATATTTTTTGTATTTTTTTCTAAGTAAATAATTATTAATTTTTTACTTTAGTATTTTTGTAATAAAAAACTCTCATGTTTGACCACCTTAACTAATTCAAAACTCTACAAAATTTATTTTTATTTTTATTTTCCTTATAATAGACAAAGCATAGAATGTGATGCATCTTTTGGATTTCAAAAATAATGTACAATTTGAAAGTTATAGTTGTTTTTCAAGTAGTGTATCAATCAACACCTTATATGTAACCCCAATAGAAAATAAGTAATAATTACTTACTGAACTCATAATTTGAGAAACCTTACATTTTTGAAAATCTAAAAACATTATTAAGAAACCCTTTTTGTTTCATCAAATTTTTGGGAAAAAAATGTTGAAAGCTACATTTTTGAAGTAAAAAATACACAAGAATAGGCTAAAAATATATTTTTGGGACATTTTTTAACTTGACCATATAGGGTTGGTATCAAAAGATATAGTATGCGTTATAGGGGTAATAATTATTTTTGTTCAGTATTAGGATGGGTGAGAAATATGATGGAATATATTTCAAAATGATTTGAGGCATTTTAGGACAACATATTTTTTAGATCGTCACTCTTTGGGGCATCATGATGATGCACATACCCATAAGCATAGTCTTTTTAAGTACAAAACATTATCTTTAAAATTTTAAATTAATGGAAAATGTATATTCATCAAAAAAAAATTTTGCACTAAGATAATCAAATGTATTCATTGAAATCAATACAACTTTTCTTCTCTTTGACTTCATTCAAGTTCTCTACAGTAGACTATAGCATGAGTTGCACTCATTCTATGTCTTAAACAACTTCCTCACAAATTCACACATTCTTCCTCTTTTGGTATACTTATCTATTTAACTTCTATCCTTGTCTCTTCAGGTACTTCAACTTTAGCCATTCTCTCCCCTTTTAGTCATCTTCTCCCCCTTTGAAAACAACATTGAAGGTATATATAAGTTACAATGTGAAACTCATAAAACCTTGTGGTAATACCATGTACCTTTTATGTATTATTTACATCAATTTCAAATTACAATCACCTACACATTTTGAGGAAATAGTTCATGAAGAGTGAACTCTCACATCAACCCCATAAAAATATTGTTGATCATCCATGAATTAATGCAACATGCTTCTTTTCTTAGTTAAACTTGGATAGGTGAATGAGCCATCACTTACATCTTAGACACATGCAAGCATCCTTTGGCAATGTCTTACTAAATATATCTACAATTTTTTATTTATATTTAGGTTATACAATGCAAGGTAGGAAAATCCTAAAGGGAGATATCCTATCCCCCAAAAATTAACCACACAACCAAATATAAATAATAACATAGCAATTTAGATCCAAAATTATTACAATTATCATAATAGAATCATCATATTCACACCCAACATGGCTAGAAATAAGGCCTTCTAAGTTATCATCAAGTACATAGAAAATTACAATAGTAATTCTGCAAACCTTGCTGTTGGAAATATGATGTAGGAAAAGTTAATAAGAGGTGGACACGGGGGGGGGTGTGGGTGTCGGGGGGGGGGGGGGGTGCTCATGAATCAGGAACCAATAAAACTTCAACTTAATTTATCAATTAATCTTTCATATAAAATTCTAATCTAATTTCATGCATGAAAGAATGAAAGTATTAAAGCATTCATAACACATTGACTCAATATATGGTGATCCAACAACCTTCCAAATAGAAAGTAGAAGTTGGGTGGTGATGATACCCACAAGCTTTAGTATTATAGTGTAAAGCTACCTAGTTAAGGCTTATAATTGATCACTTCTAGTGATTTTCCTTGTTAGTTGCAATTAGGACTATTAGGTCCACCTTGTTAAAGGATTTACAAAACATACAATGAAGTATGCACTTGGTAAAGAGATTTGCAAAAGATCATTAAGTCTACCTTGTGAAAGGATTTAGCTGATACACCTATTAGGATTAACTAGATGCTAATCTCTGATCTACAACTTTGATTTGGTAGTTGAGATTCCTTTGAAATGTAAAGATCAACTTGTTGTGATAGATAAATCTTTGTCATCCCTTATACTACTTGTATCCTTCATAACTTGCACTTCTTCTCATATGGCTACTTTTCATCAATATTCTTATATTTGAATGTGATAGAATACATTACATATATTGTAGTGCCTCTCCCATTTGACTTCTGTAAGTCATCCTAATGGATACAACCTTGTTGATCTTTTGTTGTGATGGATCATGATTGTGACCCTTAGTGGTCTACACCATCGAGGTGTTTGGATTTTTGTTCTATTTCAGTTGCTTTGATTATGCTTTTGACTGATCTATGAGATTATGATGTGATTTATGGTTCACTGAGGTTTGTGCCAATGGTTACTAGGATTGATGTGGTATCATGAGGTCATTCTGTGATTACCTTGAGATGTGAGCAAAGATTGCACTATGTACTATTACCATGCTACACTGGACTAGGTTCCTGTAGCAGTAGTTAGTCATGTTTATGACTATGGTTATTTATGTGTATTAAATGACTTTTTAATGCAAAGTAATCAATCATTATTAAATGCTTAAGTAATTAGAATGGATTGTTCATGTTAGATTATTTGGTTGTGTATTGCAAACATTTACCTTGTTATATTTCTGATTAGAGAGATATTTGTCACTCATGTTATGATTACATTTGAGACGACCTGAGGGTCAGGTGGTATACTTTGATTTCAATATCATAGATTTTAGACTACTATGTTGTTCAGTTGATCATATAGCATGACAATGCCACTTTAAGGTGACCGTGTGTTTTATAATGATACCTGGTTATCTGGTATTTAGACATACCTCTAATTATGTTATGTGATGGATTTAATGCTATGGTTATTTACTTCATTCCTGCGTTGTTATGCTTTATGTGAACGTGAGTGATGTGAATAGATTTTTTTAATATAATTAAATAAATGGTTAAATTAGGTGATTTAATGCATTTATTTCTTTGGCTATGTTATTATATGCAATTGCACTTGATCGTGTTGTTTAGTGTGCAGGATTTATATCCCTGGCAGTGGCACATGGAGTTAGTGATTCAACCTTTCATATTTTACCAATTTTGTCCTTATATGGTTGATGTATCCTTTATTAAATGTTTAAATTAAACCTTTTAGTGATTACTAAATCCGAACTCATTTGCATTATGTGATTAAACTAGTGAGCATGTCTGTGCATTTAGAGTTTCGCATTGTCACGAAAGTTGTTAAGGAGATTTCTATGCTTTTGGGTTTTTGGGCTTTTAATTAATTTATTTTAATTTTTGGTAGATTTCGATAGATGAATTCCTATTTATAGGAATAGCCTATTTTCATTTGGGTTGATTCAGAGTTTAACTAGGTTGGCTGGTTATTTGCTCTAATCGATTATTCATTTGAAAAGTGAATAAATATCCAAAGAGGAATTTAATTCCTCACTTCTCACTTTTGAATTAGAAAGTTGGAGAGTAAAACCCAAAATCCTCTTCATGAGGATTTATTGTTTTGTTTTTTGTGGGAGCTATGGGCATGGGATCATTACGAGGTTGAGCTCATTTGATCTAGCTTGGGGAAACCTTGGATTGCCATGATTTTCAGCTACTTTTGTGAGATATTAATTTATGGTTCAAATTCTCATTTTTCCCTTTTAGCTGTGAGGTAGGGTTTTCCTATTTTATTGTTTCTACTCCATTTTTACTTTTATTTATAGTAGCCACTTTTTTGGAGGCTGAGAACTAGTGTTCCCCTCCATTTTTGCATGTTAGTTCTACCCAGTTCGGCGGGTACGAACATTTCCCTATTTTTCAGGATGAGAGTTTGGGTTTTTATGTTGTTATGCTGGCCATTTTTGCATACAACATTTGAATTTGATTATTTTTAGATTTTTGGGATGTTTGTGCCCCAAGACCAAATGGGTTTTAATTTTTCAATTTTTCCAAAATTTGGGGTTTTTACCTCATTTTGCATGCCGCCCTATTTTCTCAAGTTTTCTCGGCATAATGTGGGTTGTGGACTTGGATGATCCATTTGGATATCAGTCAAACCACTTTTGCACTTTTATGTTGCATTGGAATGCATGTTACATCCGTACTCCTGAAGTTGTGTTCGGTTGAGTGATTTTATACCTGTGATTATTGATTCTTTTAGACCTTTTCTTTTGTTTCATGAATGCTAGGATTCATGTAGAATCCATACTTACAGATTGAGGCTGGTGGACTGAGTTCATGACTTTTGGTCTTGTTACATCATTAGGATTCATGTAGAATCCATACTCTCAGATTGAGACCAGTTGAGTGATTTCTTGATGTATGATTTTATTGGCTTTGGGATTCATGTAGAATCCATCCTTCTCGTGTTTCTTTTAGTTGGGTGTTTTCTTTGCATTGTGTTCTCATCCTATCCTTGTGTTGTGATCTTCATGATGGTGGTGCACCACACATGATTACATGCACGTACATTTGTTGGGTGACCTGCAAAGCCTGATCTTTCATGGTACTTCTAGAAGTTATGATCATTGGGGTTGGGATGGGAGTATGCATGCCCACGGGCACTTGTCATAAGATGAGCATGGGTAGGGTAGGGTAGCATATGGAGGGGGCTTCTATCTCGTAGCCTGGTGACCTTAGTCCCATAGGGTTGGTGAAGGATAAGAAGTTTTAAATAAGTGATAACTAAATAAAATATGTGATTGGTAATAAAACTTAAGATAATAAAATGTGTGTGCAGGGCCCTCCATTGAGGAGTTTAAATGCACGATCTGAGCTTGGGCTTTTTGATGCCAAGTGACTCTCCATGATGTCAGCCCCTACTTAGTAGCCTATTGAGTGTTTGACCAGGACTTGTACTTCTTGCATTGTCTTAGGTTCTTGGTTGCAGCCATCATACTGTCTAGCATGAGTGTTAGCCATGGATGTTGTTTTATGTGTTTGTGGTTGGATCTTTATCTCCATCAACATGGAAAGTGTGGACCTATGGGTTCCACATGGTTGGGAGGCATAGCTACCTTCACCACTACTAGAGACTAGTGTACAGAGATGGTCTTTTGTCCTAGTGTGACCGCTGCTGGATTTTTTCACTTGGTACTTTGGGTTTCGAAGTATGCTTTCTTGTGATTTATGCTTTCATTGGAATGCTTGGATATCATGTTTAGATGATGTTAGTTTATTTGATGCATTCCCATATTATGATGTTTAGCATATGGTTAGATGATGTGAATTGTTGTAGTAGCATATCTATTGCTTATTGATGTTTAGCATGTGATAGGTGATGTTATCTACTATAGGATTATCTTATGCTTTTCTACTAGCATGTTAGATTTCCTTATGCTTATATTGTTGCATGTTTTAGTAGTTACATCCCTATTATGATAGTAATGAAAATTTGATCAGTGGCTTGGGATATTAGATGCAGGGGATGGCTAGGACCCACAATGGTCTTATGATGCTATTGACAGTTGGGAGGAACTATGTACTTAGTTTATTTGTTCAGTTCATTGTGATGTTGCTTATGTTCATTTTGATGTTCCTTCCATTCTTTTTTTTTTGTAGTTTTTAGATGGATAGATGTATCTCCTTCTTGGCATCTTGTTGTTTTTGCAATAAGTGTTTGCTCCTCGAATTATGGTTCTGGTACTCCCCAGTGTGGAGGTTCTAACTCTGTTTGGCTTAACGTTCTTCCTTTGTTATCTTCTTTTCTTTTCCTAGGTGATCATGTGTCAGCATGGTGTAATACAATAAAGTGTCGCACACCCATTTGAACTCTATCATGCACACCATATTTGTGTCATAGGCCTCTTGGAGTTTTTTCGTGTGATACTTCATAGTATCGCACTCCCTTTGAAGAAATGTTGTATGATACATTTCCAATATCACACGCCCTTTGGAAAAGTATCGCCCAACCCTTGATTGTGTCACCCTCCTTCTGGAGAAATGTCGTACAACACTAGTTAAGTATCACAAAAAGCTGATAAAGTGTCGCATAGTTTTTATGAAACCTACATGAGTGGGTAGCCGACACTTTTTGGTCCAATCTAAACATTTTAGGGATGTTTCTGGGTATCCTCTTAGGTGTTCTTCATTTCTTTGGTGTTTTTTTTGTTTTGTGTGTTTCTATAGTCAGTCTCTTGGGGTTTAAAATATATCATTTAAGTATAAGTTGACATTCTTATACTTAAGATATATTTTAATATATGTGACAAATCTTTTGAGATAGGTTTTAGACCTCTCAAAGACAAGTTAAGGATTCTAGAAAATTTCAGGGCCTTAAAAATCCAAACTTAGCCAATTTTCAGTGCTTCAGGATTTCAGGCTTAGCCAAATTTTAGATTTCTGCATTCTACCCCAGCTTGGTGTTTTGTTAATGAGTGGTCATTTCTTGAGCCCTCATCTTGTTTGTGGTGATTTTTGGCTTTTGTTCCTGTGTGTCAGTTTGGTAGTGGCGTTCAGAGATGTATTGGTTGCCGGGATTGTGGTGAAGTCTTCCATTGTGATCTTTGTGATCCCTGTATGATGTCATGTACATTCATACTTGTAAATTATTTTTTATCTTGGCTTGTATTGAATCCTTGTTCCAAGGATCTCCAGGTAGGGCATTACATATATACCAAGCTAAAATACAATTCAACAAAGTTGGCTACAACACAAGTTTCACCAAAATAAACAAAATCGGCTCAACTACTAGCACTTAGATTCTGAAAAAAAATATAGTGAGGTTTTGATACTTGACAACCATTTTCAACACTTGGCATAATCATGCTCTCGATTGATGTCGAAGCTTAGTTTATACTAATCATTTCTAAGTAGTCTAAACTTGGTGAACACTATGAATATCAACATATAAATTCAATCACTCAACACTAAAACTGTGAGCTCAATATAAACTAAATCACTTGGTTGACACTCCTTGGCTCAGTAAACACTAGATTCACTAACACTATGAACTTAAGAAAAATTGGAGAATATGGTTGACACTGTGCAACTCTATCAATGTTTTGAAGCTCAATAGTAGTGTCACTAAAGAAATCAGTAGATAATGATGCAAGAGCATCTAGTGCTATAAGGGAAATCTTGTATCACCCAAAAATATGCTTAGTGTTAGTTTCTATTTAATGTGTCTTTATTTTAGATACCCATTTGGGTCAAATAGAGATTCCAACTATCATAGTTCCACTATTTGTTTTCTACGTCATATTTTTTGAGCACGTTGGGATATTAACCAATGAAGAAAATAGGTTATTTTTTAATTGAGCCATAATTATAATGATTTAGAGGGTGTAATTTGGAGGGATGATTGTACTTGCAATTTAAAGCACTCCAGGAAAATAATCTAGGCAAAAGGCTTTAGATTTGAATGTTATTGCAATTTTAAATTTCCTAGAGACCCCCTAAGGATGCTTCAAAGTTAGATTTGAGACATTAAACAACCTGAATAGGCCCAAAAATGGGGGACAAGAAAAACTAGTCCATAGGGCTATAAAGAACCTAGAGAGATTTTTAGAAATGTAAACAATTCATCAATTAGAGTCCTCGATCAAATATTATGCCTTCTAGAAGTTGGAGTACCATTTCTTGATTCATCTAATTTTACAATGAATTTTGACATGTTTTCTAGAACCTTCTATTTTTGTGGTAGATGTCAAATAGAATATACTAAAATGTATTCCTAATCCTAAACCTAATTTAGGTTACTTAGGGTCATTTTTTGCATTGTAAATGCACTTTTGGTGGAGTTTGGGAGAAGGTACTATGAGGAAGGTTTTTTCTCTACAATTAGACAACATTGTAAGCCCCTAGGCATGTCATTGAGTCTATTTTCATTGTAGTAAATTTAGTATCATATGACTTCTAATAATAACATTTCCCTTTTCCTATTGTGTTCATTTTGTCTTTTCATTGTGTCCTCATTAGTGGTATCAGAGCTAGGTTTTCCTAAGTGTGTAGATAAAGCATCGACTATGAGGTAGTTTACACTAGGACTATGTGGTTGTGGGTTTTGATATAGAATGAAAATGCTTCCATGAAGGAAGCATGTTGGAAGGGCTAGAGTTGTTCCTCCTAAGGTTAGAGCCCTCTAGAGACAAGTTCAGGCATTGCAAGAAGAGATCTCTAGAGGGTTGAATATTGTTGCAGGTGACAGAAGTGAGGAAGAAAATGAAAAAGAAGGAAATATTGTGTAGGAAGGGGAAGGAGATAGAAAATTCTTAAACTAGGAAAAGGAGAATCTTTTTGGGGCCATTACCAAGTTGGGAAAAAGACCCAAAATTGACATCAACATGTTTTTGGGAAATCTAAACTTGGATGAGTAGATTGACTAGATCAATAAGCTAGATGAATATTTTGAGTATGAGGATACTATGGATCCTAATAGGGTTAAGTTATGAATGGAAAAATGAAAGGCCATGCCAAAATTTGGTGGTAAGAGATTCAATTTGAAGGAAATAGAAGAGGAAAGAAGAAGATCACAAGATGGGATTGTATGGAGGACAAACTAAAGAAGTAGTTCATTCATGTTGATAATGAGCTTAATTTGTTCCAGAAGATGTAAGGGTTAAAGAAACAGGGAAAAATCTATCTAGGAATACATAGAATATTTTTATTAAGTCCATATTAGGGTGGGACATGTGGAAGCAAACAAGGAGAAGATTTTCATTACCTTAATGGGTTAAGACCTAGCATTTAGGAGGAGTTAAGTCTAGTTAGAATGACTACCATTAAAGAGTTATACCAATTTTCCTTGTGATTTGAAGAGAAGTTAAAAATTTTTTTTGATGGAATGAAAAGAGGGCACACTCAAAGAGGAAGGGGAAGTGGAAAGTCATTTGGAGGCCAAAATGAGAACTAGAAGAAAAATGAAGATGTGGGTACCAACCAAAACCAAAGGAATGAGAGTTTCAATCATTCCTATGATCAAAACATTAGAGATCAAAGAGGGAGAGGTAAAGGATGTTGAAAAGTTTTAGGAAGAGGAGGCCTTTGTGGTACCTATTTTTATTGCAATGAAGAAGGTCATCATGCCTATGAATGCCCTCAAAACTAAGGAAGAATAGATAGGAGAGCTAATGGTCAAGCAAGGGTTACTCACATGGATGATCATGCACAATCTTTACATTCAGAGGATGCAAAAAGAGGAGAGGTTTTGGTTAATGAAATTGTCTTGCTGAGTGGTGAGACTAAACCTAGATAAAGGAGTTTCTTTCATACTAGCGCATGTGTGAGGGTAAATGTTGTGATTTGATTTCTCATGGTGGGGGCATTAACAACTTGGTGTCAGAGGAGATGATCTCAAAGCTAAAGCTCAAGAGGGAGAAACACCCCCATTTCTATCAAATTTCTTGGGTGCAGGATGATCATAAGGTCTTGGTTAGTGAGAAATGTTTGGTAAATTTCTAGATTGGGTGTTTCCATAATAAGGCTCTCTATAACATCACCCCAATGGATGTCTACCATTTATTATTGGGAAGGTCATGGTAGTTTGATAGGCATGGTATACATGATGGTTGTGCAAATACATACTCCTTGTTAAAGGATGGAGTTCACCACAAATTGAACCCCTTGATAAAGGAGGATGAAATTGTATGTAGTAGTGTTAGGGTATGTCTTGTTGATGGAAGGAAATTTCTAGATGGCATGAAACATTAGCATATGTGTTATGCTTTAATTCCTAGAAAGGATAAGGAAGGTAGTAGTGAAGTTTCACTTGAAGTTTTAGGTCTATTAAGTGAGTATGGAGATGTCATCAGTGGTAATGTTCCAGAAGGGTTGCCACCAATAAGGAAAATTAGTCATCAAATAAATTTAGTCCCTAGAGCTAGTTTTCCTAATAAGGCTGCTAATAGGATAACTCCTACTAAGGGTAAGGTGCTAAATAAACAAGTTTAGGAGCTATTGAGGAATGGTCTAATTTAAGATAACCTAATTCCACCTATAGTACCTATAGTGCTAGCACCAAAGAAGGATGGAGAGTGTAGAATGTATATAGAAATTGTTAATGCTCAAAATTGCATTCCCATTTTGAGTGTCCATTCCGAATTTTGAGCCCTATAAATGCATTTTCTTTGTTGTGTACCCAACTGTTGTATTGATTCTTAAGTGGTGTTTTATGTTTCTAACATCCTTCATTTAGCTTGTGAATGTGTTTTGTAATGATCAGCTGACATTTTGAGCCATTCTATGAATCCCATGCTTATTCCACAAGTTCTGCTGATAGAAATTTCTAGTTGTTTGTCCACAGAAAAAAGAAGCAAAAGTATTCTTGAAACTATGGTTAAAAGATTGGAAAAGGGCAGGGAAGATGAAAGGGGTAATAGAATAGACTTGGCCTAAAAAAATATTTAGGTAGTGGTTGGACATTTTGTCCCATATGCATGAGGTGGTAGTTGTTTTTGGTTTTTAAAAGAAGGGGCCCTCAAGAGTTAAATAAGTGAGTAGTCCATTCATGGATGTGAAGGCATGTGTATAAGGGCTCACCCATAGACTTCCATAGGGTCAACAAAGTTTTGACTGATTGTGTGATCGGGGGGATGGGCCTTGGTGTTGTGCGATGGCTTGATAGTTTTGTAGAATCATAAATGGAGAAATAAAGGGGCCCAGTCCTAAAAAAAATTTAGGATTGGGGCATAAATTTTGGAGGCCCCAATGTTACAACTAGTTGTGAGATTGGGGTGCAAAAATTAGAGGCTTGTGATGCTACGATGCTACAATGTTATGACTGATCGTAGGGTTGGACAACCAAATTTGAAAGTGTGCAATACTATGATGAAGGCATGCCATCATAGGATTGGGACCTAGAGATTGAAGTTGTGCAATTATATGATGGTTTTGTAGGATTGTGCAAGGAGATAAATTGGCCTCTGGTCTTAAAATTTTTGTAAGGTTGGGACAAGAATTTTAACGGGCTATGATATTATGATCACCCCAAAGGGTTATGATGATACAATTTAGTCAAGGGATCGAGAAGCAAAATTTTAAGTCATAAGATATTACAAAACATGATGAGTCTATAGGATTAGAGATGTGAATTTTGAAGGGAAAGATGCTACGATGAGCCTTTGTCATATGATCAGAGAATGAAAGTTGAGGAGTATGGTCAGGGAAGATGAGTTCGAGAGCTATGATATTAAAATTTGGTCATAATATCATAGGCTAAATTTCAAATATTTCAAATAGGTAATGATGGATGTAAGACCCAATGGGTAATATATGCAAATAAGAAATTGACACATGGTACTTGTCAAGTGGCAACACGATTTAAGTGAAAATAAAATAAAATTAAGAGATTAAATGCATGAAATTTTAGAGGTTCATGGATCTGAATTATTTAAATGATTTATATAGTCTTGACTATGTAATCTTTTAAATTTTTCAATTTTAGTGTTGTTCATGGCCCAAGAGCCAAAAATTCAAATCAACCTTAGGGGCACAATTTTTGTGTGGAATGTATAGTATAGCATACTATCCAAATTGACAAGAAATGAACTTTCCATTTTTGTGGTTAGTTTTTGTGCAGATGTTAATTAGAAGTGACTATAGGAGGATTTGTAATTTTGGGGGCTTCTTAGTGAAAAGTGCAAGTTTATTATCGTAGATGAAATTGCAATTAGATATAATTAAATTTTCATAAATTTTGATCTCATTAGCAACTTTGAGGGAGATTCAATGGTTTTAAAGGAAGATGGAAGTAATTATGTTTTTTTCCAACAACACAAGATGAATTTCATAGCAAAGGCCGATGTGGCCAACTAAATCAAATTTTGAGCCTCTAACTTAGATTTGATTTGTACCTAATATTTTTCCCATGAGATATTTGGCTAGTTTTTAAAATGAGATATATTAGATATTTTGTTACATCATTTATGATTTTAATTGATAGCAGATGAAGGAAGATTAGTTTTACAAAACTCCAAATTGAAGATTATTTTAATGGGACATTTTAGGTTACAATTCTAGAAATATCTTCTCTTCTATATATCTTATTTTTCTGCTCTTTTTGGGGGTTCCAATTTTTTAGAGATTTTCTAAGGATTGTGAGACTAGATAGGTTCTAGAGTTGGAGAGTTTTCTGAGAGCTGTGATACCATTTTCCTAGTGTTCCTCTATTGGGAACAATAGTATTGTATTTCTTTTGAAGCATTGTTATATTATAGTCATTCTTTGTGTGTTTTCTGAGTTTTGATATACAAATGATGTATTGGTTTCAAGGAAATTAATACAAGAGATTCACTTCTTTTAGTTTCATTCTAATTCTCCTCTCCTTTTGTTATTTGCAATCTTTTGTGTTTGAGAAGTAAGAGCTTGAACTCTATTGCAATCCCTTAATGTTGTATGTAAGAATAAACTTGCTAGTGGAAAAAAGATCCACGCAAATGCTTGTTTACATTGATAGGATTGTGGGTTACACTAGTAGGATTTTACCATAAGTATGAGAGTTGTTATGAAGATTGATGTCTGATTGCATGTAAAATTGATAGATTAGATGTCTTAGTATATCAATATATTAAGATATCCATCTATCTATGAAGGTTTAGTTGATGCCCAATGGATAAGAGACTTGTCAACTTAGAGGTTGCATATTCTTTGTTGTTGAATACCCAGGTTATGCTAAGATACAAATTATCAATTGTATATCTTTTCACTTTATGTTTAATGAATTGAAAGAGTTTTCCCTTGCTTGGTTTATCAAGTTCATGTACTCTATTATTTTCTATTTCACCCATGAATGCTTGCATAAACATAAAAGATTAAGGTATTTTATTTGTTATTGAGATTCAATTATATGCCTTTACACTAGTACCATATAAAGAATCTGAGGTCCACCCACCTAGGCCTTACATAGGCCAAAGAAGAAGAAGGAATTATCCTTATAGTTAGCCCAAGACTGCAACCAAGTGCATTCATTATAGGAATTTGCTAACCTTAGATGTATTGGTCTAGTTTCTTGGTTATTTAAAAACTATTAAATTAGAATCCAATAAAATCTTAGGCTATAAATAAAATAACCATCAAGTACTAATCTCCTTTATCATGGATGGATGTTCTTATAGACTACTTGAGTGGAGCTCAGTACTTTAGAAAGATAGATCTCAAGAGTGGCTATCACAAGATAGAAATACAAGAGGGAAGTGAGTGGAAGAATGTATTCAAGACCAAGGAGGTTCTATATGAGTGGTTATCCATGCCCTTTGGAATGGCCAATGTGCCAAGCACATTCATGGGACTTATGAACGAGGTACAAAAATTTTTTTTTTGAAAATTTATTATTGTTTATCTGGATGATATTTTTTATTTTTAGTAAATTTTTGGATAAAAATTTATTACATATTCATAGCATCCTTGAAAGGTTGAGGGAAGAGAAATGGTTGATTAATTTGAAGAAGTGTAGCTTTTTCAAAAGGAAGTTAGTCTACTTGGGGTTTGTTGTATCAGCTAAACATTTCAAAATGGACCCAAATAACCTGGTGAAGGTCATCTTGGAATGTCCTACTCCAAGGTCTACCACTGAGGTGAGGTCATTCCATGATTTATCTAGTTTTTATAGGAAGTTCATTAGGAATTTCAATAATATATGTGTATTGCTAATTGAAACAACAAGGCATGATAGAAAAGAGTTCAAGTGGACTATTGGAGCTACAAGGAGTTTTGAATTGTTGAAGAAGGTGACAAAGAAACTTGTGTTGGCACTTCCTAATTTCAACAAAGTGTTTCAAGTGGATTACAATGCTAATGTTAGTTCTATTGGGGTTGTCTTGAGCCAAGAAGGTAAGCCTTGTGCCTATTTTAATGAAAAATTGAATGATGCAAAGAATAATTATTATGTTTATGATCAAGAGTAATATGCAATAGTTCAAGCCTTAAAGATATGGAGGAATTATTTGTTGTAAAAATATGTTTTTTTTCAACATTAATCATTAGGCATTACAATACCTAAATAGTGAAGGTAAATTGAATTAGAGACATTTGAAATGGATAGAGTTCATGCAAAGCTATACATTTGTATTGAAATATAGAAGTGGAAGTTCTAATAGGATTGCAAATTCATTATGTAGGAGACAATTGTTGATAATAGTAATGCAGGTTGAAGTGGTTGGGTTTGATGAACTCAAGAGTCTACACTCTAAAGATCCTCAATTTATAGAGGCTTGGAAGGGTTATAAAGAACCTATTACTCTAGATAGGATCAAGTGGATAGATTACATGATTCAGGATGGTATCTTGTTCAAGGGTAGTCAATTGTGTATTCCAAGGAGTTCCATGAGGGAGTACTTGATAAAGGAGAGGCATAGTGGAGGCATGGTAGGACACTTTGGTCAAGATAAGACCATTTCCATTTATTAGTAAACATTATTTTTGGCCTCAATTTTTATAGGATGTGAAGAAGTTTGTGTAGAGTTGTTGACTATGTCAAATAGCCAAAGGATTTAGTCACAATACTAGACTATATCATCCATTTATTGTTCAATTGAAACCATGTGAGGAGATAAGTATGGATTTTTTTCTTGGATTGTCAAGGATAGAAGGGGTAATGACTCAATACTTTTGTTGGTTGATAGGTTCTCCAAGATGGCACATTTTATTCCATGCCACAAGATTCATGATGTAGTGCATATTGCAAATTTTTTTTCCAAAGAGGAGGTGAGGCTACATAGTATCCTAAAATGTATTTTTTCTGACAGAGATACTAAATTTATTGGGTATTTTTGGAGGAGTTTGTGGAAGAAATTGAAAAAAAAAATGAAGTTTAGTTATACACATCATCCGTAGATTGATGGAAAAATAGAAGTAGTGAATAGAACCCTGGGAAATTTTTTGTGGTGTTTAGTAGGAGATAAGCCTAAGGGATGTGATTTGATTCTACCATAAGAAGAATTTGCTCAAAATAATTCTATGAATAGAAGTACTGGTAGATCACCATTCCAAATTTTGTATGGGAGTAGTCCAAGGACTACACCAGAGCTGAGGAAGATGGAACAAGGAAAGAGGACAAATGTTGAGGCAAAAGACTTTTTTGAACATGTCAAGAACCTACATGAGGAAGTAAATGTACATATTACCAAGATGAACCTATAGTATAAGGCTAGAGTAGAACAAAAGGGAAGACATGAGGATTTCCAAGTTAGGGATTTGGTTATGATATACTTGAGGAAGGAATGATTTCTTAGTGGATACCTACAATAAGTTAAAAATGAAGAAATTTGGCCCATGCAAAATTTTGAAGAAACATGATTCAAGAAATGCATATGAGGTTGTGTTGGCAAATGGGATTCACATTTCTCCTATTTTTAATATTGTAGAATTAACATAATATCATGATGATGATGCAAAGGAGGAGTTGATGATGGACCCATGTCCAATTCTTACTTTTGAGAAGGAGTAGATTGAAGAAATTTATGGATAGTTGTGTGGGCTAGAGTACCAAAAATAGGTAGTATGAAGAATACCTAGTGAAGTGGAAAGGTAAACTAGTGGAAGATTCAACTTGGGTATCTGCAATAGAGGTTGCCCATTTGGGATTTTCTCTACTAGCTCTAAAGTGACAAGGTCAATTTTTAATCTACCCTGGGTATCTAATGCAAGGGCATTGAGTGGTTTACAGGAAATCGTATATCACCCAAAAATATGCTTAGTGATAGTTTATGTTTAATGTTTCTTTATTTCTAGATGCCCATTTGGGTCAAATAGAGATTCCAACTCTCATAGTCCCACTATTGGTTTTCTAGGTTAGAGATTTCAAGCACCTTGGGATACTTGCTAATGTAGAAAATAGCTTATTTTTTAATTGATCCATAATTATGATGAGTTAGAGGGTGTAAGTTAGAGGGATGATTATACTTTTAATTTAAAGCACTCTAGAAAGGGAATCAGGTTAAAAGACTTTATGGTTTAAAAGTTATTGTAGTTTTAAAATTGTTGGAGACCCCCTAAGGATCCTTCAAAATCAAATTTGAGGCACTAAATGGCCTCAAATAGGCTTGAAATATAGGAGACAAGCTAGGATTTTAATAAACTATAGAGAGCCTAGAGAACTTTCTAGAAATATAAATGGTTTGTTAATTCGAGTCCTAGATCAAAAGTTATGTCTCCCAGAAGTTGGACTACCATTTATGGATTCTTCTTATTTTACACCAACTTCTAACATCCTTTCTAGAACTTCTATTTTGGCAATGGATGCTAAATGGCATATTCCAAAATTTATTCCTAACCCTAAACCTAATCTAGGTTGCTTAAGGTCACTTTTGGCATTGCAAACATAGTTTTGGTGGAGTTTGCGAGAAGGTACTGTGAGGACGGTTTTTTTCTTCAAAATCATACAACATTAAAAGGCCTAGGGTACATCATTGAGCCTATTTTCATTGTACTAAATGTCATAGCATATCACTTCTGATCATAATATTACCCTTTTCCTATTGTGTTCATTTTATCTTTGGGTTATGCCCTCATCAGATATTTCTTGACAAGAACTGGATGTAGATTCTAGAACTTAATAGCAATTGTAGAACTTGGTACTAACTAGATTTCTTGGGTAGCACTATAAACTACAAGATAAGATCAATAGTTGCTAACCAATTGGCTAAGTGTGAGTCACTAATATATAAACTTTGACCATAATGTGAACAATCTCCCGCTTTGGCATTAGTGACAAAAAAACTTATCAATCCAAAAGCGAATACTCAAATTTTTTTAGGTCAAAACATTTGTTTTATCTCCATCCTATGTCTTCAACTCAGTGACATAGTCTTATTTTTGAAATTTTTGAAAATTTATTTTGTAAAGAATACACACACACACACACACACACACACACATAATTCTCTTATCATCTCCCCTTTTTTGACATAAATGCCAAAGGTGTATACTACATGGTGATGTCAAAATGTGACAAGAAGTTAGAATGTACCTCCAAAATTAGTGCCATTTTCTTGTCCCATTGTAACACCTTACTTGCATGAAATGTAATATATAATTTTTTTGATAACTCCATCATCTGATCAGCTGTGGTGAAGTTATTGTTATGGATGAGAGTTTTGGCATGTGCAATGCATCCATGTTTGGAAGACTCATGCCTTGGATTTTTTCAAGTGTGGCCCTTATCTTGGCTTCTTCCCTTAGTAATTATGCTTGCAATTTTTTTAAAATATCCATTTTTTTAAAAGTGAGTAGATTTGTAGCTTGGATCAAGTGACAAATAGTGTGCACTTGTCTTCAAGTCTTCATCTATATTAGATAGTTTATCTTTGATTCCCTAAGTGAAGATAGATGTATAACACAACTCATTGAATAATGAAGTAACATTACTTGTATAGATTTATGATGAGCTAAGAATAGTAGAAAATTCTAATTGATTTATTGAAATTTTTTGTGCAACTTGGTCCAATACTTTTTTTTCAAATTTCCTCTCTGCTCTTTGTAGCAATGTTTTTGTCCATTTAGATCTTCATTGAATTTATGGACAACTTCTGCTAACTAGACCAAAATAGGTTGTGTGTTGTCAACCTTAGGACTTAGTGCATCTACAAGTATGTCCTCACATCTTAAAGCACTTGGTTTTCTTTGATCTTTTATTACTTAGCATTATTTTGATTAGGATTCAGAGTAGAGATATCCCAATTCAGGATAACTATATCCACATCTAGATTAATGTCTTCTTCTTTACCTTTATCCTTACTAGAAACTTTAGTACTCTATTGAGGCTTTTTTTCAACTTTCTTTGTACTTATTGTAACACCCCAAAATTGGCTCATTGCCATTATACCAATTCTGCTCTATTTTGATCAACCCTAAAGTCTTATTTCACTAGGCAATTCTTGTCCTGACATTCGCTAGTTGACTTAATTGTCAAATGTAGAAAAATCTAATTTGCATTCATCATAATTATTATTTACTTCCTATAGTATTTACTCATATTAGTCACACTGAAACCTATTTGATTTAAATTTAATTTAATCTAAACTATTTATACTTTATTAAATTAAATTATTACCTAAGACTAATGTACTAAGAGATTAAATTTATTTATTTTAATAATTGTGTTTATTTTAATTAATTGAATATGATTATTCAATTAAATGGAAAATTCATTTATGAGATCATATCTCACTTATTAAATTAAATAATATCTTCAAAATCCTCTCTTTAGTTTTAAGTGGAAACTTTGAGTGAACTACTTCTCAAAATTAGAATCAATCCAGTTACCTTACTCTCTCACTCATGACAGGCTTAGTTAACTGCTCATCACACTCAAATAAGAAAAAGTTCACTTCACCTACACAAGGAAGTTTCTATCTTAACTGAATCTTTTCTTCAATCCTAACCATCAATCTAAGTCAATCTTAGCCATTCATAGATTCCAGGAATTCTATTTAAGGGACACATAATTCTTCATTAAGGAGGTTGAATATTATTGCTATCAAATTTTTGCTGCATTTTATATTCATTTTAGCTCACATATTCCCATATTTTTACATTCTTATCTTAATCTCATCTAGTTCTTAAAAATGCATATGGTTAATCTAGTTTGATTTACATGTTCTTAGATTAATTGCATCTTTCATATAGAATAATTGCATATCACATAGATTAATTGCATTCAAAATCCTTCATTCTTAGAGGGTTTGGTTGCCTATACCTCAAATTTGAGAACATTAAATAGGCAAAATCCCTTTATATAGGAGGCAATGGGTCACACTTTTGAGTGTCTTGGATGAATAATTCAATGCTCATCCCAGGATGACTTCGTAGGTAATAACAACGTTGAAGTGTGTGGGTTAAATAGAGGCCACATATTCACACATAAATTTTTGGCACCCACCATGGGGCAAAGGAAATCAATTTCTCTGGCCTCATCTACATTTTTTTAATGTTATTTTAGTGTTCTATCCATACTATTCAGTACCAGTACTTGAATCTTTGCATGAGACCTTCCATTTTTGTGTGAGGATTTTAAGTTCTCATGCAAAGTTTTATACCATATCACGCGAAAAAATTCCCAGTGGTGCAAGTCTTCACATGGAATATTATTTTCTTGTACGACTCAGAGAAAGATTTTGCATGACCATGGTAAAGATTTCACACGAAAATCTACAATAGTGAGCTCAATTTCAACATTTTTTAGCATTTTGTTCATTCAATTTTGCTAAAATGTTTTTCTTGGTATCTGTGCTTTTATATTTCTCTAATTTTTTGTAGGTTAACTGATTATCTGCAAGACATTTTTGACAAAGATTCCTTATAAAACACACTCAAATAGAAACTGACCTTTGTTTGCAAGACGATTGTCGAAGATACATTTGACGAAGAATACTTTTAAAACCCACAAAACAATGTGTCTTATTTATTGCTTATAAAACATAGATTAATTAAGGCTTTTGAACTTCTTAGGGTGCAATATGGAAGAATAGGGGATTATTCTCTTCATCACTTGGAGGTCATGACCGAGGGTGAATCAAAAACCTAGATGCTTCCAAAAGATGACATTCTGAGGGAGGCAAGCAACTTAGTGGTTCTTCAGTGCTTGTTCTTTTCTATGATGAGATGATGGTTTCCTTTCTAAGGGAATCAAAATCTTTAGGAAGAATGAGTCTAGATTGATTAAGCTAAGTTAGTAATCAACCTATTTTGCATGTTTGGGTGAGAAAGTAAGGTAGAGGAGTATGCTATTTCTCCTTAAGGAAAATTAGAAACTTTGACCCTTGGATCAAACCACCAGTCTATGTTAATCCTTTAGAGGGCCTACCAAAGTGGTCCAACCTCCAGGAATGAACCAAGTGAGCACACTCCTTTTGCTAAAGATTCCAAATCACTATAATCAAGATGCTTTGTAGAGCAAAAGAATTCAAAGCTGGATTAATTTTTTTCCCTTGATTATTTATATCGCATATCAAAGGGAAACTCTATCTGTTGCACTAGCCAGTGCTAGCCCCAATCTTTCTAAGCAAGTGTGTCCACTTTCAGATGCTGGTGTGGGTTGTTGGTCTCAAATCTACTTGTAGAGCCATCGGGAATTAATATGATTAGTTAAAAGCCACCTGGTTCACCTCCAAAAGGAGGCATAATCTTTGTGCATGGAGGGGGAAGAATCTCTCTTGTAGAACTCACCATAGGCATGCTACTAGATGTTTGAAGGTGGTATACATGCTCATCCCCTACCACAAGGGCACTTGTTCAATGTATACTATTAAGTCCTTTGAATATACCAAAAACATGGGCACCCTCTAGGGGGTGACACAACTGTGTGAGGTACACGCATGCGCATAAGATGTGGGATAAAGGTTTTTCCTTCTCTACCATTTTCTATTTTTAGGGATAAAGTGTGTTTGTTATCGAGTCTTCAACATGTCTAAACTTCCTCAAACAAACTAAGAGTTAAGAATCCCTTTCCCCTTTGAGTTGCTTTGCCCTCAGTTGGATTGTATTTGACTACTAATTGTTTCCACTGTCTGTTTCAAATGCTTGGCCTAATTATAACTAAAACACTTGTTCAAATTATTTTTAGAGTTAACCTTGAAAATCTATTCAACAAATTAGTCCAACTATCTTGTCAATCTATTCAAACAATTAAGAAATCTCTTCTAAATCCAATGTTGTTGTCAATCTAGTCCTAATTTTTGTACACAGATTTGTACTTTTTCGCGTGAGAGTTCATCTTTTTCATGCAAGATTGTTCATTCTTGACATGAGATCTTTCATATACCCATGCAAGATCTTGCTAACTATATTTTTCATCCTATCACTCCTTTGCTTGAGCCAATGAAACTCTTTGCACGAATTTAAATTGTTGCTCTGCGTCTTCGCGTGACTCGATAAAATTTCTTGTATGACTCATAGAGAATCTTCACATGAGAACTTGCTATAAAATTGCTAAATTAGCTTATTTGACCAATCTATGATCTCTATTCAGTCTGATTCCTACATTGAGTTTTCCCTTTTCTATCTGTACATAGTCTCAAATAGTGGCATTTAGCTTAAACTAAAGACTTGTGATCTGCACTTTGACCTAGTCTTGTCCTTTAGATTTTTTTTTGATTCTCATTCTTTAGTGCTTTTTATACTCCATGTTATGTTAGTCATAACCTTTGGCTGTTCTAGCCTTCAAATTAGACTACTCATGCCTTAGTATACAACATTCTTGTCTTATCCTATGAAGACTCAGTGTTAGTGCAGTCCTTGTCCAGGTTCTTGCCTTTTGTCCTTATCTATGACTATCACAACAAGGAGTAGCAATTTTTTTTATCCTCTTAGAATTAGGCAAGGTCATGCTAGGGCTCATAATCATGGCAGAGGTCACTTACCTTTTGTTACACTATCTGCATCTAGTTCAATTAGTGAGGCATCTTCACGATCCCCCTCACCTGTCGAGACACCTCGAGTCGAACATACATTCTCCATAAACCTACAACAAACTAGGAATGATTTGTATCAAGAGGATACTAAGATAGGTAGAGGCCCTATATCTCCAAAAACAATATCTGACTTCCTTTTCAGAGGACCTTTCAAAACACAACATACTGAAACTGAACATGTTCCTACAATGACTAATCATGAACCTGAACATGGTAGTCATAGTAGACATTGAGAACCACCTAAGAATGACAAAGATAAAGAGAAAGACCATGACACCAATGAGGAATAAGAGGAGGTGGAAATAATCCCTAAACATATAGGAAAATGTCAAAGAGACAAAAACTTTCAAAAGGTCATGGGAATCCTACTCAACAAAGAGAAAGAAAAGTACTTTCTCAAACTTGCCCAAGAGGGAGCTAAGCTGCCATCTCATTTCAATGTGGAAACCATTATCACGCCCGAAGAAGAAATTGAGACTTCTAAACTCCAAAAAAAATTAAAAATTATGCAAGAGCAACTGGCTCAGATGACACATGAGAAAGAGAAACCCACAAAAACATACACATTGGATGCTCTTTGTCTATTTCCATTTGAAAAGAGCATAAACATGTCCCCTTTCCCATGAGGTGTATAGCTACCCAAGTACAAAAATTACTTTGGTACCATTGAGCCCCAAGATCACTTGTGGGAGTTTGGTGCTTTGTCTATGGAGTTTATACATGATCAAACATACCTCATGTGTTTATTCCCTAGAAGCCTAGGTGGTCAAGCTTTAGAGTGGTTTTCACATTTACCTCTCGGTATTAAGACGTTTGATGAAATTGTAAACTTATTCTTGGGTGATGCGACGTGCTCCCCTGCCCACAGGTGGTTAATTATGTGGTGTTCCATGTTCACTAACAGTCATGGCTTTTGGTGCAATGGCAAATGGGACCTACAATTGGTATCAGAGCCTAGTTTTGGCTTGGTCATGGGTTAAAATCTCTTCGGTGCCTTCCCAACCCATGTAAGCACCTGGTATGTGCATCGAGGGGGAGATTCTTTGGTGATGCGATGCACTCCCCTGCCCATAGGTGGTTAATTATGTGGTGTTCCATGTTCACTAACAGTCATGGCTTTTGGTGCAATGGCAAATGGGACCTACACTTATTGTTCAGTAGTATTCTCATAACATTCAACATCCTATCAACATTCAAGATTTATGCAACCTTAAGTAGAAAGTTGGAGAACCTTTTCTCACATTCCTCCAATGATGGAGACAACTATACACTAAGTATTCCTACAAAAATTTTGGAAGCAGAGAAGCTTGACATTGTCACGGATAACCTTCTACCTGATTTTGGATATAGAGTCAACCTTCAAGGTCCATGTACCTTTGAAGACATGATCACACAAGCTATACGTATTGAGGAGTTCATGGTCAAGAAAAGTGAAATCATGCTTTAGAAGGATGTGAAACAAAGTTCCACCTCCACTAGGGATAAAACCAAATATGTCAACAAGAACTGAGAAATTGTACATGATGGAGTTGTTGACAATGACACTCTGAAACCTACTAAGTGGCATTTAATCTCATAGATAGCCTCAAGGTAGCCAAAAATGCTGGGAAACCTCTTCCTAACAACAAGACATCTGAGAACAAAACATGAAACTCATGGGCCCCGCACCCCGAGCAAGAATATACACCCTTGGGAAAACCTTTGGATGTGGTTTACAAAAAATTGCTAAAACATAAACTTATTTCACCAATGGACAAAACCCATCCCTATGATCTACAGCCATGTCCACCATGGTGGAATGAAACATCATTCTATGAGTATCACCAAAATAAGGGAAATAAAACTAACTACTACATAAACTTGTGTCATAAAGTCTAGGACATGATTAATGTTGGCGATCTTGTGGTAGATGGACATAACAAAAACTTAGATCACAAGGCATTCAAAGAGCCTTTCCCAGACTATGAAAAAGGAGAAACTTCAAAACCACAACCGAACAACAAGATCAACTATGTATATTAATGATGACAATGTGATCAACATGGTTGAACCTGTGGATCCTGAATACTACAACATTATTACCATTAAGGGAAAACAAGATAATGACAAACCCAAGACACCATTTGTCTTGAGGGGCCCTACTCTCAATGTAATGGATAATACACCCTTAAAACACTGTGCTAATATTGTTACTCACTCTTATGCCAAGTTGGTGCTCAAAGGCCTTGTGCCTTCTACTTTTGATCTTGAACAACACAAAGACAAAGGCCTTGCTGGTCTATCTAGCAAAGATGCAAAACCCACAATGAACTCAATGGTAAGCAGTTATAGTGGTCTTGATCAATTGAAAAAAACTAATGCTCAAATTTCCATCTTTGAGCTACTTAAAATCTCCCTTGCTCATAGGAAAATTTTGGACAAAGCCCTGACTGAGGCAAATGTTCCTCAAGATCTTGATCTTGAGCAATTTCAATATATGGTAGGTGACCTAACCTTGCCTTATCTTATGACCTTCTACAAGGAGGATGATAAGCTACTGAGTAACCCACACAATCAACCTCTACACATCGAGGTTATGATACATCAGACCCATGTTCATCGGGTACTCATTGATAATGGTGCTGGCCTAAACATTGTCTCTACTGCTCTACTTAAACAATTAATTATTCTAAGGATTCTATTGATCCTTGACATAAGATCACTATTAAGGCATATGATGAAGTGGAATGAAAGTCTCTAGGTATTGTTGTCTTACCCATTGACATCAGTCTTATAGAGAGGGATGTCACCTATGAAGTGCTTGACATTCCCTTAGCTTATAACATTTTGTTAGGGTGGCCATGGATACATGAGATGCATGCTGTGTCATCCACATATTACCAATGCATCAAATTCCCATTTCATGGCTCTAAAGTTATTATTCCTACCACTACTAGCTATACCTACAATATGCTCAAGGCTGCTAAAAGTTTCATCCCTACTAACTATGAATCCACTAATTATCGTGACAATAAATTGAAACAAACTAAGTAGACATTCAAACTAAAAGAAAATGGCATGGGAGAGTATCACATTGAACCGATGATGTCATTTACATCTCTTCCAGAATCTCCTTGTCATTATGGGAGACCCTCATAGGTAAAGAAGCCATTCATATTGACACCTTAGACCAAGTATAATGGCACTTTTGTTAAGGCTACAGTTCCCTTAGAGGATGAAAGTAAAAATAGAGCCATTGCAGCATGGCTTTATAGAGAAGAGGCCCCAATAGACCTAATAGAGCAAGCTCGATAAATAACTCCTGAGAAATATGGGCCATGTCTTAGGCTTATGAAGCATTTTGGTTACAAGGGAATTGACCCTATTGGGTGCAATAGCAATGGCCTAATTGATCTCATCAAAGCAAAAACTCAATGCAATAGTGATACAACTAGCCTAGGATTTAAGAAGGTTCCTTTCCATTTGGGACCTAATAAATTCATACCAACACTTGAGAGTTCATATAGAAATAAGTCACAAGCTGAGTTAGATACTCAAGAGGAAGAATCTGATGATGAGGATTCATATCCTCATCATATTCATCATGATCTCACTAAATTCTTCATTGAGCCAGATGACTTTGTGCCACATGTTAGCATTGTGGATGATACCAATGATTCTTCTTAGGATAATACTAAGCAACTCCAATATCATTCAAAAAAGAGAGAATCTAGTCAGTCATTATGTATTGAGTATCTATGTAAGAACCTAGAGGATGAAGGCAAGTATGTTCCTATCATTATTGGGGAGTACTATAGTCTATCACCATGTAGCACTGATTCTAAGAAATATGAGTTTGACTCTCTTTTATAAGTGACTACTAATAAAGACATTGACCAAGTGCATGTCTATAGAAACCAAACCAAAGCAGGCGAAACATCTAGAATTATGTCACATGGGTATGATCCAACTAGTGTCCTAGAGTCATCAATTGTTGACATTTTTACTTAGAGGCATTTGAACACATTTTTTGACAAAGTTACCATAGGTCTTGAATTCCTGGTCCAAGCACTTAATGACTATACTATGAACACAATTGAACTAGTTGCCATTCTCTCACTCACACATCCTAAGCTTATAAACTAGAACCTTAATGCATCTGGTGAAATCACCATGTTCTTGTGTCATGTCCCCTTTTCAAATAATTAAAAAATAATAATATTTTCTAAGGCAAGCAGGCCCAAAAAGGTGAAGTTTTGGAAAAAGGGGATAATATTAGGAAGCTAATGGACTAATAAATGAAAATTATTACTAAAATATGTTTTATTAACCCCTCTTGGATGTGAGTTAGGGTTATGCCCTCTTTTAAGGAGTTTTGACACATTTTGGGCTGATTCCAAAACTTGATTTTTGCTCATTTCTTTGTTATTCTTTAGAGGCTGCCAAACTTGTGGGGAAGGAGACCCAAGAATGGGAGCTTTAATTTTTCTAGGAAGGCTAAGGATGGGAGTTTAAAGCCATTCCATGTGCATGCTCATGCAGAGTTTGCCTTTGTGCTGAACAATGCAGATTTGTGATTTTTTGAGTGTGTTTTTTGTAAGAGTTTGGTGTTTTCGGTTGAGTATTTCATATCAGTTTGGGTTTCTACTGTATTTCAGACTTTTAGATGTTGAAATAGAGCTGAATATATGTATTTGGTCATGACTATACTTCTGTGATAGATTATTAGTGTTTTTGTGGTGTTTCTGGGCTATTCTATGTTGTTTTCGGGAGACCGATGAGCATTGTTTTTATCCTTCATTTGGGAGATTTTGTGTAAATGTTATACAGATCTGAAAATATCATTTTTTATGCTGTTATGCTGCTGAAATTTCTATAAAAATGTCCACTTTCAGAGTTACTAATAATATGTGAAGCTGTGAAGTTTTTGGCACTATTTTCGGCATACCCGATTTGGGGTTTATTGAAAAATTGGTGGATCTTTGAAAGATTGGTTGTTTGATCTTAAAGATCTGATTAGAGGCTTGAAATATCACATAAAAATCAGAAAAGGGACAGTTCAGTGGTATTAGAGCTATGATCTTGCCAGCCTGAGGGTTTGTAGAAGTTTGCATGTCAGTTTTGACAACTACCCAAATCTTGCATGACATAATTTATGGTTGCATGTTGCTTCTAATCAGCTGCATGTCAAAATTTATGGTTGCATGCTACTTCTAATCATTTTCATGTTACTTCTTGGTGAATTTGGTGGTTGCATGTTGCTTCTAATCAGTTGCATGTCAAAATCTATGGTTGCAAGCTACTTCTAATCCTTTGCATGTTAGTTCTTGGTGAATTTGGTGGTTGCATGTTGCTTTTAATCAGCTGCATGTCAAAATATATGGTTGCATGCTACTTCTAATAAATTGCATGTTAGTTCTTAGTGTTTGAAGAAGTTATAACCTATTGGGGTTACACTCTACTTTATCTAGAATGGACAGGTATAGTATAGAGTCTCAGAGGACACAATCTTGGACAATTGATATCCAGAGTCAGAACAATAGAAAGGATGGTTATTTATACATTCGAGATAAACTTAAGAAAATAAGCCACGACATGTCTAAATAGTTGGTTGAACACCACCGTATGATGAATGACATGTTGTCTGACACAACTAAGATGGATAAGCTGACTAGATTTCTATTTGGCAAATTTTCTCACAGGGCAGATGACACAATTACCAAGAACTTGCATGAATATTTTGAGAAACTAGCTTATAGCCAAGCAGAGGTCTTAGATTCTACTCTACCATAGGAGGTAGTGGGTTCAGATGATTATTATGAGGATTTTGTTGTGCATGATGGTGAGATACCTGGTAGAGATGAGCAAACATTAAGCATTCATGACATTGCTGAGAAAGAGTACCAGGCACAATTAGATGCTTTGTCACATGAGGTTGAGGCTGGTAGTACTTCACACGATTTGTCCAGCCAGTTGAAAGTGAACAAAGATAGTATTGTGACTTCATTATCTCATCATGACAGGTATGTGGAGTTAGTTGTTATTGGTCATATTACTCAAGTGAGGATTTTTCTTGAGTTACTAGCTAATTCTAGTTTACAGATATAGACTCGAGATTGTTATATTGGCATTTGGGATTCAGTTGACTGAAGATCTTTAACACTTTTTGGTAGCAGTGTCTATTTGGGTGCTATCATGGATTTGATTAGCAGATTGCACAGTGTTTTCTTTTCTTGTGCTAGTAGCTTGTCCAATGTTGGTATTAGTTTTTGTACACCGATGTTGGGCCTTGTTCATATATCCAGTCGACCATACTTGCTAGAATATGTTGATGATCTTTCATATTTGGCAGTGTGTATAGATGAGTCCCAGGATCATATTGGCATTGATGACATCCAAGAGGATGCAGTGGCCAATTTTGAAGACTTAGTTTCCTTGGGTACAAAGGAGTTGGACAACAATGCTATAGTTTTTGATACTCCATATGTTGATTTGAGCTTTAGAGTTGATTCACAGGATATGGATGGTAATACTCTAGAGACTAGTAAGTTTGAGGATACTCTTTTAGATAGTACATCAGAGGAGGTTTGTAGGAGACAGTCAAGCTAGTGCCATCATGTGTCTAATCAGTTGAGAGTTAATGAGCAAGACATTGCTATCACTTGCTAACATTTTGATGCTGCTCATCAATTATTAGTAGTTTATGGATGGGGTTCTCCTACTAGTGATGAGTAGGGAGGTAATTATCTTTCCTTGATAGAGTTCCACTCTTTATGGGAGGCTATCTAGATTCTGAGACAAGATTATATGTAGTTGGTAGCCACAAAGATTATCTTATGGAGTGGGGCAATACAACATATGATGCATTGTTGGCCAAGGAAGATGAGGTGAGTGAGCTTACTGAGCAGCTTGAGGTGACTTCTGAGATTCTTGAGAATACACAGTTGGCTTTCAAGGAGTCATAGTTTCATTTGGCTAAGGTGACCATGGAGTTAGAGTAATTACAGTCTTTACTAGATTTTGTACAGTCACAAGTTGTGGTGTCTGATGGTCTGAGGATGTCCATGGTTGAGATTGTCAAAGATAGTGGAGATGGGGATGCATCCATCCTTGATACTAACATTGGCATATCAGGTTCATTGCCACTAGAGTTAGGTTTAGTTGAGTTGGGTGCTATAGCAGATTGTTGTGGTATGCCTGACATGCTGGTGACCTCTAGTACTAATGGCACGAAGACTAGAGATGATGTATCAAAGACCTTGTGTGATGTTGGTGAGCTGATAGTTGGCATGGTTCCTACTAGTAATACTACTCCCTTGGTGATGTCTTTAGAGGTCATAGTTAGTTCCAACTTGGTTAGTGATCGATTGCAGTTTTCTACATCTAGATTGCAGTCTGAGCCACTGACTAAGATTGGCACATTCTATTAAAATTACATTGTGAGGTATGCTCATCAATTCACCTTTGATGACCATGTTGATGAGATGATGATACAAATATGTACTTTGGTTCCTAGTGCTTATCATCAGTTATGGGATAGTTTGACACCTCAGGATGAGAGTTGTGATGGGCATGACATGGTGATAGGTTCTTCAGTTGACAACTTGGTAATACATGACTTAGAGCAGGAGTTTTGGAGTGATGCTTTAGCAGGTGTTGTTATTGATTCTACTCCTTTGGCTATGACATCTCTTGACTTAGCTAGTGATACTTCACAATGGGTTGTATCACTTGTTCATGGTGAGCTATTGACTGAGGTTAGTTTTTTTTATCAACATTATATTGCAAGGTATGTACATCTGTTAACATTTGATCCTTGTGTTGAGGAGTTGATGGCAGTCAAATTTGGTTTGGTTTTCATTTCTTTTTGTTTATCTTGTGATCACTTTTCACCATTAGGGGTGCATGGGAGTTATGGTTATGAGACAGTGGCCAGTGATCTATAGAGTTGTGTTGACTGCAAGAGTTGTGCAGTGTGTGGATTCTCCATACTTGGTATAGTTTCATTCGGGAGAATTCACCATTGTTGCAGAGTTGGATTGTACATTTCGTATAGGCTAGTGGAATACATTGATGGTATTTACTGTGTTGGTAGTTTGATTTTTCCACTTTACTTAGGTTTTGATATTCTAAGAGTTTGTGTCTTGTGGGTTTCTGACTGTGGAAGTTGTGACTTTGGAGTTTGGTTGAGCAGTAATTGTCAGTTTGATTATGGATTTCTCTTAGTTATATTGTAGAGGATATTGTAGGAGCCTATGTTTTATTAACCCTTCTTGGACGTAAGTTAGGGTTATGCCCTCTTTTAAGGAGTTTGGAGGCATTTTGGGTTGATTCCAGAACTTGATTTTTGCTCATTTCTTTGTTATTCTTCAGAGGCTGCCAAAACTGTGGAGAAGGAGATCCAAGAATGGGAGTTTTCAGGTTTCTAGGAAGGCTAAGGATGGGAGTTTGAAGCCATTCCATGTGCATGCTCATGCAATGTTTGCCTTTGTGTTGAACAATGCAGATTTGTGGTTTTTCGGGTGTGTTTTTTTTAAGAGTTTGGTGTTTTCGGTTGAGTATTTCATATCAGTTTGTGTTGCTGCTGTATTTCAGACTTTTAGATGTTAAAATAGAGATGAATATATTTATTTTTTCATGATTATACTTCTATGATAGATTATTAGTGTTTTTGTGGTGTTTCTGGGCTATTCTATGTTATTTTCGGGAGCCCGATGAGCATTGTTTTTATCCTCCGTTTGGGAGCTGTTGTGTAAATTTTATACAGATCTGAAAATGTCATTTTGTAGGCTTTTATGCTGCTGAAATTTCTATAAAATTATCCACTTTCAGATTTACTAATAATATTTGAAGCTGTGAAGTTTTTGGCACTATTTCTGGCATACCCGATTTGGGGTTTATATAGAAATTGGTGGATCTTTGAAAGATTGGTTGTTTGATCTTAAAGATCTAATTAGAGGCTTGAAATATCACATAAAAATCAAAAAAGGGAAATTTCATCTAGAATGACTATGGTGTTGCCTATTACCTAAATGCTATCAAACCTATAACATCTTCCATCAATGAGTAGAGTGTCAACATGAATAAGGCTAACATCAAATATCTTAGTCATATTATTAAAAAGAAAAAATGCAAAAGGTTTGATGATGAAAACCACATTGTGGCAGTGTCAGAACATAAAAAAGTAAAAACGAAAGACATATCTAAGGGTAAAAACCTCTTTGAGGTGCCCATGGATGATATATTTGATGTACTTCCAAGTCACTTTTAGGAGAGATCATCAGTGTTGATAGAGCCAATATAGCCAATTAATCTGGGCACAAAAGAACATCCTCATATGATACATCTGGCATAGTTGCTATCACCTGAAGGAAAAAAAGAATTCAGTACCTTTTTCAAAGAAAAGTTGATAAATATTGCTTGGACATACTCTGACATGCTAGGACTGGATCCTGACCTTATCATGCATCACTTGTCCATAGCACCAGGCATCAAACTAGTTAAATAGAAGCTTTAGAAAATGCATCCTCACATTGCATTTCTTGTTAAAGCTGAACTGTAGAAACTTCTAAAAGTTAGTTTCATATATGAAATTGATTTATGCTGAATGGATATCCAATATTGTTCCAGTCTCCAAGCATGATAAATCTATCAAGGTTTGTACTGACTTTCATGATCTCAACTTGGCATGTCCTAAAGATGACTTTCCACTTCCTAATATTGATATGATAGTGGACATGATAGCCAGTTATGAGATGTACTCACTTATGGATGGATTTTATGGATACAATTAGATAAAAATTATGCTAGAAGACTAGGAGAAAATGGCTTTCACATGTGCATGGAGAACCTTTTTCTAGAATTTAATGCCATTTGGCTTGAAGAATGCTAATGCTACATATTAGTAGGTTGTTACTACAATTTTCCATGATATGATGCATAAGACCATGGAGGACTACATCGATGATACCTTGGTCAAAAGTGTTAAATGCAATACTCATCTGCAAGATATGTGACCCATCCTAGATCATATGGAAAAATTCAATCTTCATCTCTATCCTAAGAAATGTGTATTTGGTGTCACATCAAGAAAGTTACTTGGATACATCATTTTTAAAAAAGGAATTTAGGTCGATCTGGAGAAAGTACAAGCAATAATGGACATGCCACCACCTCAGGACATCAGTGAGATGAGAGAACTATAGGGAAGGTGCCAATCTATTTGTAGGTTTGTCTCATAGTTGGCAGATAGATCACAACCCTTCACAAAGACCTTAGATAAGGGTGTAAAATTTAATTGGAGCCAAGATTGTGAGCAAAGCTTATCACAGATCAAACAATATCTTTTCAATCTACCAATCCTGATGCCTCCTATCCATAAGAAGCCTTTTCTTTTATACATTTTAGTAATTGAAATGTCTCTGGGAATCCTATTGGCTTAGGAAGATAATGACAACAAAGAAAGTGCTATATACTACTTGAGCCAGACACTGATCTCTTATGAGAAGAACTACAACATTATTGAGAAAGCTTGCTTGGCAGTTGTCTTTACTTCCTAGAAGTTGAGACACTACATGCTTTCCCACACTACATGGCTCATGGCTAAAATAGATCAACTAAAGTACTTGCTCAATAAGGTAGCTCTCATAGGAAGATTGGCTAAATGGGTTATGATACTCAGTGAGTTTGACATCCAATATATTGAATGCAAGACAGACAATTATAGATCAGCTAGTTGATGCACACATGCTGAGTCTCCTGTCGATGAACATTAATTTCCTAGATGAGTTGATTCTAACACTCATGCACCACACCTGGGTTATGTTCTTTGATGGGTCCTTCACACAACAAGGATCAGGTGCTGGATTACTCTTGATCACACCATAGAGATACTCATTGCCCAAAGCATACAAGATTATGTTTCCTTGTAAAAACAATATTGTTCAATATGAGGCTTTGATCAATGGTGTGAAAATTGTGGCCAAATGGAGAGTGGATTAGTTAGACATCTTTGGTGACTCTCAACTTGTCATCAACTAGGTTAATGATGTCTACCAAATAAAGGATGAGAAACTAATTCCTTACAAGTGCATGGTTGATGATTTAAAGAATTATTTTGCACACATCACCTTCCAACAAGTCCCACAAGTAGATTATAAAGTGGCTGATGCCATGGCTACTTTGGCCTCCCTACTACAAATGCCTAAAAATGATCTCGAACATGAGTTCTTGGTGGAAGTGTTACACTACCTAGCCTATGACATCCATGATTTTAGGATAATCTGTTCTATCATAGGATAGGAACCATCCCACTACCATCACATTTATTCCTATCTCTACAATCAAACCATTCTAGAAGGTGTGATCCAGAATGAGAAATGTGTCCTAATCTGTAATGCTTTGCATTATGTCATTGTTTTTGATGATTTATATAGGAGAGGTCTCGATAGAACACTCCTTAGCTGTTTAGAACTCAAAGAGTCCAAATGCACACTAATTGACATTCACAAGGGCATTTGAAGATCTCACTCAAATGGCTTGACACTAGCTCGCAATCTCCTTAGAGCTAGTTACTGTTGGCCTAAAATGGAACAAGAAGCTATCAAGTATGCTAGATCTTGCAAGAAGTGTCAGCTTCATGGGAATCTTACCCACACTCTAGCTAGAGAGTTGATTCCTTCTACTACAACATGGCCATTTCAACAATGGGCCTTTGACTTGGTGGGTTGGATTCACCCAACCTTTTCTAATGGACCTAAGTTCATTATCATAGCTACAAATTACTTCACAAAATGGGTAGAGGTAGTACCTCTCAAAGTTTTTGATAGAAAAACTATAGCTCTTTTTATCAAAAACTACATCATTTGCAAATATGGTGTATCATCCTCAATTATTACTGACAATGGAGGACAATTTAAGAACAAAGACCTCAAGAAACTATGCAAGAAATTTAAAATCACACAACATTGGTCTTTCATTTATTACCCCCAAGCTTATGGCCAAGCTGAGGCATCTAATAAGGTGATCCTCAAAATTTTTCATCACATAGTTAGCAAATCAAGGAGAGACTAGAATCTCCAGATTAATCTAACCTCTTTGGTATATAGGACAAGCATCATAACTCCAATGGGCATGACCCCCTTTTCTTTGGTGTATGGGATAGATGCTATGCTTCCAATAGAGGTTGAGATTCCTACCTTGAGAATATGTATGAAGGGTATTATTACTAATTATGACTATAGGACAGCTTGCCTTCAAGATCTTGTGTTACTGGATGAACGTTGACAAGTGGTATGTGATCTTCTACAAGCATATCAACAACAAATGTCAAGAAGCTACAATCAGAGGGTCAAGCCACATGACTTCCAGCTGGGTGATCTTGTCCTGAGAGAGAACCCTAAGAATCAACAACAACAAGTCTAGAAAGAGAAGTTTGAACAAAATTGGCTAGGTCCTTACTTCATTACTATAGTATACGGATTTGGCACTTACCAGCTTTCCACAACTGAAGAATAAGTTCTCAAAGAACCTGTCAACACTCTCCACCTAAAGTAGTTTTATAGTTGATCTAATATCAATAGCTCTTTGTACATATCTATATGTCTTCAAGAAAATGCTAAAAATTAGAAGAAAAATTCCTAAAAAAAATTGTTACCCTGGTGAAAACCTAGCAATAGGCACTTTGGTAACACCAAAAAAAAGAAAAAGAAAGAAAAAGACAAAAAAAAATTCAAAAACAACAAAAGTTCCATTGGTGAAAACCTAGAAATAGGGATCATGGTAGCAAAAAAAGAGAAATTTCTACCAAGAAGGTGAAAACCTGGTAAACAGGCACCTCTTGTTCCCAATGCACCACCTTGCAGTGTATCTTCTAGCTTTTTGTATAGTTGTGTTTTTCTTTTCCTACTTTCCACTCATGTATCCATGGATTGAGTCTTGTCATAGCTCGGGGGCATTCCCCCTTAGTGTCACTCTTTTCAAGATTCTCCTCATAGAATCTCTTTCATGACAATCACCAATCATTCTAGCTATGTCTACCTACTGTTGCTAGTGTCACCCCTTTGGAGATTCTCCTCATAGAATCTCTTTTGTGACAGTCACTGATTGTTCTTGCTATGTCTGCCTATTGTTGCTAGTCTCACTCTTTTCAAGATTCTCCTCATAGAATCTATTTCACAATAGTCACTAGTTGTTTCAACCATGTCTACCTACTATTACTTGTGTCACATTTTTAGATTCCTTTATGGAAGATCTCTTTTGCATTAGTCACCAATCATCATGGTTGTGTCTATATATTGTCACTCAGTCCTCCTAGGTTCTTCATCTTTAAGATTCCTCTTTGACCTCAGTCATCAGTCATCCTGATTGCATCTATCTACTATTGACACCCTACTAAAGAGATATCTTTCAGACATGTTCAGGACAGTAATACTTGACATCAATCCTATAACAAAAAAATGAATGGAAAATGACATACTTGTTTGGATATGCTGAACTTTTTCTTTGTTTTCTTCACCTTT
The DNA here is from genome assembly GCA_028749045.1 of Cupressus sempervirens. Classification (NCBI taxonomy): domain Eukaryota; kingdom Viridiplantae; phylum Streptophyta; class Pinopsida; order Cupressales; family Cupressaceae; genus Cupressus; species Cupressus sempervirens. The sequence goes on from CM053784.1 coordinate 207,661,893, forward strand.
TCTTTATCATGTCTCCTCGTGCAACTCAATGATACTATTTATGACTAGACAAGTAATGACTAGGGGCATGATCCTTTTTTTTTTTTTTGTGTTTTCTATTTGTGGTATAGTTCCAAAACATCTAAAACATTCATGCAAGAGGCGTGTCCACTATAAGAGCCTTCATCTTGTGTTGGATGGCCATGTGTACCTCAACTCCTCTTAATTGGATAACCAATAAGGTTGGTACTTTTTCTTGTCTGTTGAAGTGAAGTCTTCATGCTTTAGTAATATCTAATACTTGTCCTATTAAGTGAATTTATGGGTCACTACAAGTACAAATTACGAATGTTTTCCTAAGATATGGATGCAACGGCCATTGCAGACATACTATTTATTGATTGCTTAACATAAGAAGGATCTTTTGTGTGTTTGGATTGTCTGCATGCAAGCAACATTCTAGTCATCCTAGCACCTATGCTTTGATGCTTATGTTCACTTGCTATATTAAAAGGGACAAATGTTATGGTCATTCTGGCTTCTTGTCCCTTGAATGCTTACATTTAATCTTGACAAACCTATGACATATGTCCTATTCATATTTCCATGATTGTAAAGTCTATGGTAATTATAGGATTTTTAAGCTTTGTTTATGTCCATTGATGATAAATTGTTGAGGATCGGTAACCAGACCTAGGGTTGCATATTAATATAGTTTAGCATCACATAAATCACTTGCATAAGCACATGATTCAGTAGCAATTCTATCTCTATTCTTCATGATAAGGGATTGGGAGTCTCTTCCAACATATTCAAATTCTCCATGACTAAGCAAGTGTTTGGTTCATTGGTTTACACTCCTCGATGAAATACCTGTCACTGTGAAGCAAAAACACACAACACTACATGAGATGTTAGTTCATTTCCATATGCATTGCATCCATATACTCACATCATCTATTCTACATAATCACAATCACATCACATCAAAGTGAGCATGCATCTATAACATAACATTTATCTCATCAGTATCTCATGTACATCAAAGTAAAATAGACATAGACAATGACATGTACATAGGAATACTCGACTAAAAATCTTGTATATATATATATATATATATCAAAAAAATGTGTTAGTACAAAAAATGGGTGCTACTCGAGTGCTATCAATCAAAATTGTACAAAATGGTGCTAGCACACCAATGGATAGATAGCCAAAATAAAAATTGAGGATCAAAGTAATTAGGAGCTAACTATGATCTACACCATCACCCCTTGTAGCTAAAGGAGTGGGATGAGGTGGCATATCTAGTCTCACTGGAGGATGAGCACCACCAAAATCTCAGGCATACTGGGAAAATTGAGGAACCTACTGAGCCTCATTAGGAAAAAATGTAGAGTATGCTGAGAAATAATAAGTTGCTCGAGCCATGTACAATCTAACCTCATCTTGTAGCATCTCTGCCCTCTACTCGACTATCTATACATGTTCTCACAGTCTTATGATCTCTTAATCTTGCCTAGCTAGTCATGCATCCCTCACTGCCACAACAATATGCAACTCTCTAATCTACTGAGAAGCTTGTTGGATCCAATCCCTCTATCATCAAAAAATCTCTAGCGATCTTGTGGTGGGCTACTCCTACATCTCCTCATAAAGCATCTTCTATGCCTACTCAGTGGGTGTCTGCTCCTCCATCCTCAGCCTCTATTGTTGTCTCTGCCCTCCGCTGCTACTCCTAGCCCCTATATCTGATCACATCTATCATGTAGGGATATTTAGCTACCTTACCCTCTCTCTCACCTCTAGTAGTGGGCCCTGTGCTACCTGTTATTAGGGAGCTTGCTGCTCTACTAGTGCCTATTGTGGGCTTGCCACTGCTCCCCCCAAGGGATCTATAAATCATGGGATGGGTTGATTGATAAGATATGCTACCATCACCCCTACATCAGCTGCCTCTAGATGGTAGTCCAATTGTGCCACAACTAGGTTGCGTACATTGATCATCAAATGCCCTACATCTAGTGTCACTAGCCATCTTTGTGTCAAATCCTTCACGACTCATGCGTAGGCACAACACTCTTGGGAGATGTCCTATTGCCTCCCATACTACCTCCTTACTCAAATTATGGTGAACCACTCGATGATCTGTGTAGTCCTACCCACCAGTGTTCATGAGCTAAACATCTAGTTGAGCTCCCTAGGAGCATCATCCCACTCTTTAGTCTCTCGTTAGTGCCACTGTATGATGGAGACTAGGTCATTGAGATCGGCCTTCCACTGCTTTGTCTTACCCAAGCCTACCTAGGTAATATGTCCTCTATACCTACAAATGTATGGCTCTATCAACTCTTGGGCATCCTCAAAACTCAATCATGTGACTAGCAGATGCTCCCATGCCCAGACCTACAACACACACACTAGCGGCCATACTCTTTTGCTCATGGTACACTATCTTGTGCATCTTGTAGAACATATGGGTGAACATGCACTAACCCCATCTGAATCTCTTTGGTGCATCCAACATCCTTTGCAACATGATCCCCCATCCACACTCTAGTCTATGCTACCCTCTATCAGGTACCAAGAAGCAGTTGATGAATATGACCAAAACTATGGCCAATTTGTGTGTTCTCCCATATGTGTGGACTAGCTCATCATATGTGATGGCTCAACCAATCACTAACTATCTCCCAAAAATGGTACACAATGCCTTTGTACCTACCTGAGGCATTGTGTCATACAATACTCTTAGCCCTATGTCCTCAAGAGTCACAATCATGTCTCCTTGAGGAAGGTGGAAGGTGTTTGTTTCCAAATGGAAATGCTCCACCAATGCAGTCAATAGGCCATGATTCACCAAGAATTTTGGGATTTGTCATAGATAAGTGAGCCCCAATCTATCTATATGAGCCATGTCCTATGCATGTAGGCTCTACAACAAATCCTCATATGACGAATAATGAGATCTGAATAAAACATCACCGAAGACCTCTTGCATACACAAACAAATAATAGTGATAAGAAAATGGTCAGTACTCGATCAAAAAATTAGAATGATGAAGAAACAAATGTGAAGATCATGCTAAAAACATAAAAAAACCAAATTTTCAACATACTACTATCATAGGTTTTCATGTGAAGATGTATTTAGTCACATAAAAAATCATTTCTTCATGCAAAAATTTATATCTTTGCATGAGAAAGTTCATGTTATCATGCAAAAAATTCAAGTTTCTACATGTACTCAAATTCCCACACAAAGAAAGTCTCTCTTGCATGAATAAAGACATTTTTATGCAAAAAGAGACAATCTCACATGAAAGGTGACAAATCTATAGATGAAAATCTAGCATTATTCATGTGATAAGTGGGTATCTCCCATGCGAGAATCCCCACTGACATGCATGAAGATACACTGGGTTGGCAAATCTTTGCAAAAATAAAGATAGACTTCATGCAAGAAAGGATGGTCTTGCATGAAGACTGATGTTGACCACCTAAGAAAAGCTAAAAGTGTAATAAATGACCTCAAAATGCATGAAAATGAAAGTACAAAGCTTGGATATCGATAACTCACCAGAGGTTTGTAGTTCGTCAGTCGACATAGTCATCACAAGCACTCAAAACAATGATATCTCACATTCACTACTATATCTCTCTCAGAGCTCAAATTCACTAAAAGACAAAATGCACAAATGAATTGAAAATGACCCCTTAAGCCCTTATATAGGGGTTGACCTATTTTTTAAAAGTTCTTTGATTTGTGTGAAAATCACCCCTAGCTAAATTGACTACTTTGAATCCATTTTCGAGATTGAATTCAAAATCTAACACAAGAAAGTGCCTCAAAAATGCATTTTAAATTTTGGGGACCGATATGATTGAATGCTTGTGTAGTCTAATTTTTTTTTGATATTTTGATTCCTTGGATTCTTTCAACTCAAAATTCTTTATATTTTCAAAATACATTTTGGAAATAGTCAACTCACATCTATCATGTCCAATTCAGGTCATCTTTTGGTCAAACTTGGTCTTTTTGACCTCCAAATCACTTCAAATTAACTCTAAATTTCCTTTTGATGATCTTGACTTCTTCTATATTCTACTATGTTTTACTGAATCTTGAATTTCTTCTCTATCTCTTAATATATTGCTTTACATCATATTTATGGTGTGTCATCTTTTGATTTCACTCTCGAGGGGGTAGGATGATTACATTATTGAATCCTTATCACTAGGGACATCTTGTTTCCCTCCTTCTAGCATCTTTGTCATATATTTCATCTAGTCATTGGTTGATTATAGGCATCGGGACAATCTAAATCTCAACTCTCAAGGATCAAGCCTTGTTCTAGGGATGATTCTATGACTCATGATTCAATTTTGTTATCTGCTATCAATTTAGGTATCTAGGTGTTCTATCTAGATCCTTAAAGGTTAAGATCCATTTTGGAGATAATTTTTTAAATTCTTTCAATTTAGGTATCCAATTGTTCTATCTAGATCGTTAAAGATTAAGCTTCATTTTGGAGACAATCTTTTAAATGCTTATCACTCTTAGGTATCAAGGTGTTCTATCTGGATCCTTAAAGATTAAGCTTTATTCTAGAGACAATCTTTTAAATGCTTATCACTCTCAGGTATCTAGGTGTTCTATCTAGATCCTTAAAGATTAAGCTTCATTTTGGAGACAATCTTTTAAATGCTATTGATCTAGGGTATCTAGATGTTTAGTCTAGATCTTTAAAGGTTAAACTTCATTCTAATTGAAACCTTTAGAATGCTTATCAATTTGGGTATCTAGGTGTTCTTCTTGGATTCCTTAGGATCAAACTCTATTCTAGAAATGGTTCTTAAAAGCTTAACAATTGGTCTCTAGATCATCAACTTGAGAACCAATCTTATCCCTTGATCTGCACATCATACTTTCTCATTTTCTTTGAATCAAAGATGTTGCTCACACATTCATTTAAAGTGGGGGAAAATGTAATACCCCAAAATTGGCTCATTTCCATTATACCAATTCTAGTATATTTTGATCAACCCTAAAGTCCTATTTCACTAGGTAATTCTTGTCTTGACATTTTCTACTTGACTTAATTGCTAGATGTAGAAAACTCTAATCTACATTCATCATAATTATTATTAAATTCCTATAGTATTTACTCATATTTGTTGCACTGAAACCTATTTCATTTAAATTTAATTTAATCTAAAGTATTTATATTTTATTAAATTAAATTATCACCTAAGACTAATGTACTAAGGGATTAAATTTATTTAATTTAATAATTGTATTTATTTTAATTAATAGAATATGATTATTCAATTAAATAGAAAATGCACTTATGAGATCATATCTCATTTATTAAATACAATAATATCTTCAAAATCCCCTCTTTAGTTTTAAGTGGAAACTTTGAGTGAACTACTTCTCAAAATTAGAATCAATCCAATTAACTTACTCTCTCACTCATGGCAAGTTTAGTTAACTACTCATCACACTTAGATCAGAAAAAGTTCACTTCATCTACACATGGAAGTTTCTTTCTTAACTGAATCTTTTCTTCAATCCTAACCATCGATCTGAGTTGATCTCAACCATTCATAGATTACAAGAATTATATTTAAGGAACTCATAATTCTTCATTAAGGAGGTTTAATATTATTGCTATCAAATTGCTATTGCATTTTGTATTCATTTTAGCTTACACATTCCCATATGTTTACATTCTTATATTAATTTCATGTAGTTCTTTAAAATACATATGGTTAATCTAGTTTGATTTACATGTTCTTAGATTAATTTCATCTTTTATATAGAATAATTGCATATCACATAGATTAATTGCATTCAAAATCCTTCGCTCTTAGAGGGTCAGGTTGCATATACCTTGAATCTGAGGACATTAAATAGGAAAAATCCCTTTAGATAGGAGGCAATGGGTTGCATTGTCGAGTGTCTTGGATGAACAATTGAATGCTCATCCCAAGATGACTTCGTAGATAATGACTACATTGAAGTGTGTGTGTTAAACAGAGGCCACATATTCATTCATACACTTACTATTTGCACACTTGGAATTGTAACAATAGTAAAAATAGAGGGGTTAGCAAAAAAAGTAGATATTGCATTGATAGTAGAAATAGATTTTTGCTAGGTAGCCAAATCTAATGATGGTGGAGGCACTAGCTACTCGATAGATGAAGTGTTAATCACTTCAATCAATATGGTACTTAGATGAATAGGTACAAAGATTGGTTGGGTGCTAGGTGTTGTAGTGGTTACCTCAACTAACTTAGCATCCACTTTCTTTGAGCTCTAAGGCATTAAATTTTTCCTCAAAGAATGAGGAAATGAGGCCATAACTATTGTTGCTATCTTCTCTAGGTCAATTTCCTCAATACTTCAAATCTCAAGAAAATTCACCTCGGTAGATTCCTATTCTTGCTCATCATTATTCAGATTTACATCATTCTTTATTTATACATCTTCTTCATCACCAATCTTATTATCATCCTTATCATCTTCATGCACTTTATCAAAGGTATGAACAATGAAGTCACTTGGTCAATGAAGGTTTTAAATATTCTTCCATGTGGTAGTAGTTGTCTTTACTATGGATCCTATGTCTTTTGCCAGAATGAGACATGTATTGAATATCAAAGTGAGATTCTCCTCATTTTTCTTCATGGAATCTATTTCTTGTTTGTACTAAGACTTGGCATGAGTTGCCTCAAAGTCTATTCATAGAAGTCTTTTGCAATTTTCTTAGCATTTTCCAATCTTGGCTTGAATTCTTGCATAAGCTTATTTGGAATTTGTTGTACAAGTTGATTAGGAGAGTATTTCCATTCACCCAACTTTGTCATCATTATGTCGTCAACTTGATTTTTCTTAGGTATAATCTTGGTTTCATATTTGAGTGCCTTGAAGTTTTCCATTCCAACTCCTATTTCTATTTCATTTATGTTTTTCTTGGAATGTAGGTGGAGGCTTTTTGAAAATAATTTCCTCTGTATCCTCCTCGCCCAACTTTAATTTATTTCTAGACCTTGATGCTCTTCTAGTGAATACTACAATGGATGACTTTTTAGGTCTGGTTATCATAACCTTACCTTTCTTCGTAACTAGCTCTTTTTCTTTAGACTTTGTTTCTTCTATTTTATCCTTTATTTCATCTTTTTCTATATCATCTCCTTTTCCTCTAGTTAACAAGAGAGTAGAACATGCTTGCCTCAACTTTTCTATCCTCTTCTTTTCTTTTTTAACTGCTTGAGGAAGATTGATTTCAAGTTCTATTCTAGCTTTGGCTTCATCATAAGTAATAAAATATGTGGCCTTGGGATATATAGGTTTCTTCAATAGTACAACAATGACATCCTTGGTTTCATCAATGTTAACCTCATAACTTAGAGGCTTAACCCACACCACTCTAGGTTTGACTGCTTGAATGTACACTTTTTTACTATCTACCATAAAATAAACATCATCGTTGTAATCTTCTACAAGTTTCTTTGGAACTCTATATCTACTATTCATTTTTTCCTTAAATGAATCAAAATAATTGTTTATGATACTAAAAAGGTTCACACCCATCTCTATTGTATATTCATTAATCTGATCTAATAATAGTACATCCTTTCTCCATCAACTGAGCCTTTCAAAGGGAAAAAAATTTGTACATAGCAAAATAAAGAAACTAGGAGTGAACCAAACTTGCATGGATTATTCTTTAAAGTCCTAATGCTATCCAAATATCGATACTCTGGTTTTAACACACCATTCACACTTAACTTGTTTGAAGATTCATCCATCTCTAGTGTTCAAATTTCTTGAATTGAACAACAAAAATGTGAACTCATATTATTAACAAGTAATACCTTGGGTGGAATTTATGATTGAGCCCTAGTTGGTGATGGGGACACGACCCAAGCATAGAATTGACACAACAAGAAAGGGAATAATTTTATTAACTATGAAAATATGCTAGTACACTTAGTGTAGAGAAATAGACTCCAGAAAATGCTCTATGGGCTTACAATAGCATAAATTTGGAGATAATTTCTTCTCCCAGTACCTTCTCTCAAACTCCACTCTGAACTGCCTTTTACAATGCCAGAAATGTCCTTAAATAGACCCCAAAGGGTTAAGGAATAGGAATACATTTTAGAAAGTGCTAGTTGGCATCCACCACCAAAATGGAAGGCTCCAAAAGTCACTTTATAAGTTGGTACAAAATTAGAAGAATCTAGAAATGGTAGCCGAACTTTTGAGAGGCATAACTTTTAAATCGTAGCTCCGATCGACAAACCGTTTACATTTTTTAAAAGCTCTCAGAGTGCTTTATAGGAATTTGGGCCATCTTTGCTCATCCCTCATTTTTTGGCCCTATAAAAGGTCATTTAATGCCTCAAACTTGACTTTGAAGTATTCTTAGCAGGTCTCCAAAAATTGAAAAACTGCAATAACTTTCAAACTGTGCAGCCTTTTGACCTCATTCTTTTTTTGAAATGCTCTAAATTACAATTTTAATCCTCCCTCCAATTTACACCTTCTGATTCACAATAATTATGGCTCAATTATGTAGTCATATGTTTTTGGCATTTACATGTATTCCAAGGTGCTTAAATACTCTAACCTAGAACACTGATAGTGGAACTATGAGAGTTGGAACCTTTATTTGAACCAAATGGGTATCCAAAAATGAAAACACATGAAACAAAAACTATATCTAGGTATATATTTTTTTGGGTGACATAGGATTGGCCTTATACCTCTGGATGCTCCTACATCAAACACCCAAGGTAGATTGAAAAGTGACCCTATCACTTTATGGATGGTAGAGGAAATCCCAAATGGGAAACCTCAACTATTGATATCCAAGTTGAGTCCTTGATTGGTTGGGCTTTCCACTTAACTCGAAACTCTTCATACTACCTATTTTTGGTACTCCTGCCCACATGATGATCCAAAATATCTTCTATCTCCTCCTTCTTAGAAGCATGAATTGGACATGGTTCTAACATCATCTCCTCATCTGCACCATCATCATGATACTCTATTAAATTTGCAATGTTGAAGATAGGAGAAATGTGAATTCCATCTGGCAACTCCACCTCATATGCATTTCTTGAGTCATGTTTCTTCAAAATTTTGCAAGGGGAAAATTTCTTCATCTTCAACTTGTTGTAAGTGCCTACTAGAAATATTTCCTTTCTTAAGTGTACCATGACTAGATCCCCTACTTGGAACTCCTTATGTCTTCTCCTTTGATCAGCCCTAGCTTTATACTATTGATTCATCTTGATAATGTGCACGTGAACATCCTCATGTAGGCACTTGATATGTTCAGCAAACTCTTTTGCTTCAGCGCTTGTCCTCTCCCCTTGCTCCATCTTCCTCAATTCTAGTGTAGTCCTTGGGCTACTTCCATATACAATTTGGAATGGTGATTTACCAATATTCCTTTTTATAGAGTTATTGTAAGCAAATTCTGCTTGTGGTAGAATCAAATCCCATCCCTTGGGCTTATTCCCAACTAAACATCGTAGCAAATTGCCCAAAATTCTATTTACTACTTCTGTCTGGCCATCAATCTACAGATGATGTGTGGAACTAAATTTTAGGTCCATTCTCAACTTCTTCCATAATGTTCTCCAGAAATACTCCACAAATTTAGTGTCTCTATCAGAAACTATACTCTTTGGGAGGCCATGTAGTCTTACCACCTCTCTGAAAAACAAGTCTACAATATGGACAACATCATGAGTTTTATGGCATGGAATGAAATGTGCCATTTTGGAGAACATATCAACCACCACAAATATTGAGTCGTTACCCCTTTGTGTCCTTGGAAATCCAAGAACAAAATCCATACTTATGTCCAACCATGGCTTTGATGGAACAAGAAATGGCTGATAAAGTCTAGTATTGTGACTAAATCCCTTGGCCACTTGACAAACCTAACAACTCTGTACAAACTTCTTCACATCTTCTGAAATCTAAGGCCAAAAATAATGTTCTCTAAGAATGGAAATGGTCTTGTCTCAACCAAAATGTCCTCCCATCCCTCCATTGTGTTTCTCCTTAATCAAATTTGTCCTCATGGAACTCCTTGGAATGCACAATTAACTGCCCTTGAAAAACATACCATCCTGAATCAGATAGTCTAACCACTTTGTTCTATCTATAGCAATAGGTTCTTTATAAGCTTTCCATGCTTTAACAAAATTAGGATCCTCAACATATATATTCTTGAGTTTATCAAACCCAACTACTTCAACTTTCATTATTATAAGTGACAACTGCCTCCTACTTAATGCATCTACAACCCTGTTAGATTTTCCACTTCTATGGTTCAACACAAATGTATAGCTCTGCAAGAACTCTACCCACTTCATATGCCTTTGATTCAATTTACCTCGGCTATTTAGATACTATAGTGCCTGATGATCAATATATAAAAAAAATTCTTTTGGCAATAAATAATGCCTCCATTTCTTTAAGGCTTGAACTATTACATAGAACTCTTGATCATAAATAGAATACTTTTTTTCGCATTATTCAATTTTTCACTAAAATATGCAATAGGCTTACCTTCTTTGCTTAATACAACCCCAATAGCACTGCCACTAGCATCACAATCCACCTGGAACACCTTGCTAAAATTAGGAAGTGCCAACACAGGTTGTTCTATCACCTTCTTCTTCAGCAATTCAAAAATTCTCATAGCTACCGCAGTCCAATTGAACTCATTTCTATCCCTTCTTATTGTGTCTGTTAGGGGTGCACATATGCCACTAAAATTCTTAATGAACATGTTGTAGAAACTAACCAGTCCATGAAATGATCTCACCTCAGTTGCAAACCTTGGAGTAGGCCATTCCAAGATGGCTTTTACCTTCTCTAGATCCATTTTGAGACCTTTAGGTGATACAACAAACCCCATGTAGACTAACTATTTTTTAGCAAAGCTACACTTCTTCAGATTAATTAATAGTTTCTCTTCCCTTAACCTTTTAAGGACACTAATAATATGCAATAAATTTTCTTCCAAAATCTTTCTCAAAATTAAAATATCATCTAAATAGACAATAACTAATTTTCCCAAGAACTTCTTAAGTACCTCATTCATAAGCTACATGAAGGTGCTTGGGGCATTTGTCAATCCAAAGGGCATGACTAGCCACTCATAAAGACCCTCCTTGGTCTTGAAGGTAGTTTTCCACTCATCTCCTTCTCATATCCATATCTTTTGATACCTACTCTTGAGATCTATATTTGTGAAGTATTGAGGTCCACTCAAGCAGTTCATAAGATCATGCATTCTTGGCAAGGGAAATTGATACTTGATGGTTATCCTATTTATAGCTTGAGAGTCCATACATATTCTCCACTCTCCATCCTTCAATGGTGCTAGTACTAAAGGTACTACATATGGACTTAGGCTCTCTCGAATCAAACCCTTCTTCAATAGCTCTTGAACCTATCTATTTAGCTCCTTAGTTTCAGTAGGAGTCATCCTATGAGTAGCCTTGTTAGGTAAAATAGCTCTAGGGATTAAATCTATCTGATGATTGATTTACCTTACTAGTGGCAATCCTTTTGGAACATTATTTGAAATGATATCTCCAAACTCACTTAATAAATTTGAAACCTCAAATGGTATTTCACTACTACCTTCCTTACCTTTTCTAAGAATCAAAGCATAGCACATACACTGATGTTTCATGCCATCTAAAAACTTTCTTCCATCAACAAGATAGATCATAGCACTATTGCATACCTTTTCAACTTCCTTTACCATGGGCTTTAGTTTGTGGTGAACTCCATCCTTTGTCAGAGAGTATGTGTTTGCATGACCATCATGTACTGCATGCTTGTCAAACTGCCACAGTCATCCCAACAATAGATGGTAGGCATCCATTGGAATAATATCACAAAGAACTTCATCATGGTAACTCCCAATTTTGAACTTCACTAAACATTTTTCACTTACCAAGACCTTATGATCATCCTTCACCCAAGCAATCTGATAGGGCCGGGGGTGTTTCTCCCTCTTCAACTTCAGCTTAGAGACAATCTTTTCTCACACCAAGTTGTCAATGCTACCAGCATAAATGACCACATCACAACATTTATTCCCACATTTGCACCTGGTACGAAATAGACTCCTCCTTTGTCCACGTTAGCAACCCTAGCTTGGTCCTCAGCTCTCCTATCTGTCCTTCCTTGTTGTTGAGGTCATTCAAAGGCACAATGACATTGTTTATTGCAATGGAAATAGGTACCATAGAAACCTCCTCTTCCTAAACCTTGTCCACATCCTCTACGTCATCCTCTCTTATCTCCAAAGTTTTGATCATAGGAGCGGTTGAAATCCTCATTCCTTTGGTTCCTGTTAGTACCTACATCTTCATTTTTCCTTTGGGTCTCATTTCAACCTCCAAATGACCTACCACTACCCCTTCCTCCTTGACTGCACCCTCTTTATCTTTCTTCACAATTTTTATTTAGCTTCTCTTCAACTTGTATGACAAACTGGTATGCCTCTTCAATGCTAGTCATTCTTACCAAACTTAATTCCTCCTAGATGTTAGGTTGTAACCCACTGATATAATGAGAAACCTTCTCCTTATTTTCTTTTTCATGCTCTACTCTAATTAGAAGTTAGTAAAATTCCTCTATATATTTCTAGATTGATTTCTTGCTTGCTTTAACCCATGCATCTTCTCAAACAAATAAAGCTCATAGTCAAAGGGAATGAATTGCTTCTTTAGTTTGTCCACCATGTGATCCCACCTTGTGATCTTCTCCTTTCCTCTTCTATTTATTTCCAATTGAACCTCTTACCACCAAATTTTGGCATGGAATTTTAGGTTGGCCTTTGCAAACTTAACCCTATCTGGATCCCTGATATCCTCATACTCAAAGTACTCTTCTACTTCATTGATCAAGTCGATCAACTCATTTGGTTTCAAATTTTTTGAAAATACACCCACATCAATTGTAGCTCTTTTCCCAAACTTAGTAATGGCCCTAAACAATCTCTCCTCTTCCTGATTTAGAACTTCCCCTTCAACTTCCCCTTCTGATCCAATTTCTTCTTCTTCATTATCTTCCTCACTTTTGTCACCTGCAGCAACATTTGTTCCTCTATGGATCTCCTCCTACAATGCTTGAACATGCCTTTGGAGGGCTATAACTTCCTTAGGATTAATATCTTTGACCCTTCCACCACACTCTCTTCATGGAGGCATCTTCTTAACTCAAACTCATAACCACATAGTCTTGGTGCAAATTGCCTCATAGTCGGTGCTCTGTCTACACACTCAATAAAACCTACTCTAATACCACTTGATGGGGACACAACCCAAGCATAAAATGGACACAACAAGAAAGGGAATAATTTTATTAACTATGAAAATATTCTAGTACACTTAGTGTAGAGAAAAAAACTCCAAAACATGCCCTATGGGCTTACAATAGCATAAATCTAGAGATAATTTCTTCTCCCAGTACCTTCTCTTAAACTCCACTTCGAACTACCTTTTACAATGCCAAAAATGACCTCAAATAGACCCCAAAGGGTTAAGGATTAGGAATACATTCTAAAAAGTGCTAGTTGGCATCCACCGCCAAAATGGAAGGCTCTAGAAGTCACTTTAGAAGTCGGTACAAAATTAGAAGAATCTTAAAATGGTAGCTGAACTTCCGAGAGGTGTAACTTTTGAATTGTAGCTTTGATCAACAAAATATTTAAATTTTTGGAAAGCTCTCAAAGTGCTATATATCCCTATGGACCAGCTTTGCTCATCCCCAATTTTTTGGCCCTATATGAGGTCATTTAATGCCTCAAACTTGACTTTGAAGCATTCTTAGGGGGTCTCCAGAAACCAAAAAATTGTAATAACTTTCAAACCATGCAGCCTTTTGACCTAATTCTTTTTTTGGAATGTTCTAAATTACAATTTTAATCCTCCCTCCAATTTACACCTTCTAATTCACCATAATTATGGCTTAATTAAATAGTCCTATTTTTTTAACATTTACATGAATCTCAAGGTGCTTAAATACTCTAACCTAGAACACTAATAGTGGAACTATGAGAGTTGGAACCTTTATTTGACCCAAATGGGTATCTAGATATGAAAACACATGAAACAGAAACTATATCTAGGTGCATTTTTTTTTGGGTGACACAGGATTGCCCTTATGCCTCTAGATGCTCCTGCATCAGTTGGTTCAAGTGATTCTGCAATTTTTATTTCCTTTTATTTCCTTTAAAATTCAATTAAAATTCATAGTGAAAAATGAATTTTATTTCCTTCCTTTTATTTATTTTTACTTGTTAAGTGTCATTGGTGCTTGATACAATCACTCATTTGGTGACAAACTATCTTCTATTTAGTTCAATCTTAATTCTTGGTAGATACATTTATAGCTTCATGTCCATATAGTTTTTTATTATATCCTAACCTAGGTCAACAAGGTCTTGCAACTTGACCTTGCTCAATAAGTTCTTGGATTTCTACAATCACTTAGTGATCCTTTTCCATCTTGAATGATAAAATGTATCTATTTTTTCTTGATTGCTAGAACTAATATGAGATGTCTATTTTAGAGTCTTAGTTCTAGTTATTCCTATGGGAATTTAAGTTGACATGCTTGAGTTACCCAACTCTTGAGTGACATCCACTTCATGACTTAGACTTGCATTCTCTGAAGATTTTGGAATCCATTGGTATCTCATCTACTCTTTGATATTGTCAACTCTAGCTTAGTTTTCATCTTCAATTCTTCTAGTATTCATATGGTTCTACAAATAAAACATCTTCTACTAGTGTTTCTTTTTGTCATGTGATTTTTAACATAATTTTCTCCAATGTTCCCAAGTTGTCCATAGTAGTAGCAACAACACCATGTGTTGGAGTCCTATCCAAATATTGATTTCACAATCTGTTCTACTAGATTCAATATCTTAGTTTTCCATTCAAAAGTTTTGTGTCCTTTTTTTTGCACTTGTGATATTTACCTTCAAAGATAGGTTTCTCCTTGCATTCACTTTCTCTATGACCATGCTTATTGCAATTTTAACACTTTCTATTGAATTTTTCTTTACCATTACTCCAACATTTTTTGATGAATGGTTTGACTTACCACAATGATTGCAAGTAGGCCTTTGATTATTTTGAGCTACTTTCTTGGATGATTCACCTTCTTTTGTGTAACCCATTCCAGCTTTGATTTTGTGTCTATACTAACTTTTCTCATTCAATTGATTCATATTTGTTTGAGATTTTTACACTCTTTCATTGGTTTGTTTTTTAGTATTTAAATAATTCTATAATCTTTCATTCTCTAATCATATATTCATGTATTCTTCATTTGCATTATTATATTGATCAATGAAGTCTACCTACTAAAGGGATAGATATTAAATTTCATTGTTCTTTCCTTTGATCTCTTCCTTGGCTTTGTCTTTGTCTTCCATGACTTCACATAGTCTTACTAATTGGATTTCTTGTTCTCTTTTTATCTATCTAACTTCTTGAAGATTGTGATTCTTCTCCAATAGGTCTTTGATTGCCTCATCAACTTCATCCAAATTTCTTACTGTGTAGATATCTTCAATTCTTTCTTTAGTGTAGAGATTGTTGTTAATTTGTACTACAAGATCTTTTTTTTTTAAAAATTATTGAGAGAGTTGCTCCTTTGATTTCTTTAGATAAAAAATGGATAATTCCAAATCCCACTTTTCATTATCAACAGCCTTATCTATCCTATATACCTCCATTGCCTCTGATCTTTTCTTAAGCTACTAAAAACTTTCTTTGAGAACCATAAAGCTCTTATACTAGTTGTTGGAAATATGAGGTAGGCACGGTTACTTGAGGTTGGGTGTGCAAGGGGGGTTGCGGGTGAGGTGGCAGAGGGGGTGGTGGTGAATTAGGAACCTATAAAACTTCAACTTATTTCATCAATTAATCCTTCATAGAATATTCTGATCTAATTGCATGCATGAAAGAATGAAAGCATTAAAACATTCATAACACCTTGACACAAGATATAGTGACCCATAAACCTCCTAAATATAAAGAAAAATTGGGGTAGAGATGATACCCACAAGCTTTAGTACTGCAGTATAAAGTTAGCCACTTAAGGCTTACAATTGATCACTTTTGATTATCTTCCCTATTAGGAACAATAAGGACTACTAGGTTCACCTTGTGAAAGGATTTACAAAACATACAATGAAGTATACACTTGATAAAGATATTTGTAAATGACAATTAAATGTACCTTTTGTTCAAGGACTTAGCTGATACACCTATTAGGATGAGCAATTGGCTTATCTCTTAGCTACAACTTAGATTTGTTGGTTGAGGTTCCTTTTAAATGTAAATATCACCTTGCTATGATAAATAGATCTTTCTTCTCCCTTATACTACTTGTAGCCTTCTTAATTCACACTTCTCATATGCTTGTTTTTCATCAACATTCTCATATTTGGATGTGATACAATACATTACATATACACCAATCAAAAATACAATTCAACAATATTGGCCACAACACAAGTTTTACCAAAATATACAAAGTTGGCTCAACTATTGACACTTGGGTTCTGAAGACAAACTTGATGAGGTTGTTATACTTGACAACCAATATAAATAGTTAACATTCTCATGCTCTTGATAGGAATAGAATCTTGGTTCATACTAATCACTTCCAAGGAGTCTGAACTCGGTCAGCACTAGTGACTTGATGAACACTATGAAACATGGCATATAAAATGAATCACTTGGTTGAAACTACAAGGCTCAGTCAATACTAACACTAAAAGCTTAGTATAAAGTAAATCACTCGGTTGACATTGCTTTTCTTAGTCAACACTAAATCCATATCATTGAGATAGTGAACATGGTGCACACTATGCAACTTAGTTAGTGTTGTGAAGCTTACTACTAATGTCACTAATGAATTTAGCAGATACCACTTGGCATGAACTGATTGTAGATTCTAAAACTTGGTAGAAACTATATAACTTATTAGTAACTATATTTCTTAGTTAACACCATAAACTACAAGATAAGCTTGGTAGGTTCTAACCAATTGACTAAGTGTGAGTCACTAATAAAGAAACTTTGACCATAATGTCAACACTTGCAAGATTCAACCACTAGGTAGTCCAAATACACAATCTAGTAGAGAAATCCAAGAATAATCTAAAGTAGTTCTTGCAAGCTAGAAAACAACATTTGTATTTCCCAAGCACACCCCTAGCTACTAGCTCTACTCAACTTTTCTCTTGTCTGGTATTCTATGCTAAAATCCATCATGACTATTAATTATAGACAAGGAAAGACCCTTTATTTATATTAAACAAAGACACAAGTCAACCTTGGAACCCTTACATTAAATAGACACTATCATTAAATAAACCCTCAAGCCACAAGTCATCTTGCACCAGATAGTAAATATAGGAAATAAATACATGCTTAAGACAAGCCCCATGTTTACAATGCATTAGTAGCTCAAAAGACTAGATACAATTTTGTGGACATAGACATAGGTCCACATGTCATTCAAAATTCTAAACTCAAAAGTGAATACACCAACTCCCATGGATTGAATCTCATGAATAAAATCTCCAAAGTTCACCAATAAATTAGGAATAGGTTACCATTAGTCATCAAAATGGCTCTAACTCCAAGACAATAATTTTTAGGAAAAGATTGATAAATATGTCTTGAAAAAACCCCCATAACTCCACAAATCTAAGATCAAATCCCCTTCATATAGGAATGATGACTTCCCCATGATTCTTCTACATTAGACACCCTAATTGCAAAGAAAAGATTTTCTTAAAATATGGAAGAACATATTTAATGGTTTAGCACATAAACCCCAAACATGTTCTCCACATATATTCCCTCTACAATATCTCCTTTGACACTCTTTCCTTTGTTCCAACTTTTCAAATAATTTCCAGTAATAGGTTACTATTTTCTATAATGCTTTGCATCTTGGCATGCAAATTGTCTACTTCCCATGCTGATTTCTCATCATTTTAGAATCCATCAACTCAATTCAATGGAAAAAACTAAGGTTCTTCCTAAATATTTGTTCATTCCACAAATGAATAAGATAATTCTTCTTTCCATTCTTCTCAGTAATAAACACATTCTTGACACAATCATGCAAAATTGTACAATCATAATGCCAAGGTCTACCAAGAAATATGTGACAACTAATGTCATCTCCATAATATCACATAACATATAATCAATACACTATCCAATCTAAAAATTAATAGGAATTTTTCCTTCACTTACAAATGACGTCCTTCTTTTAACAAACCAATCTTATAAGGGCAAGGATGTCTCATTCTCTTCAAACCATCTCCTCAGTAACTAGGTGATTAGTATTATCATCATATTCAATTCCATTACATCATTTACCTCTAGAATTACAATGAGTCTTGGCAAAATTCCTCCTTTGATAAGGTTCTAGCACCTTCCTACCAAGTGCAACAATCTTTGAGTTAATAAGTTGTCCACATGCTACTTGGGTTTAGTCATAGAATGGTCACATTGATTCACCACAATAGTTCTTCTATTGCCAACATTCCATGCAGACTAAAAATTGATGTATCCTTCTTCACCACATATATAGAAAGTACAATTAAATTTACCCCTATCTATTCTATTTTAGTGTCCAGTGGGTTCTATTTCATGCTCAAAAAATTCTTTATCCTTCACCAAGTTTTCCTTCATTTCCTTTCCATAAGAAATACCTTGGTGTCTTCTCTTCAAGTTCTCTTCTTCCCTAAGAGCATAGTGATAAGCATATTCAATTGAAGAAATATTTAGCATGCTAATCTCATTTTGCATATTGAATCTTGAACCATTAATATATCTATCCACATTTTCTTTAGACAATTCTCTGTATCCAAACTAAATAATCAACTTGTAAAACTCCATACTATAATCTTTCATAGAAAAATGCTTATGTTTTAGATTTTATGACATCTTAAAAAAATAAACTTCATAATCAACATGAATGAACTTAACCTTAAATTTTCTAACCACTAACCTATTGGTCTGACTTTTCGTTTGATAGAAATCCTTTGTCCAGCTGTAGAAAAGTCATATTTTTCTTTTAGTGGTAAATGGGATTTTTAGATAAGCCATCTGTTTGCTCCCCTTTTTGAAAATTTTATGAAAACCCCATGTTTCTTTCCATCCGTAAACTATCAGGTGTGAAGTGTTTAAATTTTTAAATCAGTTGAATATTCTTTTCCTTTTATATCTTCCGCACCCTGGGCTACTTTCTCTCTCAAATTTCTCGACCATCCGATCTAAGTAGATACACCATTGTTGTTTCCTAGCTATGAAAACATGGGCACTCTTTGCGTATAGTGAGGTAGCGAGTGTCAAAAAATTTTGAGACGAGACTGCAAAATGAAGACATAGTAGTTGAAAAATTGTCTTCTAAGTGATCATTCAGTCACAGACACCTAGGAAATGCTATCAAAGCCAGAGAAGGGACCTAATTAGAAAAACTCAGAGGTTAGTGTTGAAATGAGTATCTTTCTAATGCTTCACTACCTCGCTATCAAAAATCTTGAGCATCTTGCCATTAGCGAAGTAACGAGGTGCCATAAAATTGAAAAGCCTATGGCCTTGAAATTTATTAGTACCATGATTAGTACAGGTGGCATGACCGGTAATAACTGCTATTGTTAGAAGTAGTTGATAGGAGCAATAATGATCTCATGGGTCCTTGTATTTTATGGCACTGAGATTTATTAAAGTTGCCAGAGCTCACTACCTTGCTATCAAAAAATTCTAGCATCTTGCCATTAGCAAAGTAGCGAGGTGCCATAAAATCAACAACTGGTGGGACCTCTAGTAACATGGGATGATGACTAGGACTAAATTAAAAGTATTATAGGGTGCCAAAAGTGCAGAATTTCATACATCATCAATGCTTTGGACCCATGGCCCATTGATCAAGTGTGTGAGAGATCCTAAGCCTTAGATTAAAGCAGAATCAATAGTCCTCACTATCTTGCATTGGAATGTTGCATGTTGTTTAAGCTATGTGACATAGCGAGTATAGAGCCCACCACTTTTTAGGAAACCTCGTGCAGCTTCTCAACCTTTGATTTGATCTCAGATCAACGGCCATTGCCTTCTTACCATGAAGAGTTACTAGGGAGATACGTGTCATGAGGTAGTGAATAAGGGCCAACTACCCTCTTTCTAAGGAAGTACAATAACATATCATTTGTGAGATCAAGATCAGATCGATGGCTGTCATTGCTTTGCTATAGAAAGGTGCTCATTCTTTATGTATAGTGAACTAGCGACCTACTGACACATGTCCTCAGTTGCTAGTGGGTCTAGACAAAAGTGCCATCAAGGAAAGAGCTATGTACATAAGATATTTTCATTGGATCAATTGACCAACTTGTCAAGTGCAATGCCTAGTTGTTTTTCTTCATATCCCATGATCATAGGATTTTTGAAGATCGATGGTGTAGCTTTAAATGCATAATATGGTGCCACTCTATGTATTAATTAGACATGAAATCTTCACATGTGAGGAAAAAGAGAGTATAATACATAAGATTTCATCAGTTTCACCTTACATGAGCAAAGATTCCAAGCTATTCCTAAGTAGAAGCAATTACTGAAGGAAATCATGCTGAAGTTTGGCAAAATATATGAATTAGTATGTTCGCGAAAAGTTTGTAGAAATACAGAGGAAAACAAAGATAGAATTCAAGTAAGTAGTACTACTATAATCTCTATAGGTTTTTTAATTTTGTAAAATATAATCCAAGATGCCTCCGAAGAAGGGATTTTTAGGTCAAATAAACTATTTGGATAGAAATGTGCATGATAACTTCCTTGAGTTGCTACTAGAGTCTACTGTAGAGACAGTGCAGGTTAAAAAGTTAACCTCATTAAACCCTAGCTTGAGGATAGTTGATGGATTGTGTGATAAGGGTAATTGGGTCCAGGATGCTAAAACGTCACAAACTAGTTTGAATTTGTTCAAGAAATGGTTTGCAGAAAGAAAATTGTATGCCCCACATGCCGATATATGGAATTTTGACTTGGGAAAGCTAGTTGTTCCCAGTGTATTCATGGATTATGACCTGCTTGAGGCCATGGCGCAGAAGTATGATCAAGCCACAAGGGTAGCGAGAAGAGTAGATGGTGAAATTTTAATCACCATCAACCCAAAAGAGATTAGGGAAGTTTTTTGCTTGGGACCTCTCACTAGGTATCATGTGCCCATTGATTTGATAGAGTTAGAAAATGAGTATATGTCAAAAAAGGATGTAGTTAGACAAGGTGCACTGAAGGCCCACATAGGCAAAATTGGAAACCTACCAGCAATAACATCATCCTCTAAAGAACCTTTCAAGAAATCATGTTTCTATGCCAGGGTAGTAGATATATACCAAACCTTGTGCAGAGTTTTTCAAGAGGATAAAGAAGATATTATCCCTGTGAGCTTCATGTATATGATCACTCAAATCTCCTCTTTTTGTGTAGAGATAATTTCTGATTTTTTTTCATACCTGTTTAATGAAATTCATAGTGGATTGGTGGGGATTCCAAAGGAAAAAGTGGAGAAGGTTTGGGGCTAATATTCTCTATTGATGCACATCTTTTTGTTTAAAGGGGCTACATACTTTGGTAAGGAAATGGTTCTGAACAGAGAGAAAGAGGGGGAAGCAATACCAGTTCAATTATGGAGTGTAGATATGGCTTGGGAAGTAGAAAATGCTATTTTTGTTAGATTTGACAAACACTTTGATTCCAAGTTAGGATTCCTCATATTGAGTTACAAGCCTAGAATTCTTAAGGCACTAATGCATCTTGTTAGACCTATGGATGAACCCCATAATCTGAAAGTTTCACATAATTGGGGAGATATCATTCCATATCAAGTCTCAACTATCATTAGAGTTTATGGATTCAAAGAGACATCCCATGTACTACCTTCTTAGGTGCCTTTAAAGATAGGAATAGCTAAATTTTTGTGGCAGTTGGGAGGAGCGGAGGAGACCTTTTTGGACAAAAGGGGAACATGATCAATTTTTCCTACTTGCACTTTAGCTCACTAGTTTGTAATAACTAAGGAATGGTGGGTCTTTCTCTAAAAATTTTTGGAGCAATATAAAATGGCAGTATCTCACCCTCATTTTTTTGATGTTGAAGGTTTCTTTAATTCAACTCTTAGACAAAGGGTCAAGCTTCATCCAGTTAAGCATGAATTTTATTGCCCTAAAGATGTAATAAGGAATGAGTACTCTTTGCAGGAGGAAGAAACAAAGAAAGAAAAGTGAAGGGTTTTTTCAAATGTTTTGGATTTCATTAATTGTTTTGACAAAGACTACAACCCTCTTGATAATGTTGTAACTACTATAGATATGATAAATAAATGTATGAATACATTCCCTGAAATAATGGAGGTAATGAATGAGAAGAAGCAACATTTAATTTATTCTTTTCTGAATAAAGCCAGGGAAGTAACGAGGAAATTGAGTTTCACTCACACAAGCCTATTGGTTGTGAAAAAGAGGATAGGATATACTATCATTCAGGATCAGAGGCCCACTGTAAATAAAGGAAAACATTTAATTGAATCTACTAGTGTTTCTTTTGAAGAAAGGCCCCCTAAACCCTCTCCCAAGAGAAGAAAAATAATAAGGGAAGAGGAATCACATGATGAAGGTTACTCATCTTCCCAAACTCCTATGAGAATTGAGGAGGAGCAGATCACTAATGAGAAAATTGAACAAATTGGATCACAAGGAGGAGTTTTTGTTACCCAGGTAGAAATTGATGAAGGGAACCCCCAAGAGCCTCCTGTCTTGAGTTTTGAATTAACTATAGCAGATTTTAGGGGAAGGAAATTGGACCCTATTTTGGAACAAGCCAGTCATCAATTTTTGTTTGATGTCAATTTTGTAAAATCTAGGGCTTTCCATTAGTTTGTGTGGACAAAAAACATGCACAATTTTGAGGAAAGATGTAAGAATATGAAAGCGGAGCATCTAGATATGGATGAAGCCTCCATTCAAAATCAAATAAAGGAAAAAATGATACAAGAGTTCTAGAATATAACCCCTAAAGAGGTGAGTAGATGGTAAAAGCTAAAAATATTTTATTATTTCCCAGTGGGACATTGTTGATGCCTTAATTTTTAATTATGTGTCAAATAATTTGGGATTACAAGATCTAGATAAAAAGGAATTCTTGGGAACTGCATTTGGTAATGACCCAGTTGCTCTTGTTATGTGGTCATTAAGAAGAGGTTCCATGACTACTCCATCATAGCCTAATGATTTAGGACTAACAGGGAGTATCATTGTGTGGAGTGTTGCTGATACTTCACATATACAAGCAGCCCACATGAATGTGGATTATTTTCAATTTGCCTTGGCTACTATAGAAAAAGAGGAAAAGGAAATGACTAAGCTACAGAGAAAGTATGAAATAGTGGTGGATGCCTACAATAAAGAGGTAAAAAAGAGAATTGAGCTTTAGAACAAGCTATTGGGAAGGTCTACTAGGCCAAGAATAACATACCCTCACCCCCCAGTTGAACCTTTCAAATCCAACCCCCTGATAGAAATACCAAATACACCCCAAAAGCCACAATACTACACTGCTGAGGATTTTGAAGAAGAAAAAGGCAAACTATGGGCCTCACATGTAGAATTGGAATCCAAATATGAAAATAAACTAAGAAAAGCTCTTACATATTTGGGGGAAAAACTTGAATGGCTACTAATTTATGATCAGTAGGCTAGGGTGATCAGTATCTGGGAGGATTTGAAAGCTAATGATGAGGCTCTAATGCCTATTTTGAATAAATGGGTAAGAAGGGAGAAAGAAATAATATTTTTGTGTTTCTCTGTTATAGATGATTCTTTTGATCAAATTGAAAAAACATTTGATATTATTTATAATCTTGCTAACTTTGATAATAAAAGAACTCATTTAGAAAAAGTAGTAGTAGGCTACTTGAAAAAGTACAAGAGCTAGAAATTCAATGTGTTTCCTCATGCTCTAGATAAAAAGAATAATTTGAAAAGTAGAGATGAATGGGTAAAGGAACTTGATGATTTGTCCTATTTAAGAATGAATCAGGGCATGCATGGTGGGCCACCACAATAGAAGGAATGGTAAAGGCCCAAATATTCTTTGATTCTTTAAAAAAAGAACTCGTTACCATTAATAATGATGCTGAATATGTGCTAAAAAGACTGAGGGATAGTTTGTAGTTCAATTGGCTAGATGACACATTATTTGACAAGTGGATGGCAAACATGGCTCCTAGTTAACAGTTTGATGAAGATGAAAATGACAGTAATGAAGTGCAAGGTGAGGAGATCCAAATCATTGACCCTGTCACTACTCAGACCCAACCCAGAGAAGAAGAGAAGGATAATCTGTTACCTTTAGTTGCAGACCAGGGACCACAGGATGCCGATATGACTAAAGAAGTGAAAAAGGTAGATGTTGTTCCTACCATACAAGATAAAGGTGGTGAAGCCCCATACGTGGAGGTTGGTGTGCCGTCATTACAACAAACTTCATCATTGGTTAATTTGGCTATTTCTTACAAAGAAGGATCGAAATAGTAGCCAACTCAGCAACATTAAAGCATGTAACAAAAGATGACCCACTAAAAGAATGTTTTGACTTAGACATCTTTTGTTACCAACATTTTTGTCAATTGTAGCAGATGTTTGTGTCTTCCTCTTATAAAGGACACCTGCCATTTTCTCTTAGCCTAAAGCTTGTTGCATCTTAGACTATATAAGTGAGATTCTAGGGCTAGAGAAAGGGTCCGAATTCTATTTGTCTAAGTGATACTTAGTTTGTCTTTGGTCCATTGTTTTGGAATGAATTGGTGGTGTATTTTCTCTATCAGGTCTTGAGAATACATGAATATAGAATGAGCTATGTTTCTTCTGAAGGTCATTTTGAGTCTACTGTAAATTGTATACAATTTTCATGGAAAATGAATACAAATTATGAACTATCCCCATATCAGTTCTTTTTGAATCTTGTCTCCTTTTAATTACTTGGTTATCTTGATATTGTATAAGTAAAGGCTTATGCCATTGAATGTAATCCAGCTAGGTTGTATATCTATTTATCACTATTGTTAATTCAATGGATTAAGTAAAAGCTTTGGTGAATGTGATAAGGTTGTTGTAGTAGTGGAAAGGGTTTTGAATGATAAATTCTAATAAGAATTGCTGATAAAATTTGTTGTAAGGAAACAAATTAGATCTAAGAATTTTCTATAGACTCTGAACACCAATGGATTAGGCACTGATCAAAATTTGATCGAGCTAAAAGAGAAAAGTATCACAAATGGTTGTCAAAATGCAACATTAAATCAATTTTACCTTTATTTTCTATGGATTTTCAAAGTTGGCCAGTACTTGTCTACATGGAATAGTTTAGCTTCAATTAGCCACTATTGCTGAGAACACCTGTAGATCTATAGAAGAGTTTTTTGTCATATCTATTATACGGGATGTGTTTATCAAGTCATCAATATTTGTGTATGTATCTGAGGATTTGAGATGAGAATCAAAATGAAACTAAAATTAATCCTCATACAGTTTTCATAGTCTTGAATCATCCCTAGGTATACCCACCCTAGTTTTGCAGAGCCAGAAGAGTAGAAAACCACCCTTGGTTTTGTTGAAGTTAGGCCCAAATTCTTTGTACATGCAATTATTAATAAGAATTGGCTAGTCTTTAGATTGTGTGAGTACTATCATCTTGGTATTAAGTATTTTGTTTCTTAGTAGTTTTAAAACACCAACAAAATGGCAACTCTATTGGGGAGTTGTCTAACACATCTGTGAAAAGTACTATAGTTTCTTTGGTCCTGCTATGTACATGTGTGTCAGGTTATCTAAGTTTTGGCCATGGTTATAAGGGAATATTTTAGTGATAAACCTTGTGAATTTGAAGAAAGAATAGCCGAAGTACCATAGCTACACACTAATGTATCTAGCCTATCCAAGTATCTTATCTAACAAACAAGAGTTGTATTCTTATGACATCAGTGATTGGTCTACCTGTGCCAATTTTTTTTTTCTATTTATGTGTTGTTTCCTTTGAGCCAGGAATAATTGTCATTGTGTATTTTCCCAAGAATAGGGTGGTGAGTCAGTCAAGGTTTTGAAGCTAGTGCTTATTTTAACAAAAGGTGAATATGGCTGATAAGAGAAAGAACACAAGAGCTTACATGAGAACAAATCTTGATGTACCAATGTATACTAATTTACCTCAAGGTGGTAGGAAGAACCAAAATAAGAAAGGGATAGATCCAAATCCTACCTAGAAACCCAGAGGCAATGCATATGTCAATTCCTAGTATCAACCAGTATTAGGAAAAGAGTCTTCTTCACTCAGTTCTAAATCTAAAACTACAAGACTCTTAGGAGGAATTTTCAGTACCCCATTACTAGATGAAAGAGTTTTCCAGGAAAAAGATGTGAGTTTGGTAGGAATTGCTTCATCAAGGCCAAATCCCATAGTAGATATAAACTATAGGCTAGGATTTAGGAGTTCATTTGATAATCCATTTAATCCCAGACCAGCCCCATACATGGAGCCAAATCTTATAGATCTGGATGATCTTGCTAATTCAAAAGCTACTTCTGCAGATCCTAATGAAGTGCATTCTAAGCTAGGAGTTTTGAAGAAATGGATTGCTGAGGAAGAAGCTAAGCACATTCATCTTGAAAAGGAGAAGGAGCAAGCCACCTTGGATGCCATAATAGAAAGGGATTCTCTGCTAAGAAGGATGGCTGCCTTGAAGGAGAAAAATAAAAAGTTAGAAGAAAATATCACAACTCTCCATTCTGATGTATTTGGAGATGTAGACAATCTGAGAGCTAAAGTTCAAGAATAAAAAAAATGTCTAAATCAAAGGCAAGAACTAGTTATTGTTGGAGTTGAGGAAATCCAACTTCGAAGATTCCCAAGATCACCTTCATGCAAGAACTTGTTAAAGAGAAGCCAAGAAGAGGAAGAGCATGGAGCAATGGAAAAACCATAAACGAACACGAGAGACCACATATGGAAACACAAGAGAAAATATATTTAGAATGAGAAGTGATTATGTGATATGATACAATGAGAGAGAGCCCACTTATAAAGAGCTCATGGAAGCTTGTAGAACAACCTGGAAGGTGGTAGAAGATAAGGATGACAACTCAGCACATATTCACAAAAAGGTGGAACATGCTAGAAGGGAACAAACTATCAACAACTAACCACTACATGCATTAAATATAGAATATTAAATAAATGCATTTACCTAAGTAAGCTTAAGTAAATAGAATAAATAATTAATAAATTAATTATTTACTCTAACACCCTCCCTTAAGTGTAACTTAGGGAAATGCCTTAAGCTTACAAAACTAAGACGAATGCAGAATGGGTCCTGGCAACTAGGCCATTTTTGGTATCCAAGTACAATGCAAGAAAAGATGCAACCTCTGTAAATAGGGAAAGAGAGAAAACCACGTGGGAAAACCCCTCCCCCAAAAAGAGGTAAGAACCTAGTGAAGAACTAAATAAGCCTCCAACTAGGGAAATGTCCCCTAAAACAAGAACAAGAAGTGATCATGAAGAAGCATCACTGAAGCATGAAGAGCCACAAATCTACCAAACGGCTGATCTAAAGAACCTCCATGGAAGAAGAAGGCATGAATCGAGCATGTCTATATGGTAGATAATCCATCTCACTGAAATGCATAGGTAGCCAGCCACTACAATCGCCTTGTATATAGGATCAACCACTAAATACATAGTTCACACTATCAAACCATCGAACCACAGATGCATTAGAACAATAGCATAACCCCCCCTTAATGTAGATAGGATGTGGTGATAGGCAACTGAGAAGGTGGGCCAAAGTCTCCAGCAGACAAACCAAGAAGGACGAGAGAAAAAAAGAGGTATAGACACCTATAAAGACATGGTCAAATGGACTCCGCATGGGGCTAATGTTGTGGAAGGGACACTCACTTAACAAAGGGAGAAGGCCTAAAATAGCAAATAACTATCCCTCCCATGGTGCTTTATGAAAATAGTGGATGTACAAATGACTCAAAACAACGTTCATGACTCCTGAAATGCAAAAGTGATAGTTTATCTCAGTGTGATACATAAAAGTTCTTCAAAATGATAGCTACAATGATCAAAACTAAAAACAAGCTGCAGCAAAATAAAGTACAACTAAAAAAAAGAGAATCCATGCCAAGAAAATGATCCTTGGGCTTAAAACACTCAAGATATCCACCATATAGCAAAAGTGCCAAAACTATGATAAAAAGAGCAAAGGGCCAAAAATATAAAGTTTTCAAAAAATCGGAATGGAATGCAAAAGATATGCTTGTCGGAGTCAAAAATAGAACTTCAAACTTTGACTAAAAAATAGGCAATAAAACTGCATCAAAACCTAAAAATACCTACACCAAAGTCTTTGTCTTAGAACTAGCTTTTTGGCACTTCTTTTGGATCAGAAAAATACCTCTGTATGCTCAAGTTATGGCCAAAAAACCAAAGGTAGGTAAAAAAGGACCTAGAAGGAGAGTGCAAGCAAGGCTAATGATGCAGTGTTGATGTCATGTTGATGTCAGCGTATCATTGGTTTAAAATAGATGGCTTGTAGGATGTCGCCACAAAAAGGGTGCTATGTGGTAGGTCCACATGTCAGACACATGGGAAAAAGGCTAACGTGGCAGGGTCCACATGGCAAAGTGCCATGGGGCACCTCTGGCATGTGTCACGCGATTGGCAGCACAAAAAACTCTAACTTGGCCTCAATAATCCATGTGGGTTGCTAATGCATATGACCCCTCCATGTGTAAGAAACAAGAGGGCGACAGACCAAGAGCAGAGTAGTGCAGACTATACTAGCGGTAGAGGTCGAAAGCACTGTCAGAAAATGCAGTGGCGAAGTGAAGTAGAACAACCATCAAAGGAGGGCAGTGTCTACGGAGGTGGCTAGCATTGATGGAGTGTCATAGAAAGTAGCCAGAGGGTGGTGGGCTAGAGGCAAAAGATCGATGGTGAGCTGTGGCCAAGAGCGTGGGGCAGCGCTGCAGTGGCGCGAGGGTGCTGCTACGGTGGCACTCGCACAATATATATATATATATATATATATTGACTTTCGTGCATCCGTATGACTGTACGAAACCTCCCTGGACTAAAAAAAAATTCCTCCAGGAGCTCTGTCTCCAAAATTGACAAGTTTTATATGAATCCTAACTGCAAACGGCCTTTTGAATCCAATAGTGATGTCTGTTTGGGCCCAATGTGCTCTGAAAAATTTGTTGATCCTCTAATTTGAAGAAAAAATGCACAAACAACCTAGGGTTTGTGACTTGAAATCATGGCTTCAAAATTTCTTCAACCAATAGCAATAGGAAGGCTCTGATACCATGTTGGAGCTAAGGAAAGCCAACTCCAAAGATGCCCAAGATCACCTACATGCGAGAACTTGTCAAAGAGAAGCCAAGAAGAGGAAGAGCATGGAGCAAGGGAAAAACCCTAAATGGACATGAGAGACCATATATGCAAACATAAGAGATAATGTATTTACAATGAGAAGTGATTATGTGATATGATACAATGAGAGAGAGCCCGCTTATAAAGAGCTCATGGAAGCTTGTAGAACAAGCTGGAAGGTGGTAGAAGATAAGGATGACAACTCAACATATATCCACAAAAAGGTGGAACATGCTAGAAGGGAACAAACTCCCATGTTGTCAACAACTAACCACTACATGCATTAAATATAAAATATTAAATAAATGCATTTACCTAACTAAGCTTAAGTAAATAGAATAAATAATTAATAAATTAATTATTTACTCTAATAGTTATTGCACAAGTCCAAGCCTATAAACTTGTTTAAGTGGACCCTATAGGGCCCACTGCAAAAACTCTAGAAAAATGGAAAGGCAAAGCTCTAGGAATCGAAATAAATGAGCCTCAAGCTATACCATGCAAACCCACACAACCCTCCATGTCAAAATTAGATCTAGATCTAGAGAAGGCTAGGAAAGAGAAGGAAGATCTTGCAAAAGAACTTAAGAAGGTTGAGAATGAAGCTCAAGTTGCAAAAACTTGGAGAAAAATCCAATTCATAAAATCTAATTCTACATTGGCTTCATGGCCCAATTTGTCCATACCACCTACAACTGCTGCACTAGCTAGTGGTCCAATAATCTTGACTCAAGGAATATCCCAATCTTCCCCTACCTCATCATCCATTATTAGCACCCAAGTCCCCTTTGTTCAACCTCAAAAATCCCAAGTTTCTCCTCTAAGCCAAGCTAACATAGCAAGTACCTTAAATTCTCTTGGTTTCCAGAGGAAACCTATATACCTAGAAAAGTATATACAAATATCATTTTTTGGTATTCTTGGTGCCCCACATTCCATATCATTTGATTTAAGAGACAAAGTGGTTAAGTTCTTTCAGAATAATGTTGTTACTGGTGAAGAACATTTGACATTTTTTATTGATATGTTGAATGATTATGAACTTGAACATGAAGATATGGTAGTGAAATTGTTTGTGCATTCACTAACTCAGGATGCAAGGGATTGGTTTAGGAGGTTTCCTAATGATAGTATCACATCGTGGAGTGACTTGGAGAAATTATTCAAGGAGCAATATGGAGACAACACTAATGTAGGATTCATGTAAAATGAATTCAACAACATCAAGAAGAATACAAATGAGTCCACATTTGATTTCAATGTAAGATTCCAAAAAGGTATGTACAAACTATTTCAAGTTATGAGGTTAAATGAGGACATCTATCTTACAATGTATTTCAATTCTTTTGATAGAAAAATGGTTTATCAATTGAGGGATAAGGATCCCAAGACTTTAAGGGATGCTTATAAAATTATAGTAAATATAGAGAATAATAGGAAGGCATCTAGAAAATTGGATAGGAGGGATGATCCAAAGCTTTTTAACCCCAAGAATAATAAAAAAAGGGAGGTTGATAAAACTCCTAAAGGGAAGAAGCCAAAAGAACCCACTATAGGGTAGGTTTTGGAATTGCCCAAGAAGATGAATCCCACTAATTTCAATAAGCCAAATGCTGCTAAGAGAATGCCTGTGAATAAAAATAGTTTCAATAGACAACCTAGAATGCAAAATTAACCTTACACCACCTAGTGGAAAGATGGTAAGCCAGTCCCCAACCAAACAAAAAATGTGAAAGATAAGGGTACCTCAGATCCCCTGCAAAGGAACATTGTGAACATGAATGATGATGTACCATGGTGCATTGTATGTCAATCACCTCATTCTAGTGACTATTATGTTATTGCTCAGTCATTTGCCGAAGATCAAGGCATCCAGCCTAAAGAAGGAAGTGAAGAAAAAAGCCATGATGATATAAGTTGCAATATGGTGAGCATGTGTGATGATCTTGTGGATTCTAATTCTGAGGAACCTAAAAATGATATTACTAGTCAGAGAATTGCTTATCATTTACATCATCAGCAAGTGCTTTTAGATGATGAAGGTTATGATATAAATAAGGTATGTGTTACATCCTCTGATGTAGGTCACACAAGCTTAAGAATGCCTTCCAAATATGAGATCGAAAAAATCATAGCAGAAATGATTTCTCAGGTCCATAGTAACTACAATTTGAGAAATAAAACAATGAATAATGATGCAGGAAAGCCATCTAGTGTATTCATCAAAGATATCAACCATAATATGAATGATCAAAGTAAGAAAGTCAATGTTGATGTGCCTAAGATCAATGAAAAAAAGGGAAAGAAGTGGGAACCAAAAAAGAAGGATCAGTTTAAAATAAATGAAACAACAAAAGTAGTTGTGCAACCAAAGAGATCAGAACCCAATAGTATCAAGCAAATAGTGGTTCATGTTGTCCAAAAGACTTCAACTCCAAGTACTCTTGTAAAACCCACTATTGTTGAGCATGTTGATATGATATCTATGTTGTCCCAAATTACTATAAAAGTGCCCTTGTCTAAACTTCTTAGAATTGGAGAGCATAAGAGCAAGGCTTTATCATGGTTGGGTGGGATAGGAAACAATAATATTGTTGTAGATCAAACTATTGCCCAACAAACCCCATTAGTAGTAGAGGAAAGTGGTATCATATCCCAGATTCCCCAGATGTTTTTAGATGATTCCTCAGTGGCATTTATAGAAGATATTGACCCTTTTTTCCTCAATCTGATCATATAAGGGAAGAACCTAAAAACCTGTATGATAGACTCAAGGGCTTCTAACACCATAATACATTTTAAAGTAATGGAAGCATTAGGGTTAAAAGTGGACACCAAGCAAGATAGATGTAGAGGAATGGATGCTAGAGAAGTCCTAGTCATAGGCACCATAAATGCTTTACCATTCAAATTAGCTACATACCCTGAAGTAGAGTTAACCATGTTTTTCCTTATAGTGGATATACCTCCACACTATGGAATGTTACTCTCTAGAAAATGGACTGCTGCAATGGGGGGAAGCCTACAATGTGATCTAACTTATGCTACTTTCCACATAGGGGATAAAGCTTTCAGGGTAAATAGAGAGCCAAGGGTTAATCACATTTTAGGGGAAGAAATTGACAAAGATGCCACTTGTTTCTTAGATACTACTATCAATGCTTTCAGAGCTGAATTGATTATTCAAGAAGTTCAAAATTTACTTGCTATCATTGAACATGAAGTTGAGTGTTGCACTAACTCACTAGTGTAGGGGCAGGTGTAGTTTTTGTTTCCCCTAAGAAAAATACTTTCAGATATTCATTCACTTTGAAGTTTTCTTGCACAAATAATATTGCAGAATATGAGGCATTGTTGCTAGGATTGAAAATTACCAGACATCATGGGATTAAGAAGTTACATGTCATAGGGGATTCTAAGTTAGTTATCTCCCAGATAGAAGAAACTTATGCATCAGAGAATAGGAGATTAAAGCAATATAGAAATGCAATTTGGGATCAGATAGAATCTTTTGATGCATTTGGTATCTCATAAAGAGATAGGACTCAAAATAAGATGGCTGATTTGTTAGAAAATGTAGCAATCAAGCCTAAGGAGATATCATTTATAAGAATATCTCAAATTGAGGTACAAAATAGGCCTTCCATACTTGATGACATTGAAAATTGGCAAGTATTTGAAGATGACAAAGAAATTACAAATTTTTTGTTAAATGAAGATAAGCACCATGGTTAGGAAATGGATTGCAATGAACTGATTGAAACGATAGATGGTAAGGAAACCATTTTTGGTTAGGAGATTATGCAATTCAACGGAAAAAAATTCCATAAATGACTTAAATTCCCAGCAAGGTGATTGAATTACCAAGAGTTATAGAGAAAAAAGAAACAACTCTTGTCAGCGACCCTCATCTACGTTAATATCGAGCCCATTAATATTTGCAACTCTTTAGATTATGCAATTGAAAACCAATAAGGTACCTAAGGTGTTAGTGGTCTTGGAAAATATTTTTGATAACCAAGATAGAGTAAAACCAAGAGTTAAGGACCATAAGCCTTAGGAATTAGAAGAGATAAACCTGGGTACTGATGAAACTCCCGAAAAGGTTTATATTGGCAAAAATCTGCATGCTAAAATTAGAAAAATATTAATTGACTTTCTTAGAAATTATAGACATGTTTTTGCATGGTCATATGATGACCTTAAGGCTTATAGGGAAGATTTTTTCTAGCATGTCATACCATTAAAAGATAATGTAAAACCTTTTAGATAGAAATAAAGACCAGTAAACCCTACCCTAGCTCCAAAAATGCAAAAAGAGTTGATGAAACTTAGGGATGGGGGATAATCAAACCAATTAGGCATTCCACCTTAGTTTCAAATTTGGTACCTGTCAGAAAGAAAAATGGAGATATAAGATTATGTGTGGATTTCAAAAATCTAAACATTGCATCTTTGAAGGACAATTATGGATTGCCTAATATGGAAGCCATGTTGCAGCAAGTGACTAGTTCTGAGCTAATGTCAATGATGGATGGTTTCTCTAGATATAATCAAGTTTTGGTAAAGGAAAGTGAATAGTTCAAGATAGCCTTCACAACCCCATGGGGAACATATGTATATGTAAGGATGCCATTTGGCCTGATTAATACAGGAGCTACTTTCCAAAGAGCCATGGATGTGGCATTTCATGATTATATTGACAAATTTATGGTTGTATACCAGGATGATCTTACAACATATTCTAAGAAGGCTAAGGATCACTGCAAACATTTGGAAAAAATCTTTATCAAAGCCCTAGAGTATGGAGTATCCTTGAACCCAAAGAAATCCACATTTAGGGTCATAGAAGGCAAATTACTAGGAAATATAGTGTCCAAGGATGGGGTGAAAATAGACCCAGAGAGATTAGCAGCTATTGATAAGGTCCCCAAGCAAAAAAATGTAAAAGGAATTCAATCCTTCTTTGGCCAAGTCAATTTTCTCAGAAGGTTTGTTACAAATTTTGCTAAAATCAGTAGACCTATCTAAAAGATGCTCAAGAAGAGAGCCACTATAGATTGGAATGGTGAGCCTTTACAAGCATTCAAAGATATTAAAATTGCAATAAAAAATGCTCCAGTACTGAGAACTCTAGATTATTCAAAACCCATGCATATTTTTTCTTTTGCATTCTTCCATACTGTAGCTGCAGTCTTGTTGCAAAAAAATGAAGGATATGAACAGCCCATTACCATTTTCAGTAAGTCACTACAACCTAGTGAGTTGAAATATGAGATAAATGAAAAATAGGCATATGCTTTAGTGAAGGATGTAAAGGCTTTTAGGTGCTACCTAGTAAGTGCTACTGTCATTGCCTTTGTACCTAGTGCTATAGTGAAAGATATATTTGCTCAATAGGAAGTATCAGGTAGAAGGTGTAGATGGATCAACAGGATCCAAAAATTCAATATTGAAATATAGATAACTAAGTTAGTAAGAAGTCAAGGTTTGGCTAAACTCATGGCTGAATCTAATTTGGATGCAAATCAGATAAATGTGGTGGTTGATGACCTCAAACCAGACTTATGTGACATGGATCATTGTGATTGGTACACAAATGTTATATATTATCTGCAACACATGGAAGCTCCTCCCCACTTTCCTGAAAATGAAAAGAGGAGTACTAAATTGTAAGCCATTAGATACATAATCTTCCAAGGCAGTTTATGGTGGAGAAATTTGAGGAAGTGTTGTTGAAATGTATTGATCAAGAAAAGGAAAAATAAGTCTTGGAGGGAATGAATGTTGGAGTGTGTGGAGGACACTATATGGCCAAAACCAATACACATAAAGTAATGAGGGTTGGATTTTGGTGGCCTTCCCTTTTCAAGGATGCCCAAATTATGGTTAGGAAATCTGACCCTTGTCAAAGGTTTGCTGGTAAAACGAATTTTTCAGGCAATACCCCATTAAAGCCAGTGGAGGTCCAAGCACCTTTTCAATAGTGGGGTATGGATTTCATAGGGGACATTTTTCCCAAGTCTAGCATTGGCTATTCTTGGATACTAGTGGCTACTGACTACTTTACAAAATGGGTAGAGGCTATCCCCACAAGAAATGCAACAAGTAAAGTTGTCAATAACTTCCTACTAAATAATATTATCTCTAGATTTGGTTTCCCTCATAAAATTGTAACATACAATGCAATGTTCTTTAGGTCTGAGGAGTTCATTAAATTTTGTGATAAATATGGAATAACAAGGTCATCATCTTCTCCTTATCATCCACAAGGGAATGGACAACCTGAGTCCACCAATAAAAGCCTATTAAAAGTCATTAAAAGAACCTTGGATGACAACAAGAAGGCATGGGATTCCAAGTTATAGTTAGCAATATGGGCTGACAGGGTGACTGTGAAGAAAGCCATTGGTGTAGCTCCATTTGATATAGTGTATGGAATTCAAGCACAAATGCCTCAGAACAACTTGATAGGACTCTACAATTACATTCAGTTGTATAACAAAATACTAAAGATGAAATGCAAGAAAGGATGGATGAGCTGGTAGGACTAACAGAAACTAGAAGAGAAGCATCTCTTAAGAACCAAAAGTTGCAACTACAAGTTAAGACACTCTATGATAGAAGAATGGTAAGCAGAAAGTTTGAAGATGGAGATCTACTCTTAATGTGGAATGCCAAAATTGAAGATAAAGGGAAACATGGGAAATTTTATCCTATCTAGTTAGGCCCTTATTTGATTGAAACTACTCGGGGCAAGAATTCTTATATACTCAAAGATCTATCATACATTATTCTTGAACTATTAGTTCATGGACAATTTTTGAAGAGTAATTTTTCTTGAAAAAATGCTTGTTATTTCCATGAACAATAGTTTAGGGTGTTCTTGTACATAACTATAAATCCTTTTATCTATGTATAGTTTCTTGTGCATAGTTTTTCTTGTGTGTGTTGTTCTCTTAGTAATTGGTTGATCTGTTGGGAGTTTGTGTTTAGTTTGCTTCTCCCAAAATTTCTAAGCCCTCACTTGAATCCAAAGAATTCAATGTCCCTAGACAAAGCCATTGTTGGTTTGACTTTTCATTTGATAGAAATCCTTTGTCCAGTTGTAGAAAAGTTAGATTTTTCTTTTAGTGGTAAATAGGGTTTTTAGATAAGTCATCTGTTTGCTCCCCTTTTTGGAAATCTTATGAAAACCCTACATTTCTTTCCATCCATAAACTATCGGGCATGAAGTGTTTAAATTTTTTAATTGGGTGAATATTCTTTTCCTTTTATATCTTCCATACCCTGAGCCACTTTCCCTCTCAAATTTCCTGGTTGTCTGATCTAAGTAGATCCACCATTGTCATTTCCTCACTCTTGAAATATGGGCACTCTTTATGTATAGCGAGGTAGTGAGTGTCAAAAATTTTTGAGATGAGATCGCAAAATGAAGACACTACAGTCAAAAAATTGTCTTCTAACTAATCATTCAGTCACAGACACTTGGCAAATGCTGTCAGAGTCAAAGGAGGGACCTAATTAGAAAAAGTCAGAGGTGGGTGCCGAAATGAGTATCTTTCTAATGCTTCGCTACCTCACTATTAGAAATCTTGAGCATCTCATCATTAGAAAAGTAGTGAGGCACTGTAAAATTTAAAAGTCAATGGCCTTGAAATTTATAAGTACCATGACTAGTCCAGGTGGCATGATCGATAATAACTACTATTGTTAGAAGCAGTTGATAGGAGCAATAATAATCTGATGGGTCCTTGTATTTTATGGCACCGAGATTTATTAAAATTGTCAGAGCTCACTACCTTGCTATTGGAAAATTCTATCATCTCACCGTTAGCAAACTAGCGAGGCATCGTAAAATCAATAGACAATGGGACCTCTAGTAACGTGGGATGATGACTAAGACTAAAGTAAAAGTCTTATGGGGTGCCAGCAATGCAGAATTTTATATGTTATCAATGCTCTGGACCCATGGCCCATTGATCAAGTGTGCAAGAGATCCTAAGTGTCAGATTAAAGCAGAATCAATAGTCCTTGCTATCTCGCATTGGAAAGTTGCATGTTGTTTAAGCTATGCGACATAGTGAGTATAGGGCCCACCACTTTTAAGGAAAATTTGTGCAGCTTCTCTGCCTTTGATTCGATCTCAAATCAATGGCCATTGCCTTCTCACCATGAAGAGTTTCTATAGAGATATGTATAGTGAGGTAGTGAATAAGGGCCCACTGCCCTCTTTTTAAGCAAGTACAGTAACATATCATCTACAAGATCAAGATCAGATCGATGGTTGTCACTGCTTCACTATGGCAAGGTGCTCATTCTTTATGTATAGAAAAGTAGCAACCTACTGACACGTGTCCTTAGTTGCTAGTGGGTCTAGATAGAAGTGCCATCAAGGAAACAGCTGTGTACATGGGCAATTTTCATTGGATCAATTGACCAACTTGTCAAGTGCAATGGCTAGTCATTTTCCTCCATATCTCATGATCGTAGGATTTTTGAAGATCGACAGTGTAGCTTTAAATGTAAAATATAGTGCCACTTTGTGTATTAATTAGACATGAAAGCTTCACATGTGATGAAAAATAGGGTATAATACAGAAGATTTCAACAATTTCACCTTATGCGAGAAAAGATTTCAAGCTATTCCTCAGTAGAAGCAATTACTGAAGGAAATCGTGCTGAAGTTTGGCAAAATTTGTGAAGTAGTCTGTTCGCAGAAAGTTTGGAGAAATATAGAAGAAAAAAAAGAAAAAATTCAAGTAAGTAGTACTACTATAATCTATGTAGGTTTTCTAGTTCTGTAAAATATAATCCAAGATGCCTTTGAAGAAGGGATTTTCATGTCAAATAAACTATTTGGATAGAAATGTGCATGATGACTTGCTTGAGTTGCTACCAGAGTCTACTGTAGAGATAGTGTAGGTTACAAGGTTAACCTCATTAAACCCTAGGTTGAGGATAATTTATGGGTTGTTTGATAAGGGTAATTGGGTCCAGGATGCTAAAACCTCATAAACTAGTTTGAATTTGTTCAAGAAATGGTTTGCAAAAAGAAAATTGTATGCCCCACATGCCAATATATGGAATCTTGACTTGGGAAAGCTATTTGTTCCCAGTGTATTCATGGATTATGACCTCCTTGAGGCCATGGTGAAGAATTATGATCAAGCCACAAGGGTAGTGAGAAGAGTAGATGGTGAAATTTTAATCACCATCAGCCTAGAAGAGATTAGGGAAGGTTTTTGCTTGGGACCTCTCACTAGGTATCATGTGCCCATTGATTTGATAGAGTTAGAAAAGGAGTATATGTCAAAAAAGGATGTAGTTAGATAGGGTGCACTGAAGGCCCACATAGGAAAAATTGGAAACCTACCAACAATAACATCATCCTCTAAAGAACCTTTCAAGAAATCATGTTTCAATGCCAGGGCAGTAGATATATACAAAACCTTGTGAAAATTTTTTGGAGAGGATGAAGAAGATTTTATCCCTCTAAGATTCATGTATATGATAACTCAAATCTCCTCTTTTGGTGTAGAGATAATTATCTTTTTTTTTCATACCTAGTTAATGAAATTCATAGTGGATTGGTGGGGATTCCAAAGGGAAAAGTGGAGAAGGTTTGGGGCCAATATTTCCTATTGATGCACATGTTTTTGTTTAAAGGGGCTACATACTTTGGTAAGGAAATGGTTCTAAATAGAGAGCAGGAGGGGGAAGCAATGCGAGTTCAATTATGGAGTGTAGATATGACTTGGGAAGTAGAAAATGCTAGTTTTGTTAGATTTGAAAGATACTTTGCTTCCAAGTTAAGATTCCTCATATTGAGTGACAAGCCCAGAATTCCTAAAGCACTAATGCGTCTTGTTAGACCTATGGATGAACTCCATAATCTGAAAGTTTCACATAATTGGGGAGATATCATTGTATATCCATTCTCAACTATCATCAGATTTTATGGATTCAAAGGGACATGCCATGTACTACCTTATCAGTTGCCTTTAAAGGTAGGAGTAGCTAAATTTTTGTGGCAGTTGGGAGGAGTGGAGGAGACCTTTTTGCACAAAAGGGGAACATGATAAATTTTTTCTACTTGCACTGTAGCTCACAAGTTTTTAATAACTAAGGAAGGGTGGTACTTTCTCTACAAATTTTTGGAGTAGTATAAAATGGTGGTATCTCACCCTCATTTTTGTGATGCTGAAGGTTTCTTTAATTCAGCTCTTAGACATAGGATGAAGCTTCATCCCATTAAGCATGAATTTTATTTCCCTAAAGATGTAATAAGAAATGAGTACTCTCTACAAGAGCAAGAAACAAAGAAAGAAAAGTGGGGGGTTTTTTCAAAACTTTTGGATTTCATTAATTTTTTTGACAAAGATTACAACCCTCTTGATAATGTTGTAACTACTACAGATATGATAAATAAATTTATGAATACATTCCTTGAAATAATGGAGGTAATGAATGAGAAGAAGAAACATTTAAATGATTCTTTTCCAGATAAAGCTAGGGAAGTAATGAGGAAATTTGATTTCACTCCCTGCATAAGGGTAGGCCCACTAGTTGTGCAAAAGAGGATAGGATATACTATCATTCAGGATTAGAGGCCCACTGTAAATAAAAGAAAGTAGATAATTGAATCTACTAGTGCTACTTCTAAAGAAAGGCCCTCTAAACCCTCTCCCAAGAGAAGAAAAATAATAAGGGAAGAGGAATCACATGATGCAGGTTACTTACCTTCCCAAACTCCTATGAGAATTGAGAAGTAGCTCACTAATAAGAAAATTGAACAAATTGGATCACAAGGAGGAGTTTTTGTTACGCAAGTAGAAATTGATGAAGGGAACCCCCAGGAGCCTCCTGTGCTGAGTTTTGAATTAACTATAGTAGATTTTAGGGGAAGGGAATTGGACCCTATTATGGAACAAGCTAGTCATAAATTTTTGTCTGATGATAGTTTTGTAAAATCTAGGGCTTTCCATCAGTTTGCATGGAGTGCAAACATGCACAATTTTGAGGGAAGATGTAAGAATATGAAAGCAGAGCATCCAAAAATGGATGAAGCCACAATTTAGAATCAAATAAAGGAATAAATGATACAAGAGTTCCAAAATATAACCCCTAAAGAGGGGAGATAAATGTTAAAAGCTGCAGATATTTTATTATTACCCAATTGGGACATTGCTAATGCCTTAATTTTTAATTCTATGTCAAATAATTTGGGATTACAAGATCCAAATAAAAAGGAATTCTTGGGAACTACATTTAGTAATGACCAAGATGCTCTTGTTATGTGGTCATTAAGAAGAGGATCTAAGGCTACTCCATCATAGCCTAATGATTTAGGACTAACAGGGAGTATCATTGTGAGGGGAGTTGTTGATACTTCACATGTACAGGCAGCCCACATTAATGTGGATTATTCTCAATTTTCCTTGGCTACTATAGAAAAGGAAGACAAGGAAATGACTGAGCTATAGAGAAAGTATGAAACAATGATAGATGCCTACAATAAAGAGGTAAAAAAAGAGAATTGAGCTTGAGAACAAGCTATTGGGAAGGACTACTAGAACAAGAATAAAATGCCCTCACCCCCTAGTTGAACCTTTCAAATCCACCCCCCTCATAGAAATACTAGATACACCCCAAAAGCCACAATACTACACTACTGAGGATTTTGAAGAAGAAAAAGTCAAACTGTGGGCCTTACATGTAGAATTGGAATCCAAATATGAAAATAAAGTAAGAAAAGCTCTTATATATTTGGGGGACAAAGTTGAATGGCTGCTAATTTATGATCAGTTGGCTAGGGTGATCAGTATCTGGGAGGATTTGAAAGCTAATTATGAGGCTCTAATGCCTATTGTGAATAAATGGGTAAGAAGGGAGAAGGAAAGTAGTAGTAGGCTACTTGAAAAAGTACAAGAGCAAGAAATTCAATTTATATCCTCATGCCCTAGATAAAAAGAATAATTTGAAAAGCATAGATGAATGGGAAAAGGAACTTGATGATTTATTCTATTTAAGAATGAATCAAGTCATTAATGAATTAGGGCATGGATGGTGGGCTACCACAATAGAAGAAATGGTGAAGGCCCAAATATTCTTTGATTCTTTAAAACAAGAATTCGTTACCATTAATAATGATGCTAAATATGTGCTGAAAAGATAGAGGGATATTTTGTAGTTCAATTGGCCAGATGACACATTATTTGATAAGTGGATGGAAAACATGGCTCTCGGTGAATAGTTTGATGAAGATGAAAAGGACAGTGATGAAGTAAAAGGTGAGGAGATCCAAATCATTGTCCCTATAACTACTCAAACCCAACTAGAAGAAGAAGAAAAGGATAATCTATTACCTTCAGTTGCAGACGTGGAACCATAGGATGCCGATATGATTGAAGAAGTGAAAAAGGCAGATGTTTTTCCTACCATATAGGATAAAAGTAGTGAAGCCCCATAGGTAGAGGTTAGTGTGTCATCATTAGAACAAACTTCATCATTGGTTAATTTGGTTGTTGCATATGAAGGATCAAAATAGTAGCCAACTCAGCAACATTAAAGCATGTGACAGAAGCTGACCCACCAAAAGAATGTTTTGACTTAGACATCTTCTGTTACCAACATTTTTGTCATTTGTGGCAAATTTTTGTGTCTTCCTCTTATAAAGGAAACCTGCCATTTTTTCTTAGCCTAAAGCTTGTTGCATCTCACACTATATAAGTGAGATTCTAGGGCTAGAGAAAGGGTCTGAATTCTATTTGTCTAAGTGATACTTAGTCTGTCTATGGTCCATTGTTTTGGAACAAATTGGTGGTGTATTTTCTCTATCAGATCTTGAGAGTACTTGAATATAGAATGAGCTATGTTTCTTCTGAAGGTCATCTCGAGTCTACTATAAATTGTATACAATTTTCAAGGAGAATGAATACAAATTATGAACTCTCCCCATATCAGTTCTTTCTGAATCTTGTCTCCTTTTAATTACTTGGTTATCTTGATATTGTATAAGTAAAGGCTTGTGCAATTGAATGTAATCCAGCTACGTTGTATATCTGTTTATCATTGTTGTTAATTCAATAGGTTAAGTAAAAGCTTTGGTGAATGTGATAAGGTTTTTGTAGTAGTGGAAAGGGTTTTGAATGATAAATTTTGATAAGAATTGCTGATAAATTTTTTTTTAAGGTGACAAATTAGATCTATGAATTTTGTATAGACTCTGAACCCCAATTGATTAGGCACTAATCAAAATTTGATCTGGATGAAAGAGAAAAGTATCACAAATGGTTGTCAAAATGCAACATTAAATCAATTTTACCTTTATTTTCTATGGATTTTCAAAGTTGGCCAGTACTTGTCTGCATGGAATAGTTTAGCTTTAGTTAGCCACTATTGCTGAGTACACCTATAGATATATAGAAGAATTTTTTGTTATATCTATTATATGGGATGTGTTTATCAAGTCATTAAGAATTGCGTATGTATTTGAGGATTTGAGATTAGAATCATAATGAAACTAAAATTAATTCTCATACAGTTTTCATAGTCTTGAATCATCCTTGGGTATACCCGCCCTGGTTTTGCAAAGCCAAAAGAGTGGAAAACCACCCTTGGTTTTGTTGTAGAAAACCACCCTTGGTTTTCTTATAATCTCCCTCTTTGATGATAATGCTAAAGGCACTTCAAAGTTGGGCCCAAATGCTTTGCACATGCAATTGTTAATAAGAATTGGGTAGTCTTTAGATTGTGTGAGTACTATCATCTTGGTATTAAACATTTTGTTGCTTAGTAGTTTTAAAACACCAACATAACCTCCATCTA
Organism: Cupressus sempervirens; assembly: GCA_028749045.1. Taxonomy (NCBI): domain Eukaryota; kingdom Viridiplantae; phylum Streptophyta; class Pinopsida; order Cupressales; family Cupressaceae; genus Cupressus; species Cupressus sempervirens. Next base: position 207,705,294 of record CM053784.1, read on the forward strand.
GTTATTTTCATTTCATCTTCTTCTTCTTTATCCTTTTGTAATTTTTTCAACCAAAGATCAACATGTCCTTTTAGCTTAGGTTGTGCCAACCTCACTCTAAGTGGATCTTTAATATCTATAACTTAAAGTTTTCTAATTTTTCACCAATCCAATCAATTAGGTCTTCAAAATTCAAAATACTTTATAAATTAGAAATATCCATCTTAAACTTTAATTTCAAATAAGCTTTAGATCTATCTAACTTTTTAGTTCTATCTTTGAAAAGTCTCTCCATCCAATCAATTCTATCTTCACCACTATAGCTAGTAACCTCAAATTCTTTAGCATCTTCCTCATATCCATCTTTAGTACCCACATTCCTAGGTGCACTAGAAATAGCTCTCATGATCTCATTCTTCATGAACTCCATATCAAATATGAAATTCTCTTTAACCTTGTTATAAATCCTAGTCTCCATGGCATTGCAGAGATCATCAATCATCTTAGGGTACAAAATTCTCGAAGACATCTTCCAAGATCTTCACAGATGCAAAGAAAAAATCCTCAAGATCAACCATATCCAATCTCCACTCTAAACACAACTTTGCATAGTGCAAGGTAGTGAATCCCCAAGGGACATTCATATCCCTCAAGAATTAACTACATAGTGGAATATAAGCAATGATATAGATATTTATATCCAAAGAAATTTCAATTCTTATAATAGAATCATCAAATTTACATCCAACATGCCTGACTATAAGGCCTTCTAAGTTATGACCAAATACAAAAGAAATTAAAATTTTAATCCTACATGACCTTTCAATATCCAACCACTACATAGTATACATCCACAATTTGGTAGAGAACTCCAAGAAAAATCTAAACTTGTTCTTTTGTGTGACCAAGAAACCTTCTTGTTTCCCAAGCCCACACTTAGCTAATAGCACTGCTCAACTTTTCTACTCTCAGCTACTCCATGCTAAATTCCATCACGAATAATAATTATAGTAAAGGAAAGAAGCTCTACTTATACTAAACCAAGCCACAAGTTGGCCTATAAACCCACACATTAGATAAATACTCTCATTAAATAAATCCCCATGCCACAAGTTGTCTTGAAAGAAAAATTAAATATAAGAAATACCTAAATATGTAGGATGAGCCCCAAGTTTACAATGTGTAACTATCTCAAAAAATGACCTAAGAGTTCATGCACTTATACATAGGTCCACATGTAATCCAAACATCATAATCTAGGAGTGTACATGATAACTCGCTTCAATCAATTTAAATTACATAGACAATCTACAAAGTCTGCTATTAAATTAGGAAAATATTACCCATAGTCACAAAAATGACTCTAACTCGAAAAAAAAATTTCAAGCTCTATGCACACTTAGGAAAAGGTTTCCCAATAATTCTCAAGCACACTCCTAACCACATGAACTATAACTCAACAATTCCAATTGCAGAGTCACTATATAAGAGATTGTTGACTTCCCTAGGATGCTCCTATATAGATTTCACATATTCAAACCTCACTTTCTTCTCTTTTACTTTATTTCTAAAACATCATAATCTAGGAGTGCACATAATAACTTGCTTCAAACAAAGATTACATATACAATCTACAAAGTCTACTATGAAATTAGGAAAATGTTATCCATAGTCACCAAAGTGACTCTAACTCCAAGAATTTTTTTTGAAGCTCTATGCACACGTAGGAAATGGTTTCCCAATAATTCTCAAACACAATCCTAACCACGTGAACTAGAACTCAACAATTCCAAGTGCAGAGTCCCTATATAAAAGATTGTTGACTTCCTTAGGATGCTCCTATATAAATTTCACATATTTAAACCTCACTTTCCTCTCTTGTACTTTATTTCTCAATTAGTGATACTTAATAGATATATGTTTGGGTAGTTGGATGTATCTATTTTTGCTATTATTAGATAAAAATAAATATACTAGCATGCTAAATAACTTCTTCTTGCATTCCTTCCACTAATAACTCAATCCAAACAATATTTAGACAACTAATTTTAGTAGAAACATACTCATCTTTATTAGTATATTATGATATGCATGTCTATTTATTTCTCAAAAATATAATCAACCTTTCTCCTAAGAATAAAGGTCCAATACTTTTACTTTTTTTGTCATCGACATTTCTAACCCAATTAGCATCAATGTAGACCTTGAATTCAAAATCACCATCTTATCTATACCATAGTCAAAATTCTTTAGTTCCTTTTAGATATCTAAATATCCTTTTTACAAAAGTCATGATTTTTTCCTTAGGATTAGAGGAAAGCCTTAAAATGATTGTAACTGCATGTGCAATTTTAGGTTGACTAAGGACAACTTTTCATAACTTCTAAATCATTTATCTCTATTATGTCTCATTTACTTCAACACTAGTATCCTTAGATAATTTACATCTAGTCACCATATGTGTACCAACTTGCCTTGACTCATCAATCTAAAAAAATTCAAAATATCCTTAACATACCAATATTGACTCATATATATACCATCTTTTGTTTAATGAAATTGTAATCCTATGAAAAATCCGATCTCACCAAACTAAGACATCTCAATTTTTTTTCTTATTTAATTAGAAATTTATTTCCACAAGAACTCATTACCAAAAAATATGAAATCATTCATAGCTTTTTTAGCAATTAATATCATGTTTTCAACTTCACCTTTTAAATACCAATTTTTTTTCACTTTTTTTTCATTAATCCAATCTTAATCTAGTAGGAATGTAATATTTCATACAATTATTTGGTTGTTTTCCTCAATCCATGTAAAAGCTTATTCAATTTGCAAATTAGATGCCTTTTATTCGGTTTGAAAAATCCTTCAATTTGTCTTATGTAGACTTCCTCTTCAATTATTCAATTAAAAAAATCTTACTTAACATCCGTTTAATATAATTTGAGTTTATTTTAAGTAGCAAATGCCAAAAAACTCTTAACTCCTTCCAATGTAAAAACAAGAGAAAATGTTGTCTCACCATAGTCAATTCCTCCTTCATGTAGGCCATAAGTTTTGCATACTAATCTAGCCTTATTCCTCACAACATTATCATTCCTTTTAGTTTAAATCTAAAGATCCACTTTGTTCCAATCACATTCTTATTATTTGGTTTTGGTACTAATATCTGTGTTTGTTTTTATGAATCTGACCAATCTCTTCATTCATATCACTAATCTAGTCTTCATTGTCATGTACATATTCCACAGTTCTTGGTTAAAACTTGACAATAAAAAATGTACTATACTTCCACTTACTTAAGTGATGAATCTAACACTTTTATATCCAATATTTATTTTAGGTCAATGATTCCTTCTTACAGATTTTTTTACCATAGATTATATTCTCTAATTTCCAAATTTATCTTCACTTAGTTTGGGCTTAGTATCCTACATAGGTTGTTCTATCTAGGGTTTAGGTACTATAGGATGACACTCTATGCCTCTCTACTATTTCTTAGAAAACATACCAAAATAATTTTCATAGATATAGAAAAATTTGTTATAATTATTAGGTTTCTTTTCACTTTCCTTATCATTTTTGTCCATAAACTCATTAGTTCTTACATTTCCATTTTCAATCAATAAGGTAGTAGCCTTATTCAACTATTTATAGGCTTTTATTTTAGAATAATAACCAATGAAAATACCTTCATCACCTTTAGAATCAATTTTTTCAATCTTTATATCTTTTAAGAATGTAACATCTACTTCCAAATATGTTCAAATAACTCACATTAAGTGTATGACCATACCAAATTTCATAGTGTCTTGTTTGTTTCATTCTTCAATTGAACTTGGTTGAGAGTGTAATCTAAAGTGCTAATGGATTCTCTCCAAAATATTTGATAAATTCTCCCTTTTCAATTAGCACTATTCTTACACAATCTACAATTGACTTGCTCCTTCTTCAAGTAATACAATTCTATTTTGGTGTTCTCAACACTGATAACTACCTCTTATTTTTATGTTCAACACAAAAGTTAGTAAATTCAGAAGGCATACACTCACAACTCATATTATATCTCAAACATTTCACTTGTTTACCTATTCTTTTTGAACTCTATCTCTATATGATTTGATCATATCTGGTGTAGGGCACCGAGAAAAAGAGGTTAAATAGGTCCATTTATTAGTCATTCGAATAAGGTTTTCGTAACAAGACCATAAGTAAGGTCAATTGGATCATTGGTGTCATTATAAGCCAATATATCAATTGATCTAGAGGTCAAATTTAAGGAATTTCAGTGATTTTGTATGCAACAAGGAGTTTTTAGGTCTTTAGATAGATTTAGATGCCTTGGAATCATTGGGAAAAGATCTAGGTGTCTAGGAGGTTATTAAAGAAAAATGTCAATGTTGTCATGGAAAAATGCAAAGTTAATGATGACTTTTCTTGCTAAATAACTAAAAAGGTAGTTGAACATTGGCCTAACCATTTGAATGATGCTTATCACCATTAGAGGAAAGGAATATATTTTTTAAAATGTTGTACATGGAGACAAAAACATAGTTGTATGGACTGGTGAAGATTTATATGAAAAAACTCTAATTTCTATCATTTTCTTTGTTTTTCTAGGTTGTGCAAACTTGTATGGATTGGTGAAGGTGATCAACTATCATGGATGAATAGCCTAATGAACTAAGTCTCATTTTATTTTGGTTTGAAGGTTACATATTTTCATTTGCTTAAGTTATTGTAGATTTTGTGAAGGTTGCTTGTTTGGGCCCGAATTCAAGGGTTTTGGAAAACATGTGCCTCTAACTTGCAAACCCACAATGGGAATCTAATGCCTCTTTGGGGGAAACAAGTTAGGGGAGTGTACTGTTAGATGGTAGATTTTCAAACTTTGAGGATTTGGTTTCCTATTTTTACTAGTAGACCCTAGGCTAAACATCCCTATGCATTCAACAAGGAATAGAAGAAGGGGCATTCAGGCTTCCAAACTAATTGTTTAAACCTAATTGAAGGGTGAAAAAGAGTTTTTAGGAAGGAGAGGAAGAGTTACATGAGGTCGAGTTGATTATATGTACCCATCTTCAAGCACTTGGTTTGGAAACCCAGCCTAATTAGGCATATCAAGTTTGTGGTCTAAAGTGGACTTTAGACATGTTGGAATAGATTCAGCCCTTGATACTTTGAAGTATTGAAGAACTAGGTAAATGGTATCTAAAATTGTAATGAGCTAGTCTCATTCTTTAGAATGTTTGAAAGTTTTCCAAGGAAAACTAAATTTTCACCTACTAGGATTTCTAGGCCTAAGTTTGGGAAATTGACCCTTTAAAGGTGGTGGAGCCTTAAAAGTAGATTAATCCTAGTGGTTTAGGCCTAGTGATGTTAAACCTAGCCTATGTTTGAAGTCTTGAAACCATTTTACTTGTTGTTCCTTATTTTGCCTAGTTGAGGGCAAGTGTCCCTAAAGTCTTTTTTTTGTCCAAGTTTTCCTTGAACCCTAGAAAAGTGGAGTCCACTTGGAGAGGTAGAGGTCCTCATTTGGAAATTTTAACAAACCAAAACATCATCCTATAGTGGGTTAGGGTGCCACTAGAGGCCTAGATAACAAGTGGTAGAAGTGGGTTGTGTCCTCTGCATCAAGTGGTATAAAAGATACTAAGAACCTATTGAGGCAACAAGATGTCTTAAAATTAAGTAGAGAGGGAGATACCTCTTAGGATCACAAATGTGGAGTTAGCCAAATTGGTCAAGGAGCAAATGGTAAAGACTAGGGTAGTAAGAGAGAAGAATAGAAGCATGAATAGAGAACTAGACAAGTTGAAGGGTGAGATGGCTAGAAGAATCTTAAAAGACTCTAAAGAAGAAGAAGAAAGGACTGAGGATGGAGAACTAAGGAAAAATAGAGAAACAATGCCTGTAGATCAAAGAGCCATGTTGGAGGCCCTAGAAAGTGTAGGAAGAAAAGATCAAAGATTTGACCTAACTATGTTCAGTGGGAAACTAAATCCAAAGGAGTCCATAGACTAGATTGAAGCCCCTAAAAATCACTTTGAGTGTGATAATATGCCTAAAAATTAAAGAGAAAAAGTTGCTAAGTCTAAGATGAAAGGATATAAGAAGAAAAGGAACCCATAAAAACATTGAAAAGGATGAAATTAGAGATCAAGAAGTATTTTATACTAGAGGAATATGAGGTCCTAATGCATCAAAAGTTGTAATGTCTAAGGAAAACGGACTTGGATGTGGGGGCATATACAAAGGATTTTCATAAACTCACTCTAAGGGCTCAAGTTTTTAAAATTGAGAAGCAAAATTTGGCAAGATACTTGAATGGGATCAAGTATTCCATTAATGATGAACTTATTTTGTTTAATCCTAAGAATATACATCAGTCCTATTAGATGGACCTCAAGACTGGGGACAAATAAAAGACAAAATTCTAGAGGTGGAGGAAGAGTTGGGGGCAAGAGTTCATCTAATAAATCCCAAGGAGAAACAAGTAGTCAAGAGAAATTAGAAGGAGATACAAATTTTAGAGGATGATTTAGAGGAAGAAGACCTAGTGGAAGAGGCATATTTGGAGGGAGAACTCTAAGGGTCTTTACTAGAAAATGTTTTACTTGTAATCAAATAGGGCATAGATCTTCTAGATGCCCAGAGAAAATGGGAAACATCATCCAAGAAGGGGATAGGAGAATCCATTTGACTCAAGAAGAGGATGCACAAAGTGATTAATGTAGGATATGAGAATCTAACTTCAATAATGTACCAAGATCACCTGCAGTGCAAATAGCTTGCTGAAGAGAAACCTAGGGAGCAAAGAGCTTGAAGCAAATACTACACAAGAATATTTCACAATAGAAAATTAGAATTGCTATGTGAAATTGTAAAATGGAATGAATTTACAACGAGAGAGAGACCACTTATAAAGGCCTCATGGAAGCTTGTAGAACAAGCTAGAAGGAGGTAGAAGATAAGGATGACAACTCAGCACACATCCACAAAAGGTGGAAAAGATAAGTATGCTAAAGGGAACAAACTCTCGTGTTGTCAACAACTAACCTCAATTACATGCATTAACCTAAGTAAGCTTAAGCAATAGAATAAATAATTAACAATTAATTAATTATTTACTCTAACAGCCCCCCTTAAGTGCAACTTAGGGAAATTCCTTAAGCTCACAAAACAAGGAAAAAATTCAAAATGGGTCTTGGCAATGAGGCCATTTTAGGTACCCAAGTACAATGCAACTAAATACAACCTCTGTAAAATGGAGAAAGAGAGAAAACCACTCAGGAAAAACTCTCCCCCAAAAAGAGGTAAAAGAAACATGCTAAAAAAAAACATTAAGTGAAGGAAGGAAGGCCTCAACCAACCCCCCCAAGGACAACTTCCATAACCCCAAGCATTGATCGTAACTGAAGAAAGCATGGTGATGCAAAAGGTTTAATGAACATGTCTGCAACCTAACCAATGGTAGGAATGTACTCCAATGCAATAATACCATCTTGGATCAACTGGCGGATGAAATGCATATGCAACTCAATGTGCTTGGTATGCTGATGTTCCACTAGGTTGTGAGAAATGTGGATGGCACTCTGATTATCACACCATAAAATAGTAGGGTGATCAGGAGGAAATCGAAACTTAGTCATCAACTAGTGAAGCCATAAAGCCTCCTCACTAGTAGGAACTATAGCCATGTACTCAACCTCTATAGATGAAAGTGCACGAGCATGATACTTCTTGCATGACCATGTGATGGGACCAGAGCCAAGGAAAAACACAAAGCCATAAGTAGACTTCTAATCATCAACATCACCAGCCTAATCTGAGTCAGTATAGCCAAAAATGTGTGGTGTCCTCATAGTGTAGTGAATTCCATACATAAGTATGCCTTGAATGTAGTGCAAAATATGCCTAGCAACTTGCCAATGACTCTCATGAGGGTCCTAAGAAAATTGAGAGACTAGGCCAACCGCAAAAGAAAGATCAAAGCATGTGTGTGTTAGGTACCATAGACTGCCAACCAACTACCAATATAAAGTAGCATCCACTGTAGGTGAAGAGAAAGAGGTAGAAAAAGTGATACCCGACCGAAATGGTGTAGGAGCAGTCTTACAATCAAGCATGTGAAAGAGATGAAGCATGTCAAGAGCATACTTCTACTGATACACAAAAATGCCAGTAGGAGACTGATGAATCTAAAGACCAAGAAAGTAGTGTAGCAAAACAATATCAGTCATCTCAAATTGGTCCATTAGTGCACACTTAACATCCTAGAGCATGGATAACAAACTGCCTATAAGGATAAGATCATCAACATACAAAACAAGAATCAAAATTTCATCACCAAGATGCTGAATGTACACTGTAGGATTGGAATGGCAGTGAGTGAAGCCTGTACATAGCAAAAATGAGTCCATCTTCTCATACCAAGTCCTAGGGGCTTTTTTGAGACCATACAATGAATGTCAAAGCTTGCAAACCAAGTTGGGATCCTGCCCAAAACCTGGAGGCTACTCCATATAAATATCCTCTGTAATATCACCATGTAGGAAGGTACTCTTCACATCCATCTGATAAACTTATGAAGCTACGAGGGATAAAACAAGGTAAATAGAATTCATCTTGGCGGTAGGGGAAAATGTCTCAAAGTAATCAACACCCTCGACTTGTGAAAAACCCTTCACAATAAGACAAGCCTTATACTTATCAATGGAACCATTAGTATCATACTTAGTGCAATAAATCCACTTACAATGCACTAGTTTTCTCCCCTTGGGAAGAGAAAAAAGATCCCATGTGTGGTTCTTCATCAAGGAAGAATATTCCTCCTCCATTGCACTATCCACTTCTAAATGTCCTGTTGCCTCCAAAAAAGTTTGAGGATCAATACTAATAGTATGACTGAGTAGACTAGAATCTGTAGTGTGAGAATAGGTGCGATGAGATGTGGATGGGTCACCAGCTAGAGATCTTATAGCCTTAATTGTAGCTCGAGCCCATATAGGTATCTAGGGAGGATCCTATGGTAGAGTTATATCAGGATCACCATGATCATCATCCTCATCATTCATGAAACAAACTAGCGATGAAGAGGGAGTAGTGGGAGCTGGAGGAGGTGCTAGAGGTGAGGAATGAACTGTAGGAGGGCTCTCATCAAAGTAGACATCCCATTGAAATAGGACCTCTCTAGAATTAGGATCAAATAACTTGTAAGCCTTTACATCCTTATAGTAGCCAACAAAAATCAATGGTCGGCTCTTCAGTTCCATTGCTTTCCTATGAGCATCAGGTACAAATGCATATGTTGTACTCCCAAAAACTCTGAATGATGACACATTAGGCTTGACATGGGACCAAGCCTCCTCAGGAGTCATATGTCAAAGGGCCTTGTAAGGTATCTAATTCTTAATGTATTTGGCACAATTGATTGCCTCTACCCAACAACATGAATCCATGGACCTAGATTGAATCATGCAATTCACCATCTCCCAAAGGGTTTTGTTCTTTCTCTCGGCCACACCATTCTACTGAGGAGTGTAGGGCACTAAAAGCTGGTGCTAAAGACCATGCTCAAAAAAAAATCTTTGAAAGCTTGGTTCACATACTCCCCCCCATTGTCCATGTGTATGCATCAAATAGAAAGTCTAGACTACTTCTCTGCAAATGCCTTGAAAACTCAAAATGAGTTGAAGGCATCAGACTTGTACTTAATAAAGTACACCCATGTGCATCTAGAGAAATCATCAATGAATGTAAGCACATATCTAGCACCTAAAAAGGAAGGAGTAGGAAATGACTTGAGGTCACTATGAATCAACTCCAAAGGTGCTAAAGCACAAGTGGCTCATCCATGTGGAAAAGAATCCCTATGTTATTTTCTAAGTGCGCATCCCTGACAAACACCATCTAGACAGGAAATCTGGAGAAGCCCAAGAACAAGTGCTTGTGTTCTCATCTACTCAAGATATCTATAATTGACATGGCCAAAATATTCATACCAAAGTCTTCTTACTGAATCTGCATGTGCAACTAAACATGATCCTATTTCATTAGAAGACTCAAATCCATCAAATTTGTAGAGGCGTGATGTAGAGTCAACACTCCTAGTGGCCACAATCATCTTCAGATCATGCAAGTCTAGAATAACCACATCATGTGGTGAGAAATTGACTGTCTTCCCAAAGCCAGAGTGGCAAATCTGATAGATAGACAAAAGGTTCATTGAAATATCAAGAACATAAAGTACATCCTATAGAGAACCCCCAGCCAAAGTAACAGTGCCAAAACCCAAAATTGAAAGTTGTGAAGAGTTCCCAACTACAATCTATGTGGTGGTGCAAGGAGCAAGTGAAGTAAGCAACTTAGGAGTGTTTGTTAAGTGTTGAGAAGCCCCAGAATCAAGAATCCATAAAGGCGCTAAAGTTGTAGCTCATGCAGAAAGAGCATGACCTTTCCCTATAGGTGGAGATGAAGATTGAGGAGCTGAAATGTGATGCTCATTCATGGTTTCGTCTAAAGCCACTAATCATTTCCAACACCTAGAAACTGAATGTCCATCTTTCCCACAAAAGCTGTAGTTCTCACTCAATTTCTTCTTGGTCTTAGAAGTAGACTCACCTGACTTTGAAGAATCTTTACCCTTGGGGGGGTTTGCTAGAAGATTAGTTGGAGGATCATATTTTGATGTGTCTTTCTTTGATTTTCCTTTCTTCTTTGATTTCCCCTTAGAAATTTGAGCAACCAAAGCTTGGCTAGAAGAGCCAAAGCTATCCACCTGCTAGATCTTTGCCTATTCCCTAGTCAACCTATCAAAAAATGTCTCAAATGTAGGCATCCTATGCTTGTCTCCAAGGGCATACATGGTGGAGTAGAAAGTAGAATAAAAGACCTAATACAACCCCTTCAATTTTGAGAGTATCAAAAATATGCACTCATTATCCATTTTGTTCTTCCCACATCCTTGTAAAACTACACGTAGGAATTTTAACTTCATCAAAAAGTCCTCAATGGTGGGAAAGTTTCTTGGTGAAAAAGAAGTCAATTTTGCATCCAACTGAAGTGCTCAAAACTCATTCACTTATCCAAACAAAGTCTGAAATTTTTGCCAATAAGCCTATGGAGTAGTCAAACCATCCAGGTGAAATAGCAGACTGTCTGAAATGTTGAGTGCAATTAGCCCCATGGCTTCATCCATCTTGTTCCTACGCTGTAGAACCTTAAAAGGTCATGTAAGAGTAGGTTGATTCTCATCCAAATAATACCATAGACCTCTTGACATGAGAAGCCTAGTCATTTGTGCCCTCCAGGTGTGGTAGTTATGTGGTGTGAGATGGGTTATAGATGAATTTGCCATTGAGAGAAAGAAGAAGATGGAAGTAGAAGGGTATTTACTAAAGTAAATTATAGAAAAGAAAGACACCCCCCCCCACAAATGTACAAGAATATCTCCCAAATACCACAAAAACAACTATAGAAAGCAAAAAACTAGAAAAGAACTTGGATTTGTTGACGCAGAATAGGAGGAAACACAAGCCTATACTTTGATGGCAAAAATGGAAGCTCAAAAAAACTTGAAATCTAACAAAACTAGTACCAATGTATTTGAATATGAGTCAGCTTTCTGATGCTTCTTTTGGATCGGAAAAAGACCTCTGTATGCTCAAGTTATAGCCAAAAAACTGACTGCTACTCCAAAAATGCACCTTGCTGGAAAATTAAAAACATTGGCTTAAATTTGATGCCATATGACCGTCATGGGGCTGTCGTTGGGAAATGATGTCAGTGACTAGTTTGATGACATTAGTGCTAGAATAATGATGTCATCTCATCGATAAATGACATCAACAAGTCTGCAAGACAAGATGATGACAGTTGACAAAAAGATAATGCCAACAGATGAAAAGGTGATGTCACCTAATGAAGAATGACATCAACTGAACGCACTATAGGTATACACATGTCACGTAGTGAGTAGTCCACATGGTAGAGATAGTACTCTGACTGACTATGTAGAAAATATAACGTGGTCATTGACTATTCAAAGGCAGAGTGGAGAGGAGTTGGTGGCTCTGTGACAGTGGGAGCCGGTGGTGCCACCTGTTTGAGTGGAGCCTCAACAACAGCAAGGTAGAGCACTATCTAGGTGGTGGTGCAGCCAAAGCCACTAGTAGAGCAAGGAGTAGGAGGTGCTCAAGAGGTGCACAGGTGGTGCTACGGTGTTGTGTGAGCACTGTTGCGATGGCGCGCTATTTTTTATATTTATATTTTATCTTTTTCTCTTAGAAATTCCGTACAGGTACCTGGGAGGCCAAAAAAAATTCTAGAAAAATGTTTGAAGCCAAAAATGAAAATTTTTATATGTATCTTAGTTGTAAATGGCATTTCGGATCCAATGGCAGTGTCCGTTTGGGCTGAAAATGCTCCAAAAATTTGCTCTACAACCGATTTGAAGAAAAATTGCACAAACAAAGTGACTCCAAATTATGGCTTCAAAAATCCTTCAAAAAAGAAGTAACAGGGAGGCTCTAATACCATGTAGGAGTTGAGAATCTGACTCTGATAATGCACCAAGATCAATTGTAGTGCAAATAGCTTGCTGAACAGAAACCTAGGGAGCAAAGAGCTTGAAGCAAATACTGCACAAGAATATTTCACAATAGGAAATTATAATTGTGATGTGAAATTGTAAAATGGAATGAATTTACAATGTGAGAGAGACTGCTTATAAAGACCTCATGGAAGTTTGTAGAACAAGTTAGAAGGAGGTAGAAGATAAGGATGACAACTCAGCACACATCTAGAAAGGGTGGAAAAGATAAGTATGCTAAAGGGAACAAACTCTTGTGTTTTCAACAACTAACCTCAACTACATGCATTAACCTAAGTAAGCTTAAGCAATATAATAAATAATTAACAATTAATTAATTATTTACTCTAACAATCAAGAGGCAAGAGGAAATGTTGATCTAGACAGAGGAGAATCTCTAATGTTCAATAGGACCCTACTAAAGACTATTATAGAGCAAGAACCTCCCCAAAGGAAGACATTGTCCAAGACTCTTTGCAAGGTGAAAGGTAAAGTTTGCAAGGTTATTACTGATTCTAGTTTAACTGATAATATAGAATCAATAGAAATGGTTAAAAGGCTTGGATTAAAGAAATTGCCTCATCTTAACCCTTATAAAGTTTCATGGCTAAAGGAGTAGCAAGTCATACCAAATGACCAATTTCATATTAAAATTTAGATAAGGAAATATAAAGATAGAATTGTGTGTGATGTTGGAGAGATGAATGTCTATCATTTATTGCTAGGTAGGCCCTAGTAGTATGATGTAAATTCCAAACATGATGGAAGAAACATTGTTTATATCATCTCCAAAAATGGGAAGGAATACACTATGAGACCCTCATCAGAAGATGGGAAGCAGTCCCAACATGCATCTAGTGTGATGATGGTTGGAGAGAAGGAGTCTTTGAAGACCCCCAAAGTGAAGAACACTCCTTACTTTTCCATAATAGTGAAGCCAAAACTAGGAAAAAAGTGAAAGGAAGGCAGTTTAGATGACAAGATTGTGGAACCCAAGGAACTAAGAAAACTATTGGACAAGTACAAGGACGTAATTTTGGACTATACTATAGACACCTTAACACCTTTTAGAGAAGTAAGCCATTGTATTGATTTCATACCTGGTTCTACATTGCCAAACAAACTTGCATATAGGTTGGCACCAAAGAAAAATATGGAGTTGGCTAGACAACTGGAAGAATTTCTTGCAAAAGGATTCATAAGAAGAAGCATCAACCCTTGTGCAATCCTTAAATTTTTGGCTCCTAAGAAGGAAGGGACATGGAGGTTGTGTACTGAATCTGGAGCCATAAACAAGATAACTATTAGATATAGGTTTCCCATGCCTAGGATGGAGGACTTAATGGACCACCTAGGAGGAGCAAAGTACTATTCTAAGATTAATTTGAAAAGTGGATACCACCAAATCAGAATAAGGGAAGGAGATGAGTAGAAAACAACCTTCAAAACTAATGAAGGACATTATGAGTGGATGGTGATGCCCTTTGGCCTTTGAAATACCCCAAGTACATTCATGAGGCTCATGAATGAAGTACTAAAGCCTTTCATTAATCATTTTTTTGTTATCTATCTTGATGATATACTAATTTTCTATCATTCTAGCGAAGAACATCTAACACACTTGGAAATAGTTTTGACAAAACTCAGGGAGAAGGTACTAAGGATCAACTTGGACAAATGTGACTTTATGAAGGAGGAATTGGTCTTCCTAGGTTTTTTCATCTCCAAGGGTAACATCAAGATAGATCTAACAAAAATGGAAGCCATTCTCAACAAGCCTACCCTAAGGAATGCAAGTGAGGTAAAAGGATTTCATGGTTTAGCAAGTTTTTATAGATAATTTATTAAAGGTTTCAATAATGTGTGTGCCCCTATGATTAATACAATCAAGGGAGGAAGGAAATGTAAATTTTCATGGACTAAGGATGTAGATCAATCTTTTGAATACTTGAAAAAGAAGGTTGCAGAAGAATCCATCCTTGTTTTGCCTAATTTTAAGAAGGTGTTAATCATTGAGTGTGATGCAAGAAATAGGGTCATAGGGGGAGTCCTAATCCAAGAAGGTAAATGAACAGCCTTCTTTAGTGAGAATTTAAATGAGGCAAAGAAAAGTTATTAAACATATGATTTGGAGATGTATGCATTGGCTCAATCCTTTAGAAAATGGAGGCATTATTTGTCGCCTAGAGGATTTTTGATTTATATTAATAATCATGCTTTGAGTTTTCTAAACAAGTAGGACAAACTAAACCATAGGTGTGCCAAGTGGGTGGAGCACATCCAAGCATACAATTTCATCATCAAGCATAGAAAAGGAATTGCTAACAAAGTAGTAGATGTCCTTAGTAGAAGGAATTTGACCATTAAAGAGATTAGATTGGAGATTATGGAAATCAATGCAATCGAAGATATTTATGAAGGAGATGAATACTTCTCTGAAGCTTACTATGTGTGCAAAGAGATGAATGGTAGGTATCATACCAAACTTGCAGATTTGATGTTGCTGGAAGGATTCCTATTGAAAGGAACTCAATTATGTATTCCTAAAGGATACATAAGGGAGAACATAGTAAAGGAGAAGCACTGTCATAGATTAGGAGGACACTTTAGTCTAGATAGGACACTAGAACTGGTCAAGATGTTCTATTTCTCACCCAAATTGTAGAAAAAGGTAAGAATGTTTTTCGAGAAATGTATGGTGTGCCAAAAGGCTAAGGGACAACATGAGATACAAGATTATATACATCATTTCTCATTCCAAGAAAACCATGGGATTCCATCAACATGAATTTTGTACTTGGTCTTCCCAAAACTAGATAGAGTTATGATAGCATATATGTTGTAGTGGACAGATTTTCCAAAATGACCCATTTTCTCCCTTGTAAAACATCTCACAATGCTTCACATATTATAGGGATATTCTTCAAGGAATTTTTAAGATTATATGGGCTACCCTTGTCTATAATATTAGATAGAGATCCTAAATTTTTAGGACATTTTTGGAGAACCTTGTGGAGAAAATTAGGAACAAATTTGGCCTATTCTTGTGCATACTACCCATAGTTAGATGGAAAAATAGAGGTCATAAATAGGTCCTTAGGGAATCTAATAAGATTTCTCAGAAAGGACTATGGAGTCACATGCGGTGTGTAGTGCCTACCCTCGTTTACATCTTTTTTGGACATATTATTGCTATTATTATCAGACTATGATAGACTAGCTTTATGTTAATGGATTAGTGGTATTGTTTTGACATTATCAGACATTATGTTATGGATTCAGTTGTTATATGATGAGATCATTTAGACTTTACATTTCATGTATGTATGATGATTATTATATTGTTTTCAGTTATTGTTGATGATTAGTTAGATGGTTTATTATCTCATGTGTTTTATTATGGATGCTTACCCCATACTTGCATGTGTATGGTGTGCATGTTTTCTTATTTTATCGCATTTTTGATGTGGTTAAGGAAGGGAGTCGTAGTCACCTGCTTAGTCGGGATCTACACGATGCACCACTTCTTGCCATTGCCTATTTAGCTTAGCATTATATATATATTGTATGTACATGCATGGTTTTTCTGAAGGTTGCAAGTACCGGGTATCGACTTTCCTGAATTGCCAGGATGAGCGTACCCTATTATACTATCTCAATGTTAAGAGAGGGGAGATAAATTCTTAAGTCCAAATCCCAAACCCTAAAATGATTTGTCCTAGTGACTTAGGACAAGTATCAGAGTTGAGTACCCACTGAATGTGTCGGATGACATATTTTGTGATTTTTAATCCTTTATATTGATTTTGTATGAATTGTCCTATGATGGGTTTTCATATTTTATCTTGGAGGTCTATGGTGAATTTTCTATTAATTAAAGTCTCAACAAATAGATTTAATTAATAAATTAATTATTTGAGAAAATTAAATATCATGATCTTTGATATTTTGATTATAATTAATTCAAGGAGAATTAATTGAGAGAAAAGAATTAAATAAAAAAGAAAATTAAAAATTAAAAATAAATAATAATTATAAAATACTAATAAATTAATAAACAAATAATATTAATAAAAGTTATAAAAATTAAAATAAAAGTTATAAAATTAAAAATGGGAGTTATAAATATTTAAATGGAAATTATTTAAAAAGTAATTGGAGTTATAAGCTTGCATGGGAATTAACACATTTCTCTATTTCTCATGTGTCAACAACACGGGGGTTAGTGCATCAATTAAGCACATGGTTTCTACAACCCTATGGCTCATCAAAAAGGTTGGAAAAGACCCATGCTTAGTGGGTGACACCTTCCAGCTATTTCTAGAAGCATTCTAGAGGTTTCCTGAGAGCTCTTTATATTCAGGCATCCTTAGAAGCTTAGACATAGCATGGATAGTGTGGAGAGAAATTGGAGCATTGGAGGATTCAAGAATTCTGAAGAAGGGAGCTTGTTCTGCGGGTTTTCTGAGGAAGAGTGAATTAGCATCAGATACCGGGTAGATTCTTGTGATTTTACTTATGCTATTTCCACATTATGCATTCGTGTCTTCTTCGTGTCTTCCATATGTCTTCTGAGAAATTTCATGTTTCTATTGTATGCATTCTCAATTTGAGTAGTTAAATTTGTCTGAGAATTTTATATGCATAGATCTAAAAGGATAACGGGGCTAGGGTTTAAACTCATGACCAAATCCATTAGATTATTGGATAAATTTGGGATTTAAAAGTTTATAAGAAAATTCTGAGAATTAGAATATATTGTGTATATATGTTTATATTTTTAAATTTGCATACATATATATATACATACATACATATATATATATATATATATATATATATGTATATATATATACATATATATATATATATATATATGTATATATATATACATAGGTATATATATATTTAATTGAAGAATCGAATATCAAATCACAGTAGAGATTCATATTAATTTCGCATGAGAACATTTTTTATAAAAAATGTTATTAAAAAAAAATTGCATTGGAAAAAATATATATAATTGTTTATGCATAGTGGGAGGGATAGTACCCGTACCCCATGCGCTTTGCTGGGTGCGGAGTACCTACCATCGTAGGTACTACGTACCCGTTGCTACCGTAGGACTGCGACCGCAGAGCTCTGTGTGCCATGGTAGCAGTATATAAATGGAGTTATGTGTTTTTTTCAAAACACATTTTATGTCATGTGATAAGCATTTTTTAAAAAGAAAAATGTTTATGTTGCATAAAACGTTTATGAAAATTGATTCGCATTGTTATTTAATTTTCACATGATATATGGTGTAAAACGAAATTGTTAATTTGATTTTATGAAATAATAAATATTTATATATTATATATGTATGTATATATATATATATACATATATATATATATACATATATATATATATATGTATATATATATATGTATATATGTATATATATATATGTATATATATATATATATATCTCTGTGTGTGTGTGTATATATGTAATATGTAAATATGTTATTAAAAGATTTAAAATTATTTGATAAAAGATTTAGGAATTCATCTTTTATAATGATGAATAATTTTATAATTTTATAATTTAATTATTAAGATTTAATTAATAGTTTTAAATTATAAAATATATAAATTATATAAAATTTAATTAAAAGTTGGTGGGGAACAATTTCAACAAAATATTATAATTGGAAATTGGATTTTAAACTTATAAAGGAAAAATTTTATCCATCCAAAAATAATACATGGAAATACATACAAAACGTTCCTTCAAATTCTTTCTCTAAATTTGGCAAATGCAAACCAAGACTTTTACATTCAAATTTGAAAACTTAGCAAAACCAAAGCATGTGTTTACATTGTGTATTCCTTATGCTAATGTTTTGGGTTTTGGGTTGACTAGTGTTGACCAATATAGGATGTCTACCAGAGGCTTGGGGATTTTGTGATTGTGATGTCATGATGATGTTTTATTCTCGATCTTTATAAACCCAACCATGGTTATGTGATGGAATGCTCTATGTATTGGTTGTGATTAATGATTGTTAAAGTTGAGATTCTTATGTTTGAGACCCTTGACTTAACCATTATTTTTGGTCATCGATCAGTTATCCTTGGTTATATTCTAGTCGCCATGATGGGACTGATATGTGGATTTATTCTTAATGATGTCATGTTGTGACATGTTTGACTCAACCATTTTTGGAGTCTTCGATCAGTATGATTGAGATATATTTTGGTTATTGAGAACCATTGGATACTTGATTATCGGTGATACTTCAGTTGCCAATAGAGAGCTGTTGTGGTCATGATTTTCTATGGATGTTGCTCATGGAGATTTGATGCTTTTATGCATATTTGCTGATTTTATCATGGATATTTGATGATTCTTATTATGGATATTTGATGATTTTATTATGGATTTTCTTTGGTGATCTTGATGATTTATGATACCATGAGCATTAGGGTAGGATATCTGCATGTAGTGTCGGGAAGTGGCTTGCAATGGGGGCCGGGGCCCTAAGAGGCTGCCAGGGTAACTCATTGTAAGTTGGATTAATAAGTGATAACCTTCACACTTAATACTAACTGAATGAACCCAAAAAGATAATTTTTTTGTTCTTGCCCATGCCTTGAGTGCTTGTATAGGCTAGGATGGGAGTCGTGAGAACGCATGGTTGCGACCTTGCATTTCATAGTATGCCTTGTTAGTATGAGAGGATACTAGTGGCCGCATGAGATCTGTATGGACCCGTGGAGTTTAGCTAACTGCCAAGGTAACTTGTATGAGATAAATGTGATGACACTTTCCCGCTTGCATAGTAGGTTCCTACATGTCATTGTGTGCCTCTGGGAAGTAGATGTCTGTTTTGTGATTGGAACCTTTGAGTTAGTATACTTTTAGGATTCCTGGACTTTAAAGACTTGTGCTATGTGATTTTCATAGCTTATTTGAGACTTGAGATTATCTCCTCAGCACGGTGGGAGTGGACCACTTAGGTACCATGCGGTCGGGTGGTAGTGTATTTTCCACTCTTATCATTTGAGATTCATTGAGACATTGTGGCTGAAGCGTCCTTCATGATGGTGGATATGTATCCTTTCATTGATGATTAGCATATGTTAGATGATGTTATCTTATGCTTATATTTGCATGTTAGATTACTTTCTACATATGATGTTGTATATATTAGGAGTGACATTCCTACTATGTTAATACCGATGATCTCTTTGGTGATTTGGGATGTTACGCATGGAGGGACAGCTAGGGCCCACAATGGTCTAATGATGCTATTAACAATTGGAAGGAACCATGCACTTAGTTTATTTTGTTTGATCTTTATGATGGATGTATATGACTTCTATGATGATGTATCATGTGTATCATGTGATTATCTTTACTTTGATGTATCATGGATTAGAATAGGATGATGTACCTTATTTCACATATGTATATTCTTTTAAGCCTTCATACTCGGTGACATGTATAGTGGATGATTGAGCATTTGGAAATGTAATGTATGAACATTGGACTTATCATTATTATTTCATGTGGTTGTTGTACTAGATGGATTCATGGATGTAATTCAACGTTAAGGGATCTTAAAGAATGTAATCTGTTGTGTATGTTATGTTTACTCTTTAGATGGACATTGCTATTGCTTCTGTTATTGTGAATAAGTTATATGTGGTATTTAATTTCATGTAATTTTTAAAGAAAAACATAAAAATGTTACCAAAATTAGTGAAATTCTAGGTTAATTCTTTGGATCCCTTGGCGGGGCATTACACGATGCAATCCTAGCACAGGAAAAATTTTCCTATACTAATTTAGTAAACAAAAGTACTGGTTTTAACCCCTTTCAAATTGTTTATGGGACTCATCTTAAGGGAGTAATGGAGTTGAGGGATATCATCCAAATAGTAAGGAAGAGTGCACAAGTAGAAGACTTTGTAGAATTAATGAAGGAGTTGCACCAAGAGGTTAAGCATAGGTTGGAAAAGACCTCTAAGAAATACAAGGAAAGAGCAAAGAAAACTATAAGAGATCTTTAATTTAAAGTGGGAGATATGGTGATGGTTCACCTAAAAGTTGAAAGAATACCCAAAGGAAAATACAATAAGTTGATGATGAGGAATATGAGAACTTTGAAAATCTTGCAAAAATATGGCACAAATACCTATAAAGTGGAACTCCCTGTTGACATTGGTTTATCTTATAATTTTAATATTTCTAATTTATATCCCTATAAATGATCTATTTCTTGTGATATAGGTCAAATTCATGGAGTAGAGCTACTTACAACACTTCCCAAGTAGCCACCACTAGAGGTTGAATGCCTCTTAGACACCAAACTACTAAAAAAGACTAGGAGGAAGATCCATTATCAATATCTTGTAAAATGGAGAAACAAGCTTCACAAAGATGCAACCTGGATGACTAAAGTAGATCTGATCAACATGGGCCTTAAGGTAGAAGATTTGCAAACTCAAGAGACTTGATTTTCTTAGATGTAAGGTGCATGGTGTAGGGCACCAAGGCAAAGAGGTTCAAAATGTCCATGGATTAGTCATTTGAAAAAAGTTTTTGTAACAAGACCATATATAAAGTCAATTGGATCCTTGGTGTCATTATAAGTTAGGATATCAATTGAACCAAAAGTCAAATTTAAGGAATTTGAGTGATTTTTTATGTAATAAGTATTTTTTATGTCTTCAGATAGATTTAGATGCCTTGGGGTTATTGGGAAAAGATCTAGGTGTCTAGGAGGTTATTAAAGCAAAATGTCAATGTTGTCATGCAAAAATGCAAAGTTAATGACAACTTTTCTTGCTAAATAATTGAAAAGGTAGTTGAACATTGACCTAAACATTTGAATGATGGTTATGACCATTGGAGGCAAGGAATATATATTTTAAAAGTTTTTACATGGAGACAACAACATAGTTGTACATACTAGTGAAGATTTATATGAATAAAACTTTAATTTTCTGTCATTTTCTATATTTCTCTGAGTTGTATGAAATTGCATAGATTGGTGAAGGTGATCAACTATCATGTTGGATATTCTGATAATATAATTCTCCTTTTATTTTTTTTGAAGGTTATATCTTTTCATTTTCTTAATTTGTTGTAGATTTTGTGAAGTTTGCTTGTTTGGGCATGAATTGAAGGGTTTTGGCAAACATGTGCCTCTAACATGCAAACCCATGGTGGCAATTTAATGCCTCTTTGGGGGAAGAAATTTATGGGTGTTTATTTTTAGATGGTAGAGTTTTAGACCTAGAGGAGTTGGTTTTCTATTTTTACTAGTAGGCCCTAGGCTGAACATCCCAAAGTGTTTAGCCAGGAATACAAGAAGATGGGGCATTTATGCTTCCAAACTGATTGTATAAACCAAAGTGAAAGGTGAAATGGAATTGTAGGAAGGATAGGATGAGTTCCATGGGATTGAGTTCATTCTAAGAACCCATCTTCAAGAACTTTCTTTGGAAACCCAACCTAATTAGGCCTATTAGGTCTACAAACTAAAGCGGCGTTTGGACATGCTCAAATGGAGTTACCCCTTGATCCTTTGGATTCTTCAAGAACTAGGAAAAGGGTATCTCAAAAGGTAATGAGTTGGTCTCATCCTTTGGAAAGTTTGGAAGGTTTCAAAGGAAAACTAAAGTTTGACCTACTAGGATTTCTAGGCCTAAATTTGGGAAATTGACCCTTTGAAGGTGTTGGAGCCCTGAAAGTGCATGAATCCTAGTGGTCTAGGCCTAGTGATGTTAAACCTAGCCTAAGTTTGAAGTCTTGAAACAAATTTACTTTT
Organism: Cupressus sempervirens; assembly: GCA_028749045.1. Taxonomy (NCBI): domain Eukaryota; kingdom Viridiplantae; phylum Streptophyta; class Pinopsida; order Cupressales; family Cupressaceae; genus Cupressus; species Cupressus sempervirens. The sequence continues at coordinate 207,727,698 of CM053784.1, forward strand.
TTTTTCCTTTTTCAACCTTATTAAGGGCAAATGTCCCTAAAGCCTTTGTTTTGGTCGAAGTTTTCCTTGAGCCCTAGGAAAGGATAATGAACATAGGAAAGTGGAGTCCACTTGGAGAGGTAGAGGTCATCATTTGAATTTTTTTGATAAACTAAAACATCATCTTGCAATGGGCTTGGGTGCCACTAGAGGCTTGGGAAGCAAGTGGTAGAAGTGGGCTATGTGCTCTGCATGAATATTGAAATCATAAAACTTTATCTTCATACACATGATAGTAATTATCCTATAATAGTAATTAAAAAGCAATATGAATTACTAATCACTATAATAACTTGCTACTCTCATTTTTCCACACAAATTTAAATGAATTAATCCTATAATTTGATTGGAAGATGGACACTCTTGTAAAGGACACTATGAACCTCCTTATGAATATGGATTAATCTTTTACTAGTTCTCTTTATCTCTTTTGTATTATTTTAGGTTTTCCTTTTGTTGATGGTCTTTCTTGTTGGACCTTTTTGGTCCCTATTCTTTTTCTACACTACTTTTTGTTAGCTTGGTCTTTCAATGTTTTACTCTCTCACCCTATAAATGGTTTTAGGGGCCCTTCAAACCCTATTTTTTTCATCAAAATATTTGTACTCTCATTGTGACACTTAAATTTGTTTGCAATAATCCCATAATATCTTTAGAAATATTTCTCTTAGTTGAAAACCATGACCTAGTAATCTTATAGAGATGACATTATTTTCACATAGCATTCTTAGGTTTATGCAAATTTGGTAACCCACTAACTCTTATTTTTCTATTGACCTTGACTATATTGTAAAAATTAACATGGCATAGCCTCTTATTCCACAACCACACATCTTAAAATTTTGGAAAAGATTACATATCAAGTGTAGGAACAAGATAAATTATATTACTTTTTGATTGCTCTAAAGTGCCAATCATATTTCCATCATCATCATCAACAATATTTACTTACCTTTTTCTAAAATTATAACTTGTGACATGTACTATTTAACTCAATAATAGTTAATATATGGTGTACTTCCTATCCAATCTTTTTCTTCTAGTAGTTAGTTACTTCCTTGGCCTTCAAGCTCTTTTCAGTTTTCTATGTTGGACTTATTTAGTGACCAAGTTATTGTTGGATACAATTGATTAATTTTGTGTTGTATTTGATGTTACACAAATGTCATATCAGTTGATGGTTAGTACATGTCAAGCTTACTTGGTTAGTGAAGATAGTTTTCCTAGTCTACCAAGCATTCCTGAGTTTACTCTATGCAGAAGGCAATTTCTACCAAGCTCACTTGGGCATCGAAGGAAGCTAAGTAGAAATGAGTGTTAACTGAGATAACTCAATTAACAAAGGGAAAGTTGAGCAGAGTTAGTGTTAACTGAGTTCACTTGGTTACCAAAGGAATTTTGTAAGTTCATAGTGTTAACTAAGCCTCTATTGGTTAACACATGAAATTGCTTTAGAATTAGTTTCTACTGAGTTGGGTTGGCCACGAAAGAATTTTCTTACTATGGCATGTAAAGCTTAATTATTTTACCTATTTATTCTAGCTGATTGAGTTAATGAATATTGGTTATTCTAATTTATATTTGAGCTAACTAGACAATTTGAAAGATATAAGTAAAAGGTCAAGTTGTGAATTCAAAGTGTGAGATGTAAGTTGAATGAGTTGAAAGAGATAAGAAGAGGAAGCAAATTTTAAGGATAAGTAGATATCCTTATGGAGCTGAAAAGTATTTTTCAATTAGGAAGGATGAAGTATGAACTAGGGAAAAGATCTATAATAGAGTTGGTTTAACATCCATTAGTAGATCCTCTAACAAGGTGAAGTAACTGAGAGGGGAGAGGTGAATCAGTTACCACAAAAACAATTTCAAAAATCCCTTTGATGTCTTTACTTACTACTAATACTCGATAAACAGTGTAGGAATACTATAACTTGGTGGATTAACTAATTACTAATCATCTAGCATTCATAGTTATTATTATGCTTGCAAAGGTTAAAATGAATGAATCCAAGAGACACCTGATTTAACATGGAAACCCAATATGGGAAAAACCACCAAGTAACTAGTTACCAATTTTCACTCTTTTGAAGTGAGCCCTATTAGGAGCCAACCCTGTTAAAGGTAACAATACACACTATTAGGTGTGACCTTGTTAGAGGATTTAATCACCCTGTTAGGAGTGTCCTAGTTAAAGGTCTTTAGAAAATTCAACTAAATTTTCACCTTGTTAGAGGACATATAAAATGGTTATTAAACCAGATCTATAAATAGGTTTTGGATTCACTGTTACAATGATGTGACCTAAATGATATGCAACTTATCTTTTTCTAATTATAGATCTCTGTTCGGCTTCACTGGATCCTTACTGATCAAATACAACTTTGCATCTCCTCTAGGATATCTAATCCTTCATCAAAATTTGCTTCATATTTGCCTATTCCATTCTCATCCATATATTCACACACACTTCAATTCACAACTTGAACATCTAAATATATACCTTTCATATTATCAAGTCGGCTCAAATATAAGTTACAACGAAAAAAAAATTTAAAAAATCATTTAATCAGTTGGCTGCATGAAACAATTGAACTTAATATCAAAACAATAAAATTGTTCGCTGGCTGACCCAGCTCAGTAACCACTGCTCCAAAATAGTTTTCTAGTGTTAACCAAATGAGGCTTGATAAACACTGCAAACCCTACAAAAAGCCTTTGGAGACCGAGTGAACTCGGTTAGCACTGACCTTCCTTTGTTGACCTTCTAAGCTTGGTAGAACCTAACTTTCTGCCACATTTCCTTTGATAACCAAGTGAGCTTGGTAAACATTAACTTTTCTTCATTAACCTTGGGAGCTCGATTAACACTAACTTTCTGCTACAAAATCCTTTAATGCCTAAGTGAGCTCGGTAAACATTAACTTTTCTTTGTTAACCTTGGGAGCTTAGTTAACACTAACTTTTTGCTACAAAATCCTTTGATGCTCAAGTGAGCTTGGTAAGAACTAACTTTACTGGGTAATTTTTAGGAAGGTTTGGTAGACATTGTAAATTTCTTTGTTGATCATCTAAACTCAGTAGACTTTGTCTGATGAAAGATATGACATTTGTGTAACATCAAAGACAATACACATTTAATAATTGTATTGAACAATCTCCCTCTTTGGCATTGATGGCAACACAATATGTCATAGCAGAATGAAATTTGAAAACAAGTCTAACAAGTCTTCTTCTATCAAAACAATTTTCTATATTAAATAGAAAACTCTCCCACTTTCAGTAATCTCCCTCTATGAAGGAATTACATAGCAAACTCTTCCTCTCAAACAAATTTCAAAAAGATATGACAGTAAAACTCTCCCTCTTTGACAACACATTCCAAAGACAATACAACTCAAATGAATTTTAATGTACCTTTAGTACTATTTAATATGCAATATTTCTTGATTATGCTACATCAACTGATAGATCTTGGTATGCGTTGATGCATCACTAAAACTTCATTTTAGTGAACTTCAGATAGGGGAGTGACCCCTAACTTACCTCTTAGATACAAGAATGCATCCTTAGGTAATGGCTTTATGAATATGTCAGCAATTTTCTCCTTTGTATGGACATATTCCAATCTGATCTCCCTATCTTGTGCCAATTCTCTGACAAAATGATATTTTATTGCAATGTTCTTGGTTTTGGAATGCATCACTGGACTCTTAGATATGTTGATTGCACTTGTATTATCACAGAACATAACAATTGGTTGTTTGATTTCCACCTTCATGCCTCCCAACAACTATTTAAAGCAAACAATATTTGAATAGTTTACTGTTGCAGCAACATACTCTGCCTCTACTATAGATTGGGATGTACAATTTTGCTTTTTTCTTGTCCAAGAAACCAACCTCTTTCCAAGAAGGCATGCTTCTCCACTTGTACTTTTTCTATCATCAAGGTTTCCTACCCAATCAGCATCAGTGAACACTTTCAAAACTAGATTACCTCCAAATTTGTAGCATAAACCATAATCTTCAGTTCCTTTCAAATATCTCATTATTCTTTTAATTTCCATCATGTGACTTTCTCTTGGTTTTGCTAAAAGTCTTGGTACAATACCAACTGCAAGGCCAATATCTGGCCTAGTATGAACCACATACTGCAACTTTCCAATCATAGATCTATACAATTTTTGATCTACTTCTTTTGATTCATCTTCCTTGGTAAGTTTTAATCCAGTACACATAGGAGTCCCAACTGGTTTACAATCTTCCATACCAAAGTTTTTTAATATCTCCTTAATGTATTTTGATCAAGTGATGTAGATACCATTTTTATTCTGCTAAATTTGAAGACCAACAAAGAATTTGATCTCTCCAAAAATAGAAATTTCAAATTCCTTGTTCATTTTTTCTAAAAATTCTTTGCAAAGATCATCATTCCCTATGAAAACAGTATCATCTAAAAATATTTCTGCCAAGACAATCTTATTATCTGGTCCTTCTTTTATATACAAGTTGTTGTTATCATTAGTTCTTTGAAAACCAATCTGAATAAGATAGTTATGCAGTCTTTCATACCATGCTCGATGGGCTTGTTTCAAAACATACAATGCCTTGTGTAATTTTTATACCATGTTCTTCTTATCTAGATCAACAAAACCTTCAGGTTGTTCAATGTAAACCTCTTCATCTAGTATGCCGTTGAGGAATGTTTACTTGACATCCATATGATAAGCTTTGAATCCTTTGTGAGTAGCGTATGCTAGCAAAGTTTTGACTCCTTCCAATCTTGCAATAGGAGCAAAAGTTTCCCCATAGTCTATTCCTTCTTCTTGAGCATATCCTTTGCATACTAGTCTAGCTTTATTTCTTGATACCTTAACATCTTCGTCCAACTTTTTTTTGAATACCCACTTAGCTCCAATCACATTTTTATCTTTAGGCCTATGTACAAGAGTCCATGTCTTTTTTTTCTCTATCTATTCTATCTCTTCATTCATAGCCTAAATCCAACTATCATTTTCCAATGCATCATTGATATTTCTAGGTTCAAAATCACCAAGTAAACAAGTACCTTTCACCTTACTTCTTGTCATGGTTCCTTTAGATTTGTCTCCAATGATTTGATATGCTAAATGATGTCTCCTGACATATTTTTATAATATAGGTTCCTTTCCTTTTGAATGAATTTCATTTTTATCCTCTTGCACTTCAACTTCAAGTTCTAGTTGTTTTGGTTTGGTAGATATTGGCTCGGATCCTTCAGACTTGGTAGAAACTTGTTCAGTAGCATCAGAATGTAACTCAAGTTGCTGTAGCTTAGTTTGAACTTCTTATAACTCGGTTAATAATGACTCAGGAGTAGAAGACTCCTGATTGACTAGTACTATATTAGGTTCAATGAAAAAAAACCTTCTATAATCTTCTGGTTCCCTTTTGCTTTTTTCTTCAGTCCTTTCTACAAACTCATCAACTTTCACATGTTCACTTTCTATGACTTTCAAAGTAGATAAGTTCAAACATCTATATGCTTTACTTTTGCAAAAGTATCCCAAAAATATTCCTTCATCACCTTTTACATCAAATTTTCCTTTTCTAGATTCTTTCAAAATGTAACATTTACTTCTAAATACTTTTAGATAACTTACATTAGGTTTATAGCCATACCATAGCTCATAAGGAGTTTTGAATGAGACCTTTTTCAGCTATACTCAATTCAAGCTATGAAATGTAGTGTTAATAGCTTCCTTCAAGTATTTGATAGCAATGCTTTTTTTGATCATTAAGGTTCTTGCACAATCCATGATGGATCCGTTCCACCTTTCAGCTATTTCATTTTGCTCAAGAGTTCCAAGGGCTGATACCTGTCTTTTGATTCCTCTCTCAATACAAAAGTTATTGAACTCATGTGAATTTAATTCTCTACTTCTGTCTGACCTTAAGTATTTCAATATTTTCCCTGTTTCCTTTTCTACTTTGGCCAAATACCATTTAAATTTCTCAATTTCTTTTGATTTGTTCCTTAGATACATGACAGTCATCATTCTTGAGTAATCATGAACAAAAAGAATGAAGAACTTTTCTCTAGTATAGCTTTCAATTCCAATGGGTCCACATAAATCAGTATGCATAATTTCTAATATATCTTCAGATTGATAATTTTTATTTTTAAAACTAGTCTTTCCCATTTTACCAATCTGACAATTCTTGCATAGACTGACCTTAGGTTTCTTTATGTTAGGAATGCCTCTTACTTTCTTGAATTTTCTTATCTTTACCAAATTATCAAAATTGACATGAAACAACCTTTTATGCCATAATCAACTTTTTTCAACTTGAGCAATAAAACATGAACATTCACCTAGTTCAAAATAGAACAAGTTACCTTTTGTTTGAGTGCCTGAACCAATCAATTTTCCTTTTCCATCCATCAGTATTGCTTTTCCATGCATGAATTCTACTTTGAATCCATTATTGAGTACCTGTGCTACACTCAACAAATTATGATTTAGTCCTTTTACCCAATAGGCATTATCACATATACGTTCTCTGGTTAGAGAGATTCTTCCTCTTCCTTTTATACAACAAGGTTCATTGTTACCAAATCTTATACTGCCACTATCATAGTCTTCAAAGTATCCAAACTTAGTTTTATCACTAGTCATGTGATGAGAACAACCTCTATCTATTATCCATGTATCATTTTTTCTCATATGAGAAATGAGTGACATTTCCTCATCATTATCAGACTCATCTTTCATAGCAATGTAGACAATTTCATCTTCTTCTTCATCATTAGAGTCATTAGAATCTTTAGCCATAAAACATGTTTTTTTACCTTTATCATTGAGTGATTTGAAGTCTTTCTTTCCATTGTACTTGTAATCTTTCTTTTCATCTTTGTTCTACTTGTTTGGGCACCTAGCAGCAATATGACCAACTTCTTCACATGAAAAGCATATTAGAGGAATTTTACCTTTATATTTTCCTCCGCCTCTAGAATATTTTCTTGCTAGTAGAGCTTCAATCACTTCAAGATCATTGTCTAAACTTTGGTCTGATTCATGTTCACTTCCTGACTGAGATTCCTTTTTCTTTTTTCTTTTTTCTTGGAGTGAAAGCTTGGCTTCAAATGCTGATTCAATGTTCTTGGAAGCTAGAACATAGTTGTCAAAGTTGTCTAGTTCAAATGCAGTTAATCTTGCAACTATGGTCTCTGGATTTATCTTGTGATTTGCTTCACATCTTCTTTCTTGAATTGCAGAAACTCTAATTGCATAAATTTGAAGTAGAGTTCTAAGAACTTTACTTATTACTATCTCCTCCTTGATATCTCCTCCAGATGCTTTGATTGCACTAACACATGCTTTGACTCTTTCAACATATTTTGCAATGTTTTCATCCTCTCTCATCCTCATCTGATCAAATTTTCCTCTCTGACTTTTTGCTTTGGCTCTTCTTACATTATCATCTCCTCGATAGATTTCTTTCAGCTTTTCCCACATTTCAAAGGCAGATTTGTAGTCCTTGATGTGATCAAATTCTTCATAACTCAGAGCAGATGCTATATCTATCATCATGATATTGTGGGTCTTCTTTTGAGAAATATCATTGATAGATAGTGTACCAGATGGTTCTACATATTTTTCATCAAGGTATTTTAGTCCTATATCTCCAATAGAAACTAGATGAAGTCTCATCAACCCTTGCCATGCTGAGAAGTTGTCCTTGTTAAGTCTTGGAATTTCCCTCTTATAGGATATCCTGATCTTTGGCTTAGATCCTTGAAATCTTATCCTGCAAGTACCAAAAGCTCTGATACCAAATGTTTGAAATATAGATGAAGTAACTGAGAGGGGAGGGGCGAATCAGTTACCACAAAAAAAATTCCAAAAATTCCTTTGATGTCTTTACTTACTGTTGATACTCAGTAAACAGTGCAAGAATACTGTAACTTGGTAGATTAACTAATTACTAATCATCTAGCATTCATAGTTATTATTATGCTTGCAAAGGTTAAAATAAATGAATGCAAGAGACACCTAATTTAACGTGGAAACCCAATATGGGAAAAACCACCAAGTAACTAGTTACCAATTTTCACTCTTCTGAAGTGAGCCCTATTAGGAGCCAACCCTGTTAAAGGTTACAATACACATTGTTAGGTGTGACCTTGTTAGAGGATTTAATCACCCTGTTAGGAGTGGCCTGGTTAGAGGCCTTTAGAAAAATTCAACTAAATTGTCACCTTGTTAGAGGATTTACAAAATGGTTGTTAAACCAACTCTATAAATAGATTCTGGATTCATTGTTACAATGATTAGAAAGCAACAATGAGGTGACTTGAATTATATGCAACTTATCTTTTGCTGATTACAGATATCTGTTTGCTTCACTAGATCCTTACTGATCAAATACAAATTTGCATCTCCTCTTGGATATCTAATCCTTCATCAAAATTCACTTAATATTCCTGTTCCATTCTCATCCATATATTCACACACACTTCAATTCACAACTTGAACATCTAAATATATACCTTTTAGATTATCAAGTTGGCTCAAATATAAGTTACAATTTTTTTTAAAAAAATCATTATATCAGTCGACTACATGAAACAATTGAACTTAATATAAAAACAATAAAATCCTTCACTAGTTGACCTAGCTCAATAACCACTGCTCTAGAATGGTTTTCTAGTGTTAACCAAGAGAGGCTCGATAAACACTACAAACCCTACAAAAATCCTTTGGAGACCAAGTGAACTCAGTTAGCACTGACCTTCCTTTGCTGACCTTTTGAGCTCGGTAGAAGCTAACTTTCTACCACATTTCCTTTGATAACCGAGTGAGATTGGTAAATATTAAATTCTCTTTGTTAACCTTGGGAGCTCATTTAACACTAACTTTCTGCTACAAAATCCTTTGATGCTCGAGTGAGCTCGGTAAGAACTGAGTTTACTGAGTAATGTTTAGGAAAGTTTGGTAGAAACTGTAAATTGCTTTGTTGATCATCTAAGCTCGGTAGACTTTGTCTAATGACTGATATGCCATTCATGTAACATCAAAAAAAATACACTATTAACAATTTTATCCAACAATATGAACTAGAGCAAAGATTTATAATAGATTTGGTTTAACATCCATTAGTAGATCCTCTAACAAGGTGACAATTCCATTGAATTGTTTTAAGACCTTTTGCAAGGCGACTCCTAATAGGGTGATTAAATCCTTTAATAGGGTCACACCTAACAATTTTTTTGTAAAATTTAGTAGGTTTGGCTCCTAATAAAGCTCACTTCAAAGAGTGAAAAATAATAACTAGTTACATTGGTGGTTTTTCCCAAATTGGGTTTCCATGTTAAATCCTAGTGTGTCATGTGTTCATGTCATTTCTATCATGCTTTCAAGTAATTACTGATAACATTTTAAAGTAATTCACACTCTGCATTTATGAGTTACACCAATTTATGTGTGTTTCTTCAGTATCAATAGTAATCAATTTTATCAATTTGAATTTTAGTTGACATCTAAGGGATCTTGGATATATTTTAGTAGTAACTGGTTCACCCCCCCTCTTAGTTACTCCTTTTATATTTCCAACAATTGGTATCAAAGCTATTGGTTCTTGCAGAGAATTTTTTAAGGACCTAAGCTAAAGATCATGATGTCATACAAGAGAGAGATTCCAAAATTGAACAAAGATAACTTTGCATCATGGCATAGACTTATGAAGCTTAACCTAGCTACTATCAGTGATTTAGGATGCAAATATCTTGATGAAGAATATAAAAATCCTGCTAGAACATTATCAATTGATAATATTGCTAAGAAGAAGAATCATAACATCATGATGATTGATATTGCATCTTCTCTTAGTTATACTAAATTTGATGAGGTCAAAGACTATAAAACTACTTTTGACATGTGGAACATGCTGAAAGAAATCTATGGAGGAGTTGACAATGTAAGAAGAGCCAAAGCAAAAAGCCTTAGAAGATAATTTGATCAAATGAGGATGAGAGAAGATGAAAATGTTTCAAAATATGTGGAAAGAATCAAGGCTAGTGTTAGTGAAATCATAGCATCTAGAGGAAAAATCAAAAAAGAAACTATTATAAGTAAAGTTCTCAGAACTTTGCTTCCCATCTATGCAATCAGAGTGTTTTCTATTCAATAAAACAAATGTGATCCAAATAACTAGATAGGCTTGGATGCCCTAGTAGGAAGATTGACAACTTTTGAACTAGACAAATTTGAGAACTATGTTCTTGCTTCTAGGAATGTTGAGTCTGCATTTGAAGCTGAACTCTCATTCAAAGATAAAGGCAATAAATTAAAATATAATCAATTAGAAATTGAGGAAAAAACTAAAGGAAGTTTTGATAGTGACCATGAAATTGTTGAAGCTCTACATGGAAATAAATATTCTAGGAGTAGAGGAACGTACAAAGGTAAAATCCCTCTAATCTATTTTTCTTGTGAAGAAATTGGTCATATCATTGCTAGGTGTCCAAACAAAAAAGGCAAAGATGAGAAGAAAATTTACAAGTACAAAAGAAAGAAGGAATTCAAAGGCCACAAATACTACAAAGAAAAAGGTAAAAAAAACTTGTTTTATGGCTAAAGATTATGATAATAGTGAAGATGAAATAGTGTATATTGTTGTAAAAGATGAATCTAATGATGGAGATAAGATGGCACTTGTCTCTCATGTTAGCAAAAATGACACATGGATCATAGATAGTGGATGTTCTCACCATATGAACTGATACAAAATTAAGTTTGAACATTCTGAACACTATGATGGAGGTAGTGTAAGGTTTTGGAATAATGAACCTTGTTTAATAAAAGGGAAATACCAAATCTCATTAACTAATGAACTTGTATGTGATAATGACTATTGGGTTGAAGGAATAAAACATCATTTACTGAGTGTGGCATAGCTAAAAAACATTGGATTTAAGGTAGAATTCATGAATGGAAAGGAAAAACTACTAGATAACCAAGGAAATTTGATTTGATTAGACATGCAAAAAAAAGATAACCTATTTTATTTTGATCTCAATGATTATTCATGTTTTATTGCTCAAGTAGAAGAGAGTTGGAAATGGCACAAAAGACTATGTCATGTAAACTTGATAATATGGTCAAGATTAGAAAACTCAGAAGAGTAAGAGGTCTTCCTAGTTTGAAGAAACCTAATGTTGGATTATCCAAGAATTTCCAAATTGGTAAAATGGGAAAGACTAGTTTTAAAAGAAAAACTATCACTCAGAAGATGTCTTGCAAATTGTCAATATTTATTTATGTGGACCAATTGGAATAAAAACTTATAGTGGAGATTTTTGTTTCATTCATTTTGTTGATGGTTATTCTAGACTGATCGTAATCATGTATCTCAAAGAAAAATCAAAAGCTTTTGAGAAATTCAAATGGTATCTAGCTAGAGTAGAAAAGGAAACTGAAAAAAGATTGAAATGCTTAAAATCAAATAGAGGTGGTGAATTCATCTCAAATGAATTCAAAAATTTTTGCATTCAAAGAGGAATCAAAACATAAGTATCAGCCCTTGGTACTCCTGAGCAAAATGGAATAGATGAAAGAAGGAATAGATCCATCATGGATTGTGCAAGGACAATAATGATTGAAAATAATGTTGCTATAAAATACTAGAAGGAAGCTATCAACACTATAGTTCATACTTTGAACCAAGTTTAGTTGAAGAAGGATTCAAACAAAACTTCCTATGAACTATGATATGGCTACAAACACAATGTAAGTTACCTGAAAGTATTTGTTAACAAATGTTATATCTTGAAGGAATCTAAAAAGAAAAAAGAAAATTTGATGTAAAAGGTGATGAAGGTATATTTCTTGGATATTCCTGCATAAGTAAAGCATACAAATGTCTAAATTTGTCCACCCACAAAATCATAGAAAGTTCACATGTGAGAATTGATGAGTTTGTAGAAAAGACTAAAGAAGAAAGAAGAAAGGAACTAGAAGATTACAAAAGATTTGTCTATTATGAACCTAATACATTGCCAAAAACATTTGACAAAAAGGAGACTTCATCTCTAGAGCTTTCAAAATCTCCATCAGTTACTAAGTTGTAAGACATTCAAACTAAGTTGCATTTAGAGGCTATTGAGTTAGTGCATTCCAAATATAAAGATCTTAAGCCATGGATGGAAAGACCCAAGCCAAAAGTTGAAATTCAAAATGAAGACTGTGCAGTTCATTCAAAAGTCAAAGAACCTATATTGGCTAAATATGTCAAAAGATATCATGCTCTTGATCATATAATTGGAGACAAATCTAATGGAACAATGACAAGAAGAAAACTAAAAGATACATGTTTACCTACTAAATTTAAACCCAGAAGTGTTAAAGATGCATTGGGAAATGAAAGTTGAATTGAAGCTATGAATGAAGAAATAGAATAGATAGAAAAGAGTAAAACTTGGACTGTTATACCTAGGTCCAAAGATAAAAATGTGATTGGTACAAAATGGGTATTTGAAAATAACCTAAATGAAGATGGAAAAGCATCAAGAATCAAAGCAAAGTTGGTATGTAAAGGGTATTCTCAAGAAGAAGCTATTGGTTATGGTAAAACTTTTTCCCCTTTTGTAAGATTAGAAAGTGTTATGACTTTACTTGTTTATGCAGCTCACAAAGGATTTAAAATATATTAGATGGATGTTAAACCTACATTCTTGAATGAAATTATTTATAAGGAAGTCTACATTGAATAGCTAGAAGATTTTGTTGATCCAGACATAAGAGACATGGTGTGCAAATTATAAAAAGCCCTATATTTTCTCAAATAACCTCCTAGAGCTTGGTATGAAAGACTACATAACTAGTTGATTCGAATTGGCTATCAAAGAAAAAATGATAATAGTAGCCTGTACATCAAGGAAGGACTAGACAAGAAGATTGTATTGGTAGTGATATTTGTAGATGATACTCTATTCATTGGAAATGATGACTTATGCAAAGAATTTTTAGAACAAATGAATAAAGAATTTGAGATGTCCATGTTTAGTGAAATAAAATTCTTTTTTGGACTGCATGTACAACAAAATAGAAATGGTATCTATATCACTCAATCTTAGTACATCAAAGAGATACTCAAGAAATTTGGAATGGAGGATTCAAAACTAGCTAGAACCCCAAAGTGTACTAAACTTAAGCTTACAAAAGATGATGACTCTAATGAAATAGATCAGACCTTATATAGATCAATGATTGGGAAATTATAGTTGTGGTACATACAAGGTCTGATATTGCCTTAGCAGTAGGGATAGTAGCAAGTTTTTAAGCTAAACTCATAGAAAACCATATGATGGCAATAAAAATAATCTTGAGATATCTGAAAGGAACTAAAGACTATGGCTTATGGTACAAACTTTGAGGCAGTGTGACCTAAAACTATTTATTGGTGCTAATTGGATGAGAAATCCTAATGATGGAAAGAGAGCCAATGGTAGAGCATTATTTCTTGATAAAAGGATAGTATCTTGGACAAGCAAGAAGAAAAATTAACAGAAGTAGAATATGTAGCAACATCAATGAATTATTCTAACATTGTTTAGTTCAAATAGTTATTGGAAGGAATGAAGGTTGAAATCAAATAGCCAATATTGATGTATTGTGATAACACAAGTGAAATCAACATATCAAAGAACCCAGTGATGCATTCCAAACCAAAGTAGATTGCTTTAAAATATAAATTTGTAAGAGAATTAGTATAGGATAAAGAAATAGATTGGAATATGTGCATACAAAAGAACAAATTGTAGATATATTCACCAAGCCATTACCTAAGGATGCATTTTTGTATCTAAGAGGTAAGATAGGGGTCATTCCCCTATCTGAAGCTCACTAAAAAAAGTTTAGTGATGCATCAATAGGAACCAAGTTGAAGATCAATTAGTTGATGCAGTATTGACAAGGACATATTGCAAATGAATCTGTACTCAAGGAACATTGATACTAATTAAGATTGTCTTTTGCATGTGTTTTCAAAGAGGGAGAAGTTTACTATCATATCTTTCTGAAATTTTGTAGAAGGGAGAAGTTAAAAAGTTCCTTCACATGAGGAAGAATACTATAAGAGAAGTTTTCAGCATAAAATGAAAGAGGGAGAAACTTTCTGCCAGTGGGAGTCTTGCTCTCAAAATTTCATTGTGTTATGACATGTGTTGCCATCAATACCAAAGAGAGAGATTGTTCGATACAATTGATTAATTGTGTGTTTTCTTTGATGTTACAAAAGTGTCATATCAGTTGATAGTTAGTGCATGTTGAGCTCACTTGGTTAGTGAAGACATTTTTCATAGTCTATTGAACATTCCTGTGTTTACTCTATGTAGAAGGAAGTTTCTACTAAGCTCACTTGGGCATCGAAGGAAGCTAAGTAGAAAATAGTGCTAACTGAGCTCACTTAGTTGAGGCAAAGTTGAGCAGAGTTAGTGTTAACCAAGTTTACTTGATTACGAAAGGAATTTTGTATGTTCATATTTTTAATCAAGCCTCTATTGGTTAACATAGGAAATCACTTCAAAATCAGTTTCTACCGAAATAGATCCACTACCAAAGAATTTTCTTATTTTTTCATGTAAAGCTTAAGTATTTTACCTAATGATTCTGGTTGACTAAGGTAATGAATATTGGTTATTCTAATTTATATTTGAGCTGAATTGACAATATAAAAGGTATAAGTAAAAGGTCAATTTTGATTTCAAAGTGTGAGATGCAAGTTGAATGAATTGAAAGAGATAATAAGAGGAAGAAAATTTGAAGGATAAGAAGATATCCTTGTGGAGGAGAAAAATATTATTCGATTAGGAAGGATCAAGTATGAACTAGAGTAGAGATCTGTAATCAAAAATTAAGTTGCATCAAAATCAGGTCATTTCATTGTTACTCTCTAACCATTAGAGTACTGAACTAAAGTCTCTTAACTAATTTGGTTTAATAGCCATTTGTAGATCTAACAAGGTGATAATTCCATTGAATTGTTTTAATAAATTTTGCAAGGCCACTCATAATAGGGTGATTAAATAAGTTAATAGGGTCATACCCAATAGTGTGTTTTGTAACCTTTAATAGGGTTGACTCCTAACAGGGCTCACTTCAGAAGAGTGAAAAATAGTAATTAGTTACATTGGTGGTCTTTCCCAAATTTGGTTTCCACATTAAATCTTGATGTCTCAAGTGTTCATGTTATTTATTTCATGCTTGCAAGTAATTATTCATAATATTTTAAAGCAATTCACACTTTGCATTTACCAAGTTACAACAATTTATGTGTGTTTACCGAGTATTAGTAGTAATTAGTTTTATTAGTCTAGATTTTAATTAACATCTAAGTGATTCGGGATATATTTTAGTGATAGGTTATTCACCCCCCCCCCCCCCCCCCCCAAGTTACTCCTCTTATATTTCCAACACTTATATCCAATGGCCAAATTTATTCATAGTGTTAATACTTTCATTGCTTTTAGCAGTACTTATTTTACTATCATGGTTATGGGTGGGTTTTTGATATTCAGAAAGGGGGTTTGGTAATGTCATGGCACTAAATTCCAACTAATCTTTAGTTAGTTTTTTGATCTATTACATGATAGTCCCCATTTTGGTTGGTTCTTTATTTCAAAAATACTGAACATATAATTTCATAATCCATAACCAAAAATTATATGTCTAATGGATTGTGGAAATCTAATAAGAATACTTAACATATTATATTTTATTCCTCACACCCATTATTGATTATCAAATCTAACTTTTTATTTAACTTTAGTAAACCTCTACCTTTCACTCAACATGGAGCATCATTTCCTATTTTAATGGTTCTGCCATTATATTCTTCATGTTTTTGAAATTTACAAATTGCTTGAGTCATATAATGTGAATATCCACTATCAATGATCCATACATCATTCTTAGTAACATTCTAAGTAGGAGCTCTATCATCCTCTTACCTTACCTCGTTGGTATATTTTTTAACCAAAAGCTACACCACTTCTACTCCATCTTTCTCATCTTTAGTCTTTGAGTCTATGTGTGCTTTCTCAACAATGTAGCACAATTTATCCCTTTAGCCTTGTAGTCTTTTTTTTTTTTTTCTATATTTGTGTTCCTTCTTATCATTTTTATTACTCCTTCTCTTGTTAGGACATCTTCCATTCATATGACCTAATTCATTCCATTTAAAATATATATTCTAGGTAGTTTACCTTTGAATTTACCTACCCCTCAGTAAGCTCCTTGCAAGAAATGCTTCATTGTCACCCATATCATCTTCATATTCTATTTCACTTTCATATTTACTTATCTTTTCTTTCTCTAAATTAACATACTTAGTGATGTTTCCAAACATTTCCTAAGTGTGTAGATACTTTTATCAAAATTACTTAACTTAAATGTAGTCAAATGACCAACCAAGCCATCAAGTGCGAGGACATTACCACACATGGATTTGATTTACTAAAGTGCAAAAATTTTTATACTGTAGATATTTAACAGAGTTTTGAGAACCTTACTTATAACTTCAATATTAGTGATAACTCCTCTAATAGCTTTGATTTAATTCACAAATTCCTTGATTTAACTCACATACAACACAACATTTTAACCCTTTTTATTGTCATGTTATCATACTTTCCTCTTAGACATTCTTCTCTTTCTCTTAGTACATTCTCATATCCACCTTGAGGATGTGCCAAATTATCCCACATTTCTTTAGCACTATTAGTATTCTTGATATCTTAAAATTCAACATCATTTAGGATAGGTACAATCTCAATCATAATATTATTAATCGTTTTATTATGTGTCATCTCATCCACAATCATAGAAAGGTTAGGTGTTGGAAATGTAATGCAAGCTAGGTAATTGAGAGGAGGGGGGGAGTAGGGTGAATTAGGAACCACTTAAATTTTTTCTACTAAACCAATTTGTTTAGTTGTTTAATCTACTTGGATACATGAACCATAAAAAATAACGTAACAACACCATACTACAATATTGGTAACCCGTAAGCCCTCCAAGAAGAATGTAAAACTAGGATGTTGATTATACCTACAATGCTTCACTACTATAGTAATAAAGCTAGCATGTTAAGGCTTAAAAATAATCACTTCTAGTGATCTTACTTGGTTAAAAATAATAAGGACTCTTAGGTCCATGTTGTGAAAGGATTTATACAATACAGTTAAATATGTACTCTATTAGGAGTTTCTACAAAGGACTATTAGGTCCACTTGGTTCAAGGAATTGGGATTGCTGCATCTATGAAAATGAATTGATGAATTGATATCTAAAATGGAACTATGATTATTGATGAAGATAATTTGAAATAAACCAATCACCCAACTGTGACAAATGAATCCCTTCCTTTCCTTGGACTACTTGTAGCCTTCAAATCTACCCTTCCATATTCATTGATGTTCTTTAGTTAAAATTCTTACATCTTATTTCTTTAGATAAAAAAAATAATTCATACTTATATCCATCCAAATAATTTGATCAAAGGTTGGCTACAATATAAATAATTCCAAAAAAAATTGCCAAGTCAACTTAGTTTTGTAACTTGGGTCCAATGGCTTACTTGGCTGATGTCGAAGATACTCAGGTAAGATTGTCACCTTGGCTAACTTTGGCACATAGCTAATACTGGATGCTCAATTCATGTTTATCACACAATAAAAATTTCCAACTTGGTTTGCATCATTTTTCTAGCTTGATTATAATCTTGGAACAAAACTGCTTTGCTGACTCAGTTCACATTGGAGCATGATAAATACTATAAGTTCTATTGAAACTATAGCTTAGTGTGAACTATCAATTTGATTGATATAGAAAATTATTTGACATTACTTAATTCCTTCATAGTTAACATTTTTTTCATGGCTCCATTGTGAGATTTGTTAACACTGAAGACTAGTAACTCGATTACTACTATTTGTCCATTATGACCAAGTGTTTTGACACTAGTTGACATTATATATTTGAGTGAGATTAACAATACTCCCCTTTGTAATGACTAATAAAAAACACTTATCATACACAAGATCTAAAATAATTATTGAGTCAAACTACCCCTTCGATTCTATTCTATTCTATAGCTTAGTTTGCACTGAAGTCTCTATAACTTTATTTTTGATTTTTCAAAATTGTTTATTTGTTTTTCTTCCTTTCACATATCTTTCCTACTATACATATTTTATCATTCCTATACATATCTCTCTTTATATGTATAAATATTTACATTCTACTTTCTTTATATACTTTCCCTTTTGTACAGCTTCTTTCCCCTTTATACACCTTCTTCCCCCCTTTTTCTTTGTTACAAATGCAAAAAAATTACAATATTATACCAACATGAAAAATAAAATCATTGTGTACCTTCAAAGTTGTAGATAATGTCTTGTCCTAGTTATTTTGAAAAACCTTCAAGATGTTTAGATGGATCTAAAATCTACTAATAACTCATTAATATGATCTATAACTGACTAATTTGTGTTTTTCACCAATGGCCTTGCATGATCCATTCTCTTTTGCATGGTGTACATGTGGGGAAGTATCATACCTTGTATATCAATAATTGTTTCTCTTATTATGACATTTTCCCTTAGTATTTCTACTTGAAGATCTTTCAAGAATCTATTTTTTACAAATGAATGGAATTGGAGCTAGGATTAATTCCCAACCAATTTGCACTATCTTTCATGTCCATGTCAACTTTGGCTAGTTACTCTTTTATTTACTTTGTAAAGTTAATGGAATCACTTAACTTTAAAAATAAAAATACAACATTATTATAGAAATTTCTAATGTGGAAATTAAAGTAGAGAGTCCTAATTGATTTATTATTATCTTCTATGCTACACTTTCTAGCACTTTATTCTCAAAATTCCTTTCATCTTTCATAAGAAGTTTGTCCTACCCATCAATTTCCTCTTTGAATTTATGAACAATATCAATTAATTAATCAATGATATGGAATTTATCATTGACCTCTATAGAAGGAGCATCTATAAATATTTCATTGATGTCTTTCAAGAATTTTATCCTATCTCTTTAAGTTCTTAGCATTCTTTCATTTTCTATTTTCTTCCATAGCTTTCTCAAAATGTCTATTTCCTTAGCTAATAGATTTATTTGGTCCTAATTTGGGATTACAATCTCCTCATCAACATCAATGCCATAAAATATGTTCCCTTTGTTGTTGCTCTTGGCTTCTAAAGAAGGAATGATAGTTTTTCCTTTGTCAACCAATTCCTTTTGCTACTTCTAGGTTGAGACTGTGGGAGCCTATTGCAATTTGGTCATGACTATGGGAACCTATTGCTCAATTCCTTTGTGACAGAACTTAGTGAAGGTAAAATAGACTACACTTTATATACTAGTTGAACTATTTTCAACTCAATTGATTATTTCTCAAGTGTTGCCTTAGGTGGAGTGGAGGGAAGTGATTCAATGACTTCTACTCAATCTTCTCAACATTAGAATCCTCAATCATCTAAATCTTTGGAAGAGCTCCTTCTTCCTTGATGTCAAAAATGTTCTTCATGTCTTTGTTGTGGACTACACAACATCTTTTATATTATTTGAAATGACTTGAATTTTTTTCAATCTTAGAGTTTATTTGGTTTCATTGTTGGAAATTTCCTTCTCTATTTCTTTATCAGAGAGATAAGGCATGAGACTTCTTAGGATCTTCTCTCTAATGGCCTCTATTTTTTTGTATTGTCCTAATGGTGTGAAATAACTTGTATTATATTTTTAGGAGAATTCCCTTTAAGCTCAAAAGGGTGATATTTCTACATTTACATTTTTAGAACTAATGCTTTCTCAATTTTTTTCTCGTTCTCTTTCCTTCTAGAGTCATGCTTGATGTATTTATATCCTATCATAGCCCTTCCATCATATTTTCCAGTATTTTCTTAAATGTAGGGGGTGCGTTCTTCAAAGATATAGTTGGGGTATTATCTTTATCCTCATCTTGAAGCTCTAATTTCTTCCTTGTTTTCTTTTTTTTAATCTTGGATGCAGTAATCACAGGAGTAGACCTTATGGATCTCCTAGGTGGAGGCTTGGATGGAGTCTTCACCTTCTTCTTGGGAGGTTCGTCTACCTACTCTTCTTCTTATTTGCTTTCCTCTTTCTCTTCTTCATCTTTTTCTTCACATACATCATCACCCTTTCCTACAGTGAGCTAAGAGGAGAATCTCATTTGGAAAGTTTCTTTCTAATGCATTCTAGCCTTTTCTTCCCTCTTTTTAGAATTTGAGGAAACTAAAACTCAAGTGATATTATTTTCTTAGCTTTATCATTTTTTCCAAAATAAGTAGCCTTTGGGTCCATAGGCTCATTGATGAGAGCCTCAACAATGTCTTTTATATCATCAATATTCACCTCATATGTGAGAGGTTTTACCCATGCAATCCTAGGTCTAATAGCTCTTATGTGAACCTTATCATAGTCAACTAGGAAGCATATATCATTTTCATAATCCTATACAATTTTATTAAGGATCCCAAACCTTCTCTACATCCTTTCTTTGAAGTTGTCAAAGTATGCATCTATGATGCTTTTAGAATTCTCATCCATTTTATCTATGAATTCATTTATCTAATACATAACTAGGGTTTCTTTCTTCCAAACCACATTTTATTGTGAAGGAAATAATTTCTAAACATCAAAGAAAAACTAGACTAAGAGTGTCAAAACCTACATGTATTTTTATTTGAGGCTCAAATGCTCTCCATGTTCTTGCTTAGTTGGGTACATTGAAGCTTAGCTAGGTCAAAAGATAGATTCTTCTTAACAACCTTGTATGCTAGGTCTATTGCCTCGCATGGCACTTTGTTTGCATGACTTGAAGTGTATATTTTGTGTTCATTGACTTAGATGCCAAACTTGATTTTCATGTATGTTCCATTATTTAGCTTATTGCCATTTTTTCTCAACCTAGGGTTTTGGTTACCTTAGATTTCTCTATCATTGGATATCTTGGTACTCTATGAATCATCTTCTTTATGATGGGATAGGTCTATTGTAGCAAGAATGACATATCATGAACTCAACGTAGTATAAGCCAGGTCCATTTGACTCAAAAGTTCCTTGGCATGTATATAATGTGGGTCAAACCCTTGACCTCCAGATTTTTGTTTTTTAGCTTCAACACAGTATTATTGCACAATGCATCATATGCCTAATCTAGCTCAAGATTCCCTAATTATAGAATAGAGAAATGATAAAAATGAATTGATGTCATGTATGAGAAGAATCTTAGTTTGGTCTTCAATCCTTGAATACTTAGCTATCACTAACTAACCATGCTTGGTTGATTCAGTGACTTGGTTGAGTCTAATCATGCTCGGTTAGGTCTAAGAAGTGACTCAGTTTGGTCCAACAACTTAGTTAGGCCAAAGAAGTGACTTAGTTAGAACTAACAACTCAGTCTAGTCTACGAATTTACTTCTATCCAATTTCATATAATATTTTGGTTTAGATGTTCATGCTTGGATGATTGGAATTGATGTATAATATGAGTTTTATCATAGCTATAGTGGTCTTCTTTCCCATTCAATAAGAGATAATTGAATCACCCAATCCATTGTCTTGGGTGTCAATAGCACCATTGCTTTCATTTGAATTCTTTAGAGATTTCCTCACCCATTGATACTTCATTTGAATCCTTATATTGTTAGCCTTTAGATTCTTTTTATCTTCAACTTTATCTATATTCATGAATTTTTTTCTAGATCACCAAGTTCTTTACATTCATAGCATCTTTGGTAGGATTTCTCTTTTTGAGATGAATCTTCATGGAATTAGCTCCTATATGTGCAAATTATCCACATTAATAATATTTGTACCAAGTGTTGTAGTCCTAGCCAAAGATTGCTATAGCAAGTTGTTGAGTAGGATTCTAATTATTGGTTCTCCACTCTAAATATTGATGGCCTTGTTTGTTTCATGTAAAAAAATTTACTTCAAACTTCATTTTCTTTATGCATTCACTTGCCCTCTATCCATGTTTTTTATAGCTATAATGTTTCTAATTAAATTTTGACTTTCCATCACTTCAACATTTGTTAGAAATATGTGATGTTCTCCCACAATGATTGCAACTAGGTCTATTATTATTTTGAGCTCCTTGCTATGATGACTCTCCTTGTTCAATGTATCCCAATCCTACTTTCCCTTTATGTAATTTCTAAGAAATTTTAGCTAACTCATCAATGCTTTCTTGTGATGTTATCATTCTTTCATAGATTTCTCTTTCTTCTCTAAGATCATTCCTAATTATTTCATTTTCTATCCTTAAATTGATGACTTCTTGATTTGCACCGTTCAACTAGTTTTCCATATCTTGCTGACGTAGTGAAAGTTTGTGGATTTAATTGTCCTTTACTTATCTTGGTCTTCAATAGTGTTTTGTCTTATTCTACCATATTTCTATCATTTTACCCTTGGTTCTTTTGCTCCATGACTTCACATATCCTAACTGAATGAATCTTATGTCATATTTTTAGTTTTCTAACTTGTTCTCAAAGAGTAAGGTTCCTGTCATGTAGATTTTCTACACTTGCATTTTATTCATCTAAACTTTTCCCTTTGGAAATATCTTCAATTCTTTCTTCTATGTAGCGATTGTCATTCATATTTTTTGTTAATTATTTTCTTCTTTCCACAAATTGAGAGAGTTGCTCCTTGAGTTTCTTGATTTGTTCCATGGTCACATGTAGATCCAACTTTTAATTCTCAATGGATTTCTCTAGCCTACATACTTCCATTGTTTCTCATCTTTACTCTCAAGCTACTAAACTTTATGATATAAGAACCTTGCTTTGATACCAATTGTTGGAAATGTAGTGCAAACTAGATAATAGAGGGGGCAGGGGGCAGGGTATAATATAGTAGTAAATTTGCATATTTGGACTAATTTGAGGTTTTTCTAGTGTTATTTTTGGTGATTTGTAAACCCTTCCATGGTTTTCCTAGTTGCCAAGGTTTGTTGGGTTTACTTGGTTTCCTAGCATTGTCGGGTTTAGTAATTTCCAAGGCAAACTTTACATTTGAGCATTTTGCTAGCAGTATTCACCTTTCATGTAGACAACAAGGTAACGCTAATCATGTAATGTTCACCAAGTTTCAAGTTTCCTTTTCATGCAGTATGGGGGAAGTTTCACCTTATGCTAAGTGGAGGAGTCGACTTGTTTTGCCAACACACTTTCATTTTCCTATGGAGGAGTAGTCTCATTTAGCATGGTAAATTTGTAATTGATTTTTATAAATGCAAATTTGCCCAAGCAATGAGACATTCACTAGATACTACTAGCACTCCATCAAATTTCTGGCAGTGCAAGATACATTATGGGCACAACTTAGACTCTAGAGATAGCTTCCACAAGTGGTGGTATGTGCTGTAAAATACTCTCCTTGGGTTTATCTTAGTTATCTAGTTTAATTTAATAAGAATCTTATCTAAAGTTTCCTTCCGTATCTCATTTTTATTAGATTTTTTTCAAAAAATGGACACAATGCTACAAGTTGGTGGTGATGTTAATTGTTTTTAAAGCTTGCATGCATGGATATTGACCACCTTTATTTCCTTTGCCACGGAATGTCAATTCACCAACTATTGAAAATCAAATTTGAAATTTAACTTTTTCTCTTTAAGCTTCAATTCCTAGTCTAAAAGTAATACTTCTTATTCTAAGGGAAGTAAATAGATTGTCAGTGGATTGAGATGTCAGGGGAGGGTGAGTCTCTAACTAATATTGCTCAATCTTAGGGAAGTGAAATTTAAGGGGTTTTCAATGAAAGACTACATGTTGACAAGGGTAAGACCCCCAAGGGTAGTGAAGGGATTAATCTTACATCAAAATTCCCAAAACATGGAGATACTACCATAAAGGATTTCTTTGGAATTGCCAATGTTTCTAGTCCACCAACTTGTGCAATTACAACTGTAGAAGGAAATCACAATACCTCA
The DNA here is from genome assembly GCA_028749045.1 of Cupressus sempervirens. NCBI lineage: Eukaryota > Viridiplantae > Streptophyta > Pinopsida > Cupressales > Cupressaceae > Cupressus > Cupressus sempervirens. Next base: position 207,751,754 of record CM053784.1, read on the forward strand.
CCACCACTAGAAGATCAAGTTGTTATTCAATTAAATGAAAATGCATCAAATGAGGATAACAATGTTTGAACAAAAAAATATGTTGTAATAGAAGATAATATTGATTTTGGTAGGAAGAAAAGAAAAAGGAATTTAAAAATTGGGCAGGAGTGGGAAATGAAAAGGACTTTCTAGGTTGATTAGGTAGGAAAGTACTGGTTTATTGAACCAATCACAAACAATGATGAACCACCAATAGAATGTAGGTGTATGATTTGTACCTAGAAAACTAAAAGAGAGAAAAAGTTGTAGCTAAAGCTCAACACTATAGAAAATCATATTGGTAAGGTTTATGAAAAAAAAATCATAGATGGAAGGGAAGTAGCAATAGTGAGATGGAAATCAAAGGAAGAATGCCTTCATGTTAAGTATGTCATAGAATATGAAGAGCATTTCAAGAAAATAGAAATAATTGGTAGTGGTAGTAGTGGTAATCCAATCAAGGATGGGTTTCAACATCCAGCCAATAATGCAAACTTGGCAAAGACCATTTATATGAATGTTATTTTTCATATTCTATCTAGAGGGTGTCCTATCAGAGAATTTTTAGAATATAGTAATTTATTATCTTTTTTAAGAGTTCTTCACTATCCTATGTCACATTGGTTAATATATGCTGGATGGGAAATGGTAAGTTTTCTTATTGAGGTGGAAAAGCAAAATGTATAGGAGAGAGTAAAAGAATCCAAGTTCATTTCATTATCTTTAGATAAAGTCACTATGGTAGATAACACTGCTTGGGTCTATATGCATGTGTATACTATAAAAGATCATGTTCATCGAGCTAATCTACTTTGTATTCCTAAAATGATGGCCAATTCAGCTGCAAAAAAATAATATTTAGAAGTTAAGAAAGATTTGAATAAAACTGTTGGTATGGATGACTTGAGAATTGCAAAGAAGTTAGTGTGTGTTGAAGCTGATGGAGCTGCAATAATACAAGGGAAAAGGACTAGTCTTTGTGCAAGATTACAAACTAGTATTGTAGCTTACATGCTTGGCATACAAAACATGGCCCATTGAATGAATTTAGCATATAAGATTGTAAGCAGTTGTCCTACAGTGTCAAAAGTTGAAGATCTAATCCATGAGCTCCACTCCTACTTTTGTAGAAGTTCTAAATGTTTTGTAGAATTTAAGATTTTTCTAAGGGAGTTATAGTAGGAAATAGGATTCTCAAGGATGTTGAGATCAGATCGATATGTTTGCACGGACCAATAGAATGAGTTCTAGTAGAATATCAATCCTTTATTAGAATTCTATATGAGCAATGTCTTATAGTAGACAAAGCTCTTGATTTGTTGAATAAGTTAAGTGATATAGAGGACCTGTTAACTTTAGCCAGTCTTCGCCCCATGCTGTATTTAATGAAAAAACTTGTTAAGAAAGCCCAAGATAGAACTATGTATATTCATGAGTATACTGATTTACATAAAATGACATGCATGGCTCTAAATTCTTTGTATTCAAATCTCTTAGGTCATAGCCCATTTTTTTCAAGGTGGGAGATAATTATAGATTTGAATATGCTGAAATTTTTTTATGATTCAATGAAAAAAAAATCAGCTATTTTTGTTTGTGAAAGGCTTTGAAATATCAATGCACCAATTTGAAACAACCAAGAGAGGCAGAGTACTACCAGTCAGAAAGGATGATTTTGACAAGATTATTAAATTTGTTAGTGAAAATGTGATGTCTATTTCCTACCAACTTTCAAGTGAGATTCATGAAAGATTCCCTCGAGAAGAAATTCTTGAAGCCATGAGTTGTGTGTTTCCACAATTTTGGAAACACTTTAGACATAATCCGAGTGATACAAAGTTGTTTTGTAATAAACTTGATGAATTGATAACATAGTTTTCAAAGCATATAGATTGCAATGGAAAACTAATACAAGGAATCTTAGATTAAAGTAATCTTAAAAAATAATGTTAACTTTTTTGCATTGTGTATGAAACACCAAATGAAAAAATTTGAGAATCCATTCAATCCTAGTGTAGTAACAAGGCTCTCAGAAAGGATAAGTCAGAGTAAATTATTTCATACTTCAATATTAGAATATTTCAAACTTGTTGATTTATGTCAAATAATGATATTAGGGTCAGTGGAAGCTGAGAGAGTTTACAGTGCATTGGGATTTTTGAAATCAAATTTTAGAAACAAACTAAACAAGAATTTGAAAACGTGCTTGAGGTTTTTTTTAACTCAATACAATGTTAGAGATTTTCCTTATGATAGGTCATTGGCCATTTAGAATTCCATGCATGAAAGACAAGGCCTTTGCAACACTTCAAAAGATGGTGGTGCTACTATTAATTTCAACATAAATGATGAATTTAGGTCTCAAAGTTAGAATGAAGATGAATATTTTATGGATTTTGAATATCTAATTTAGAATGAAGAGGAACCTATTAGTACTAGTCAGTTTCAAGATCTGGAGTCCATATGGTATATAGAAGCATCGCGTTTGAGACCAAGTCAATGAACTGAATCATGATTTAGCAATCTAGCATTCATTTCTAAGGAATTTATATCATACTCTACTTTAGTTGTTCTATATTCAGTCATATTACAATTAAAATTTAAAAAAATTGAGTTCATGATTTTTGTTACCCTATTGTTGACAATTTTATTTTTGTATCTTTGTCTTGATCTGAGTTCAAGATTTTTCTTACTCTATTGTTGACATTATGTTATTTTTGTATCTTTCTCTTGATTTATTTGTTTGATAAAAAAAAAAAAGATAAGAGAGATGTGTGCAAAGGCCATAATATCAACTCAGAATATGACACTTTTCATTAACATTAACATCATAGAGAACTACTGACTACAAAACATAATGGAAATACATAGAGTTGGAACAATCTATGCCTTAAAGAAAATTATACTTAATATGAAAAATAACAATAGATCAGACCATTTCTAAGCCTTGGGAACTCATATTTATATAAATTGAGTTGCAACAAGCTTCAAGCTTAGAAAGGTTACATCATTACACAAGACAAAAGATAACAACATTTAAGATAATCGTTATAATTTGTTGAAATATTTTCTAACATCTTTTAATAGAAAAAGGGGAAACAATTACAAAATGTTACAAGTACCAAGTGATCATTAAGCCTGTCTTCTAGTTCTAACTAATACATTACCCATAGTGAATGTTCTACAAAAGGTAAGCTAATCTATTATGATGAACAACTTCTCTTTGATTTTCTTCTACAATACTTGTCCTCCAATTGATTCCTCAGGGCCACCATCTTTTGTGCTAATCATCTTCTACTAAAGGGATTGCCTTGATATCTTCTATAACCTTCTAGATGGCAATATGTGTATCCACAACAGACCACACTATATTTCTAATTGTCTCTAATTCACTAATGTTGTCAGTCCATTTTGCATCTGTGATGGCTTTACCCTCTCTATTAATTTTGTTCATACCTACTTCAAATTTGTATGTGATATCAATCATATCATATACAACTTAAGCACTTGATTCACCCCTTCAAAGAGCTAGAAAACTTGGATAGTCTAATATTAGATTAAAAAATTTAGACCACTCCTGCCAAGATTTGACATACCCTTCCTTGTTCAAAATTGTTGGAATGTAATCTAGGGTACCCAATGCTATGCTTTTCATTTTTTCCCTTATTTCTTGGATCTTACCATTAAAGAATGAATTCATTTCTTTAAGTTGATTTATCATTTTCCTTATAGAAACAATGATCTCCTTAGGTATTTCCTTTTTCTATGTGAGTAAAGGAACTAATCTATCAAAGAATTGAATGTATGCCCCCCACTAGAAAAATAATGGAGATAATAGTGATAAAGCCTCAGAGCATTGGTATTCATTGTTAGAGTAAATAATTAATTAATTATTAATTATTTATTCTATTACTTAAGCTTACTTAGGTAAATGTATTTATTTAATATTTTTTATTTAATGCATGTAGTGGTTAGTTGTTGACAACACGGGAGTCTGTTCCCTTCTAGCATGTTCCACCTTTTTGTGGATGCTTGGTTGTCAACCTTATCTTCTACCACCTTTTAGCTTGTTCTACAAACTTCCATGAGCTCTTTATATTCAGGCGCCCTCATTGTATTTTTAGAACATCACATCACTTCTTGTATATTGTAAATACATTTTCTCTTGTGTTTGCATATGTGGTCTCTCATGTCCATTTAGGGTTTTTCCCTTGCTCCATGCTCTTCCTCTCCTTGACTTCTCTTTAATAGGTTCTCGCATGTAGGTGATCTTGGGCATCTTTGGAGTTGGCTTTCATCAACTCCAACATGGTATCAAAGCCTTCTTGTTGCAGCTTTGTTGAAAAATTTTGAAGTCGTGATTTGAGGTCACAAACCCTAGTTTGTTTGTGCATTTTTTCTTCAAATCAAGGGATCCATGAATTTTTGGAGTACTTTTAGCACAAAAAGAGATCACCATTGGATCCGAAAGGCTATTTGTAGTCAGGATTCATGTAAAACTTTTCATTTTTGGAGACAGAACTTTGGGAAGAAAAATTTTTTTACTCCAGGCACTACCGTATAGACTGTACGAATGATTTACAGTTTTAAAAATTAAAGAAAAGAGCACAGGTCACACCACCATGGCACAGCCTAGTGGCCACTATGGAGCTACTTGTGCCCCACTCACAAGTAGCCACAAATGGGCTACACTACCCTTGCCATGCCTGGCCTCCCTCGTCGCCTGCAAGCCACTACTTCTAGTGGTGCCTCTAGACTGCACCACCTTTGCTTCTGTTCACGTTGCTCTGTCGAGGTTTCATAGCTCCAGGATCGCTTTGAAATCACCTACTTCATCAACGATAGCTCATAGCACTAGTTAGTAGCTTGCATGTTAGTTTTTAACACTTAGCACCGTGTGAAGGTGACATGTGGCCAACATGCTACATGGCATCTTGCCATGTGGCCACTACCACATCACCTGCCACATCACCTTTTTGCCACGTGGCTACCATGTGGACTTGCCATGTGGAACCCTCTTTTTTTTGTTGTGACATGCCGTAAGAAGTCAAATTTAAGCTACTAAATTGATGACATCAGCATGACATCATTGCATCAACCAACCTTGCACATCTCCAGGGTCACTTTTGGACCTACTATTGGTTTTTTGACCATAACTTGAGTATACAGACATATTTTTCCGATCCAAAAGAAGTACTAGAAAGCTAGTTCTGGGGCAAAGATTTTGGCATAGGTATTTTTAGTTTTGATGTATTTTTGTTTCCCTTTTTTAAGTTGAAGTCTGAAGTCCTTTTTTTGACTCCGACAGGCATATCTTTTGCATCCCATGCCTGTTTTTTGAAAACTTTATATTTTTGGAAAGCTGGCTCTGTCACCTTTTTAGAAATGTAGTCCTTTTTTTAACTTTTTGGCCCATGCTCTGTCTATCATAGTTTTGGCATTTTTTCTATATGGTGGATATCTTGAGTGTTTTAGGGTCGAGGATCATTTTCCTAGCATGGTTTCCTTTGTTTTGAGCTATACTTTGTTTTGTTGTAGCTTGATTTCAATTTTGATTATTGTAGCTATCATTTTGGAGCACTTTTTTATATTGCATTGAGATAAAGTGCCACTTTTGCATTCCAGGGGTCATGAACGTTATTTTGAGTTAGTTGTACATGCACTATTTTCATAAAGCACCATGGGGGGGATAGTTGTTTGCTATTTTAGGCCTTCTCCCTTTGTCAAGTGAGTTTCCCTTCCATGACATTAGCCCATGTAGCATCGATTTGACCATGTCTTTATAGGTGTTTGTACCTCTTTCCTCTCTTGTCATTCTTTGTTCATCTGCAGGAGACTTTGGCCCACCTTCTTAGTTGCCTATCATCACACCCCATCTGCATTAAGGGGGGTTTATGTTGTTGTTCTAATGCATCCATGGTTTGATGGTTCTATAGTGTGAACTATGAATTTAGTGGTTGATACTATGTACAAGGTGATTGTAGTGTCTGGCTACCTATGCATTTCGGTGAGATGGATCATCTACCATATAGACATGCTCGGTTCGTGCCTTCTTCTTCCATGGACGTTCTTTAGATCAGCAATTTTTTCTTCAATTTGATAGATTTGTAGCTTCTTCATACTTCAGTGATGCTTCTTCATGATCACTCCTTGTTTCTATTTTAGGGGACATTTCCCTAGTTGGAGGCTTCTTCAGTTCTTCACTAGGTTACCTCTTTTTGGGGGAGGGTTTTTCCCACTTGGTTTTCTCTCTTTCCCCATTTACAGAGGTTGCATTTCATTGCATTGTTCTTGGGTACTTAACATGGCCTTATTGTTAGGACCCATTTTTCATTTCATCTTAATTTTGTGAGCTTAAGACATTTCCCTAAGTTGCACTTAAGGGGGGGTGATAGAGTAAATAATTAATTATTTATTAATTATTTATTCTATTACTTAAGCTTACTTAGATAAATGCATTTATTTAATATTTTGTATTTAATGCATGTAGTGGTTAGTTGTTGACAACATGGGAGTCTGTTCCCTTCTAGCATGTTCCACCTTTTTGTGGATGATTGGTTGTCAACCTTATCTTCTACCACCTTCTAGCTTGTTCTACAAGTTTCCATGAGCTCTTTATATTTGGGCTCCCTCATTGTATTTTTAGAACATCACATCACTTCTTGTATATTGTAAATACATTTTCTCTTGTGTTTGCATATGTGGTCTCTCATGTCCATTTAGGGTTTTTCCCTTGCTCCATGCTCTTCCTCTCCTTGGCTTCTCTTTAATAGCTTCTCACATGCAGGTGATCTTGGGCATCTTTGGAGTTGGCTTTCATGAACTCCAACATTCATTACTCTATCGAGTATTGTACATACTATGTACATTTACATAGACTCTGTTTAGAGTAGTGATTCTATGAATCAAAAAATGTTTCATTGTCCTAATCTCTATATCCTTGCTAATCTCAAACTCATCCACATCCATATGTGTTACTAGATGTGGTTCTTCTACTATCTAGTTAGTTTGAATATTTTGGTCTTTTACCTCCCTTACTAAACTTTCTTCTCATTTGAAATCTTCATTCTCCTTTTTTGATTACTCCAAAGTATTCTATAGAATATATGTTCTTTTCATTTTCTCTTCATACTTCTTCCTGGCATCAAGGTACTTTTCATATGTCTGCACTAGTTGTTCTTAAAGAATATCAATCTTATTCTTGCCTTGCATAGCAGCAATGGCTTGGAGATTGTAAATTTGATCTAAAGAAGTTGAATATGCATTCCAATAAATTGCATTACCTATTGCTGTGTTTTTAATTTCCATCAGAGTAGGCTTCTGTGATCTTAGAGCTATACTCCAAATAGCCATTTTCTTACTATCTATATTAAATCCTACCCCCTGCAACTCACCAAATGGATTAATCTCCTCATAAGATATTGATTTTTCTTGTATCCTCATTTGATCAAGAAAGAATGGTGAACTAATATCCCATCCTATGAAAACTATCATACCACTCCTTTGTACCAATTCCCTAGCCTCCTCTATAGTGAAGCTTTCACTTTAGGATCATAGGATAGAACTTTTGCACCATTTTAGACATCGTTTCATCTGTGTCTCTAGGTTTTACATGAAAAGAAATTTAATTCTATTTTAGTTTATACAAAAAGCTTTTGAATTCTTTAGTCTTGATAAAATCATCATCCTTCATGAATTCTTGAGACTGTATAATTCTGTCATCTAGCATCATGGACTGCAGTTCTAAACTATTGGGCCTCCTCTCATCTTAAGTAGCTTGATCAATTAAGAACTTCTGTCTGGCATCATCAAAATACCCAATTCCTTTTGGAAGCACTTGGAATCCTTTCTCTCTAGCCTTTTCCAAAACCTCAATCATTTTTTTTTTCTTCTTGCCCCTTTTGTTCCAGTCTAAAGAACTAGGCTAATCTTCTTCATCACTAATTTCCAGTACAACATCTGCCTCTAGAGAAGAACCATTTTCCCTATCTCTATAATTTTAAGGAGCTTAAGCCATAATGTTATCAAACTCCTTAATACACTTATCAATTTTTTAAAAATAGGGTAAATTAGAATAGAATTCCTGGAAACTAGGTTCTACTTTCTTCATTTCTTCTTCTGCTAAGAGAATTTCTCTCCAGTTTTGCATCCTATTAGCACAAACTTCTTCATCCAATTTATCCCTAATGACATCCTCATCCCAAATTTTCCTTCTAGTGACCACATTATAACCCCTCATTTCTTTAAGAGCACTTCTAACAATGTTATATGGGTCATAAACCCTAGTGGGGGTAGTAGGGAAATCTAATTCTCTTAGGAAGGCATCAACTTCCTCAATGGCCTCTTTACCAATTTCAAAATCCCCTACTTTGAAATTTCTACACAAAAAAGACCTATTTTTGATGGTTGGACCTAGATATTCTCTAGTCACGAATAACAACTGCCAAAAAATTTCCACTACACCCACCCTTTCTAGGACATATCTCGGCAAGAAATGAGGGGGTTGGGAACAACCAAAAATTCTAATCAATGTACATTTTTCTAACAAAAAGGACCTAATCCAATAATGATCAATTGGTCCTTCATCATCAAAACACATAGTTTTTCTAACAATCTTCCTAATTAACCTAGGTAATTTTTCCAATTTTGAACCTAACATTTTATGAATAGTTGCAAAAATATCATTATAAAAAGAGAGGGAATTAGAAAAATAGTACAACCTCTTCCATAATCTTGTCTATGTTTGAATAGGAAATGCCTCTCCAAATTCATCCAAAGCTTCAACGAAATTGGAATCCACATGGCCCACATTGTAGAAGAGGATGAGATGCATAAGCAACAAGTAATATAGAAATTTGAAATTGCCAAGCTCACCTTGCTGAGCTATCACCATCTCCTAATGAATACTATCAACAATGAATGTTCTAAAATCATACCCCACATTAGTATGTGGGTCCTGATTGTCTAGAGGTATAACACACAATGTTGGGGAGGCATCCATAGATCCATCTACTCCTAATACTTTGTTCAACCTAAAAACTATTTTCTAAAAGTATGAACAAAAATATGAAAAGGGTATAAAATTAGTAATCTTTTTCAAGAATTCTCCTTTCATCTTGTTTTCCCTTGAGATATGTTGTAACATTACTTGTTTTGTATAGAAACCTTTCTATCTCTGAAATGCTACTTCCAATTTTTCCAAGACAATAGGAACTGACATGGGACCCTACAAATCAAATGCTTCAGCAAAAGCATCCTTACTTAATGTATAGAGAATGCTCATATCCTTTCTATGAAGTGACCAAGTGGTTGGATTATATACATTTTCCAATGCCTTGATAAGGTCAACATCCATGTATACCTCTAGCATTATCAACTTCCCTAGGTTCTTCATCCATGGATTTGAGACGAGAACCTTGTGCATTGTATTCTTGTAAAAGTACTAGAACAATTCAATTCCATTGGTGTCCAGTACTTGAGCATCTCTAGAGAAGCTGTAAGGGTCTCTAAATGTGTGGAAACTAGTACTTTGACCATTGGAAGATTTAGGGATAATCTTCAACCATTCTTCTATACATTTGGTAGACAATGAAACCTTGCTACCCTCTGTAGTACCCTTCTTTACTAATGATTCTACTTCTACCATTCTAATCTTACCACAAATTCTTTTTGCTCTTTTACCTCTAGATATTTGAGAATTCAATTTTTCTTGTAAACCTTTTGCTTCAATAACTGGTACTTGAATAATCCTTGGATGTTTAGCTTATAGTAGTACTAGTTTTATGTAACTTAGTAATGACGTTAATGGCTTCAAAAGCATGCATGTGCATGGATATCGATGAATAGTAAGTACCACCTTTATTTCATTTTCTTCAGAATGTCAACTCAAAAACTATCAAGAATTAGATTTTAAAACATGTTCTTTTGTCCTTTCAAGTTTTAAATTCTTATGAGTTGCAAAGCCCTTCTTTCTATGCTCTGTCACAAGCAGTTTAACTTAACCTTGGATTCTCCTCATGAAACTGTGAAACAGTTTCTTTTCTTTTCTTAGGCTATCGCAACCATTAAATCAAACATTCACTTTACCCTTACGATCCTACAATAAGCCTTATATCCTCTTCCCTTACAACATTGCAACCTTCTCTTTACTTAGGACTTTAACCATTGCAAGGTGGAAAACATAGGTTATTGTGGTCTCTCGACATCCTTTTAACCCTCTTGTTTTATCCTTGCAATGTTGTGGCAATGGCCAATTAGATCCCCTTTCTATCATAGCTTTGAAACTTAAACATTTCACATTGTAGTTTCATAGCTGTCAAAACCCATTTCCTTCTAACTAGTGTGAAGTGGCAAAGATAACTTCATCTTAACTTTTCACAGCTTCATAGCATGACCATATCTTTCTATTGGAACCTTGAAACATGAAAATCCCTACCATCATGGTCCCGTGGCTTTCGGAAGTCTTTTCCCTTTAACTACTATGAACATGCAAAAGCTACCTAAATTAACATTTCACTATCTCACAACCAATAGACAAACTACCTGGGAAAAACCTCTGATTAAGTGATCTCCCTTTTTCACAACTTCACAACATTAAAGTTCACCATCATTTAACTGTCGATGCCATGAAATCTTCTTTTTGCAAAGTCACAAAATTAACTCCTCCATTAACTTCTCAACTAGTGATGATGCAATCTCTGCCATCCTCATGGTTTTGCAACATACAAACTATTAATTTTCACTTTGACAGTGACATTGCGATAAACTTATTAAAGCCTTTCTCACAATTTTGCAATTTTCAACTTCAAACTGATGAAACCCTTTGTGAACCTTTGATGCCATTGAATTTTCTAATGTATATATTTTCCATCTAATACAATGAAATGATTAGGCCAAAAAATTAAAATTTTACTATGATTTTTATTTTTTGTTCTCCAATGTATATATTTCTTGTGGTTTTAAAATAACACAATTCACCTAGATTTTACACATTGTTTGAGAGACTATGAATGAATCACCAATGGAGATTATTATTTTTTCTATGTAAACCATTTTTTTGCCACAAAAATAATTTTTTTTTGTCAGGTGTTTTACACCTTTCACCAATTTTTTACACCTTTTCTAAAGGAGGGGTTTCTTAAAGTATACCCTACTATGGGGGTGAATTAGGAACCACTTAAATTTATACTACTAAACCAATTTTTTAATTTTTCTAATCTAATTCCATGCATGAAACTAAAATAGTGAAGTAATAACATCATAACACAATATTGGTAACCTAGAAACCCTCCAAGTAGATGGTAAAACTAGGGTGAGAATGACACCCAAAATGCTTCACTACTAGTTATTAAAGTTGGCTTGCTAAGGATTAAAAATGATCACTTTTGATGATCTAACTTGGTTAAGAGAAATAAGGACTACTAGGTCAACCTTATGGGAGGATTTATACAATATAGTTAAGTATATAATATGTTAGGAGTTTCTACAAGGGATTGTACTTGATTATTTAAAGATTTGGGACTGATGCACCTGTTAGGATGAATTAGTGGATTCATCTCTAAAATAAATCTCTAATTTCTAATAAATATCCTTTGAAACAAACTTATCATCTAACTATGCTAGATGAGTATCTTCCTTTGCAATTCTTGTAGCCCAAACAATATGCTCTTTCATATTTACTAATGTTATTCAATTATAACTTTTACATATTATTTATTTCAATAAGAAAAATACTCTATAATTATATCGATCCAAATAATTTCATCAAAGGTTGGCCACAACATAACAAATTCAAAAAAAATTTGCCAACTTGGCTAACTTTGGCACTCGACTAATATCAGATGCTTGGTTGATGTTGATCACTTGGTAGATACTACTCAATTTTTTTGCATTGTCCTACCAACTTAATTATTACCTTGGAACAAAAATTCTATGTTGACTCGGTACACACTATATAGCATGGTACACACTGTCAAATTGGTTGATAGTACAACTAGATGTAAATTGTCAACCTGGTTGACATTGCAACTAAGTTGGCATTGCTTACTTCTTCCAAAATTAAAATAGTTTGTACATGGTTCCTTTGTGAGCTTAGTTAATAGTGAAAATTAGTAACTCAATTATTGTTATTTGTCCATTATGTCTAAGTATTTTTACACTAACTAACAATATATCTTGAAATGAGATTAATGTTAGGAAAAAAAATAAAATTGTCTAACTATTGGATAGCATTATTTCCAATTCGAAATAAATGTAACCTTATACTATTTAACCATGATAATTTTTCCCTTTTAAACTTGTGTACCTCTCTTATATATTTTTGGATCTTTTTCTTAAGTCCCTTGAAACTTCATCCTCCAAGTACTCAACCTTAATACTAATTATTATATAACTAAGAGGGTAGGGGGAGGGGGGTGAATTAGTTATATCTATCTATTCTATAGGTATTTAAAATATTTTAGTAACAATTGATACTTCATAAAATTTCATAACAAAAACTCACTAATCACATCCAACTTCTTAAATCAAACTTATAACAACTTTACTTTAAATTTTTCTCTCACTATTCTTACTTATACTAAGTATTAGAGAAATTACTTATGTTTCGCTAAGTTGTAGAACTAAAAGAATAAAATGAAAAAAAACTTTTTAGTGCATAAGCATTTAGACATTTAACACATATATTTAACATGAAAGCCTTCTAAATGGAAAAGCCACCTCTGAACTAGAAACCCTAATATTTCACTCTTTTGAGGTGATCTCCTCTAGGAGCTATCCTTATTAAAGGTTACATGGTACACTTTAAGTGTGACCTACTTAGAGGATTTTAACCAAACATCTTCTAGACCATATTACTCCTTAACATTTATAAGGAGTGGCATGCTCTAAAGAACTTACTATTGGACTAACTACCAACATTCCCCTTTGAGATTCATAACATGGCCTAACTACGTCCTTTGTTATATAAGTCTAGTGTTGTATCAAGCATTAACAAGTTGATCTTTTGGTACAACAAAAACTCTAGCTTCTAACAAGTGGCATCAGTGCTTTATCACAGGTTTGAATCTCCTCGGGTAACACTAAGGGGGGATTTTTGGACTAACAACCAATGTTCCCCTTCAAGATTCATGACATGGCTTAACTATCACCAGTGTTCTATAATTCTAGTAGTTGTATCAAGTATTAATAGGTCAATCTTTTGGTGACATGAAAACTCTAGTTTCTAACACTTACAAACATCACTAATCAATAATACCATATAGGATTAAAGAATCTTGATAGGTCCACCCAATTAAGATAATTTACCTATTTCAATCATAGGAAAGTAACAATCAAGTGATTTTCTAGGCATAGCACTACCTTGATTCTTTAGCTTTCTATTTTTCTCTATCTCTTCCTTCTAATCTCTATCTAGTTTATTCACACATTCACACTATTAATTAGCACTTCCTCTTGTTTGATCTTTTCACTTATTCTCTACTCAATTCACCTTTTCTCTTCTTCTTACTTCTTCACTTTTCATAATCAGCAATAATCAACACATCATTATAAAACAATCAACAACAAAAAATAGTCTTTTTCATATCCTTAAATGGGTAGCATTTCCATTCCAAACTCTTCCATATTTTTGTGTGTAATCATGATAGTAGATCCCAAATTTAATGAATATAGTCACTCAATAAATAGTTAAACCTTGAATTTTGTGGTCATCTCAATTCTGGAAAAGCTCCTTAATAAGATCTTTATTACATTTCTTAACCATAGATCTCATAACTAGCTTTGATTTATCCATTAAACATCTTGAACATTCTTAATTTTCATCAAAAGTTAGGTTCATCTTAATCTTCTCTTAACTACACAATTTTTCTCAAAACTTGTTGAACATTACAACTTTATCCAAGAAATATATCACTCTATTAGCACTAAAATTACTTAATTAACACTAATTGTTAACTGTTCTTTATGAGGCACTAGATGATAACTGTATTTACTCAGTTAATATTGCATTCCTTCTTTCATAGACTAAAATTTCTTGCATAGATATTATCTTCATAACATAATAATAGAAATTATACTATCATAGTCAAACTCATTCAATTACACACTGAATAATATATATTTCATGTGTTCAATCATCGCACTTTCTTTAAATTCTCTTCATCAATCAAATGATCTTGTATTACACTTAATTAGCATAATGTATAGCCAACTAGGGCTTGACACCAATGAGAACATAATGACTAATATGAACATAATTTTATATATAATAATAGCATTATCATTTGGGGCTACTAGAATATAGTTTCACAAACATCTCTTAAACTACAATCCAAGCTTCCTAACCTCTACACTACTTTAATCATAGGATACAACCAATTTCCTCTTTCACAATATTTTTTTACATAGTAGTATGCTACATCTCTTTACCAAATGAACTATAAATCATCCAATATTCAATAAAAATATAAGAAAACATATATGTAGCATTATACTTATCCATGAACTATTAGAATTAATCTTAGATAGAAACAATAGTTACATGCTTATATAACCAATATTAGAAAATAATATATTGCACATAAAATAATAAAAGAGACCAAGATTTAATGTGGTTCACCCAAGCCCTAGGCTACATCTATCATCCACCAAGAGCAAGTCCAATATTATTATGATCTAGTGATTACAACATAATTACAATCCATAATCCCTTACTACTCAATATCACCACAAGAACTAATTTTCACATCACACATTATGAAAAATCCTTAACCCTAAGTCTTTTTATACAAGATTTTTGTCACTAATAGAATTAGGGCTAGAATAATAGAAAAATAGTAGCCGACACCTTTTACAATATGAGGCCATTTTTGGCTTTGGGGGGCACTACACCCAAAAACACCTATGGAGGCATTATCCTTCAACCCCACCCTATACTGCAATAGGGAGCACACCTAGGGCACTTCCCTAGGACCCCATAGGGGTGCTACCCCTTGACCTAGTCTTGGGGGCACTACCCCCAAATCCCCACAAAAATAATTTTGAGAGAAATAGCACCAAATAAACCTCTAAGTCTGATTAGGCTCCACATCACAACAATCTCCCACTTGGAGACTAATCAAGCTCCACAACAAGAACCTCCCATTTGGAGACTTATCATAGAAATGATAATCTTGTAGCTCCCATTGGAATATTTCAAACTTCCATGGTCTTTTTTCTTCTTTTATTATGTTCATTCAAGAAGACCAATAGTTACAGCCATGGTAAACATATATGCTAGATTATCATTTGTATGTATCTTCTCCAGATTTAACTGCCCATCATCCAAAATTGACTAAATGAAATGGTCCCAAAACTAAATGTGTTTTGTCTTTGAATGCAAAGTAGAATTCTTTGTAATATGAATGACGCTCTGACTATCTATGAATAAATAGTTATCCCTTTGTAGATGTCCCAACTCTTCCATGAAGAACTGAATCCATATTCATCTCCTTGGTTGCCTCTATACCAGCAACATACTCTGCCTTTATAGTGGATAAATCATTAACCTTCTATAGTTGAGAAACCCAACTCATAGATGCCTAAGCAATAGTAAGTACATAAATTGTATTACTCCACTTGTTATCAATATAACCTTCCAATCTGAGTCGACATATCCTTGTAAATTAGTAGTAGAGCCCCCAAAATGTAGATGCTTACTGGATGTTCATCTCAGATATCTGAGAACCCATTTTACTACATTTCAATGTTTAATTCCTAGATCACTCATATACCTACTAACACTCCCACTACATGTGAAATATCTAACCTTGTACATATCATAGCATACATCAAGCTTCCTATAGCTAAAGAATTAGGTACCTTAGACATCTTGTCATTTTCTTCCTTCTTCTTGTGTCTTGGGAATCATCTCCTTAGTGAACTTCAAATGACCAAGTAAAGGTGTGTTGAGAGCTCTAGCAATCACCATAGAGAGATTTTGCAATACCTTCTCAACATAATCAGCTTGAGATAGTGTCAATTTCTTATTCTTCCCATCTCTACAAATCTTTATAACAAAGATTTATTTTTATGGCCCCAAATCCTTCATAGAAAATGCATGTGCTAACTATTCCTTTAACCCCTTAATGTGATCCATGTTAGACCCATTGATAACCATATCATCAACATAAAAATATAAAATAATGTTTCTACTATCATCGGACCTCTTAAAATAAACATAATGATATGAGTGACACCTACTATATCCATGCTCATGCATAAACTTGTCCAATTTTAGATACCATTTTTGAGGTTCTTTCTTCAAGCCATATAAAAATTTCTTCAATCTTCACACTAAGTCATCCTTACCCTTGACCTCAAATCCTTGTGGTTGTGCCATATATATCTCTTCATCCAAATCACCATGAAAGAAAGTTATTCTATCATCAAGCTACTCCAAATACAAATCTTTAGTAGCCACAACATTTAAAACAATGCAAATAGAAGTTGTTATAACAAGAAGAGAAAATATCTCATCAAAACCAATGCCCTTTTCCTATGCAAATCCTTTTACAACTAACTTGGCTTTAAATTGTTTCTCACCTCCATCCTCTTCTTTAAACCTATAAACCAATTTATTCTATAAAATCATTTAAATATCTATAGGTAACTTGCATAAATCCCATGTCATATTTTTTAGCAAAGAGTGTGTTTCTTCTTTCACTCTTGACTCTCGTTGAATCTTAGTATCCACCTACACAACTTCATCATCACATTTAGGTTCAATAGAATCTATTAGTAAAATAGAGTACAAAGAAGGAAAAAATATTTTTGGAGGTCTACTTAGCCTTGTTTACCATCTAACATTTACTGGAGCTGTGTGTGGTATTTTTTGTTGTGGTTGTTATAGATCATGAGGAATTGTTGGAACATCAACTTTTGGAGTATCATCTAGCATGTCATAATCATCTTCTTTCTTCTCATGTTGCTACAATTGATCTTTGTACTACACTTTCTCATTGAATAAGACATCCCTACTTCTTACATTCTATGATTTTGAAAATCCCAAAGCATATAACCAAATTCATTAATGTCATATCAAAAAAATATGCATTTGATTGAATTGGCTTCCAACTTAGTTATATATTCAGAATCTATATGAGAATTTTTCACAACTAAAGGTTTTGAGAAAAAAATAACTCACCTTCTTACTACTTGATGTTTCCTCTGCAATACCATAGCCCAAAGGAGTAGAGGGACCTCTATTAATCAAATATATAATAGTATTGATAGCCTCTACCCTCATGTTTAAGGGAAACCCTACACACAACCTCATCCTTTTTTCATAGTCCATTATAGTCTTTTTCATGTGTTCAACCACTCCATATTCTTGATGAGTCCTTGGAATAGTTTTTTGTCTATGAAAAACATTAGTGGAGAAATAGTCTTCAAATTCATGACTATAATACTCAACACCATTATCAAATTTGAGACATTTTAATTTCTTTTTAGACTTATTTTCAACCAATTATTTCCATTTCTTAAAAGTTTGAAATACATAAGGTATCTATCCAAGGAAGTAAACCCATACTTTTCTATTTGTGTCATTAATAAATGTATCATAATAATGGGAGCCACCAAGGGAAGATACCTGAGTTGGTCCCCATACATCTGTATGCACAAGCTCTAATATCTCACTTATATTTTCTTTCCCAGTCTTCACAAAACTCACTAAATTTTATTTTCCATATACACAACTTGCAAAGAAATCCATATTGACACATTTTAGACCTAGTAATTTTTTTTTGAATGAAGTACTTTCATACCTTTCTCACTCATGTGCCCAAGTTTTTTGTGCCACAACATTGTATTAGAATCTATAGCAACTATTTGTTCTCCCTCATAAACTACAACAACTATTCCTAAACATTTATTTTCTCTAAAACAATAAAAGGAGAAGGAACAATATGACCTATACAAAGATATCAGGTGCCTACTTTCACACCTTTTACTACTACAAGTGAACCTATTGAAATGTTCTAGTTTTCTTCATTTAAAGTAACTACACAACCCTCATCACCAAGTTTTCCTACTAAAATTAAAATCCTACTCAGCCTTGGAATATGTCTTACATCATGTAGTAGCCGATGATTCCCACTCTACAACTTAATCACAACTTTTCCCTTTTGAACAATCTAATAGAGTTCATTATCCCCCAAATAAACAAGCCCAAAATTCCCTTCAACATAAGCAATAAAATAACCTTAATGAGGTGTAGCATGAAATGGACCACCAGAATCTAAAACCCATGAAACCTCAAGAATTTCTAAGGACAAAAGAAAAACATCCTCTTTGTATTTGTTACTTACCACATTTGCCTTCTTGTTTCATT
This sequence comes from Cupressus sempervirens, assembly GCA_028749045.1. Lineage (NCBI taxonomy): Eukaryota > Viridiplantae > Streptophyta > Pinopsida > Cupressales > Cupressaceae > Cupressus > Cupressus sempervirens. Next base: position 207,770,145 of record CM053784.1, read on the forward strand.
TTGGTTTATCTCCTTCGTTGTTATTTTGAGTCTAGATCAATTTTTCTTCTGATGACCTATTTTACCATAGTACCAACAATCTCTTGGTCCTCTAGATTGAGACCTCTTCCCCTTTGAATTTCCTCTCAATTTCCCATGATTTCCATAATTATTTTCTCTCTCAGTCATTTTACCTCTACTTTGTATGTTCCAAGCACTTCTTGATGTAGATCTGCCTAAAAATTTCCTATCAGTTTCCTCACTCAAAATGACATTGATCACATTATCATATTTTTGGGTACTAGATCTAGAAATAGAATTACTCATAGCCATTATTAAGCCATTCCAACTTTTAGACAAAGAACACAAAATAAAGAGAGCGCTAATTTCTTCATCAAAATTGATACCCTCATAAGGTGACTAACTAGTAATATTATTAGACTCATTTAAGTGATCTACAATAGATCCACCTTCTACCATTTTTATATTAAATAAATGCTTCATGAGAAATACCTTATTTAAAGCAGAAGACTTTTCATACAATTTCACTATGGTTTTGATTGGCTCTTTTATCATCTTTTCTTTTGTAATGTTAAACTTCACTAATGGTGCCAAGCATAATCAAATGCTTCTAAGTGTCTTCCTATCTAAATTCTTCCAGTCCTAATCTATCATAGGTCCCTAGTTTTTAGTTTTTCCTTCCAATGGCTTCCATAAATCCTTCTAATAGAGATAGTCCTCCGTTTGCATTTTCCATAACTAAAAGTTCTACCTACTAAACTTGTCAAACCTTAGCTTACCTTCATCTTCCATCACTCCCACTAAATCATGAGACTCCTACTGAACTATCAAACATTCCTATAGAGTATAGTTAAAATGTAAATAAAAAATGGTGACATCTAGTAAAAAAAAAAAAGATGATCATCTAGCTCTGATATCACTTATTAGGATTAACCTCAGACATAAATAATATAGTGACATGAAAATATAACCAATATTAAAAAATAATTGATCACACATAGGAGAACATAAGAGATGAAGATTTAATGTGGTTCACCGGATCCCTAGGCTACATCCTCTAACAAAAAGTCCAATATTATTATGACCCAATGATTACAACCTAATTACAATCTATAATCCCTTACCACTCAATACCACTGCAAGAACCAATTTTTTGCATCACACATTATGAAAAATCCCTAACCCTAAGCCTTATTATAGAATATTTTTTCTACTTAAAAATTTAGGGCTAGAATAATAGAAAAATAGTAGCTAATTTTTATAATATAAGGTCATTTTTGGTGCCCTAGACACCAACCCTTGACCCCATCTTGAACCCTTGTAGAAATAATCTGGAGAGAAACTACACCAAATAAACGTCTAAATCTAATTAGGCTCCACATCACAACATGAACACAATCCTTAGCTCATATAGCTAACATATTTTGTGCCAATTCCTTTGTGATGTACAAAATCTATGGTGGTCATGAACTTTCAATTATATGTTTTCATAAATGCCAAAACATGTCCTTAATACAACACATCCAAGTTCCAACCATACAATGCATTAGAAACACATGATTATTACACTACAACTAGGTGATTCTATTACACTTTTTTTTGCAAAATTAAACATGTCTGAACTATCAAACAATAACAAACATGCTTGCATGACTTTTATTCTGAGCACACAAGATCAATATCTACCAATTTTTGATGAAAATTTTCAAACAAGTTGGTTGAAGTTGAATCCATTTGCATTGAAAGCCATAGTATTGATGCTCAAAGTAGCAAATAAGATACCTACTTACTTAAGCCAACATTCTCTTTTTTTCTTTGTCCAACTCTTCTTTGGTAGGTACTTCACTCTAAGGTGGAAGAATCTCCTATTGATGTATTTTATATTAAACTAGATAAATTCATAAGATCACTTAGTCCAAATCATCTTCTGTGTAAGAGTTCTTGAGTAGTATGTTGCTACACACTCTTTCAAGGATCACCCACATTACTTAAAATATTCCCTTTTAGTATTGATGGAAAAATATGATAAAAAATGTATGAATTCTAGAATTTTTTTTAATATACTCAAAATATTTGACTTCCCTAACAATCGCCTATGAAAATACATATTTTTGAATACCCTCAACATATAGAACCTATCAAATCTCTCAAACCCCTATTTTGTGTTAATAGATTTTTCTTAAGGTTTTCTATTGTTTCTCATCACATTTGAAATAGAAAGAAAATGTACTAATTTTCCAAATATTAGTCTAAAGTACTCCCACTTTGATGAGCATCCAAATTAAATTACCTACATTGGATCAAACTAGTCTCCAACCAAAAAAATAAATTCCAAATTCCAAAAGATAGTTGTACTTTAGAAATTATTGCAAAAAAGTCATGACTAGTGCTATCCAACTTGACCACTCTTGCCAAGGAGAAATACTAATCATCACATCCATATGTAAGAATTATATTTTGATTTTAGTGGAATAAAGTTATGTTCCATCATTTAACCTTTATTGGCCTAAGGCATTACTACAAGCATATGTCTAAGATAGTGAAAGGTGTCTTTAGTCACTGGATTAGTAAATATATCTTTGATTTTTTACTTTGTACTCACAATGTCCAATATGATCTCTTTGCAATTTTGTCTCTCATAAAATGATACTTAATAGAAATTTATTTCATTGGACAATGAAAAGTTAGATAATTTTACATACTCAATACCTATGTTATCAAAATGCATAATTGTGGGTTCTAAAAATTCAATACTAATTTCTTCAATATTTTCTTCATTTAAATAATAAGTTTACAACTTTTTGGTGCTAAAACATACTCTTCCTCTTCTATGAACTGTGAGATAAAATCATGTTTATTACTAAGCCAAGAAATAAATCCTCCACCAATAAATAATATAGCACCTCTTGTATTTTTTTATCATCAACATTACCTTCAAAATCAACATTGGTATATGCACATAATGTAAAATCATTAAATCTATCATATCATAACTAAAATTATGATGTTCTCTTCAAATATATGGATATTTTTTCATTACTACTAGATTTGTCTCTTTTGATCCCTCTACAAATCTCAAAACTATTTTGACTACATTTTCTTTGTGTTAGATTTTATTTTTAAGTAATACATTACACCAACCATAGATCTTTATGGGTAAGTACACAAATATGGGGGGGGGAAATGGGGGGTATAAGTTGCTAAATTTTTTTTTTTTTTTTGAAATTAAAAAAATCTAAAAATCAACAAGAAATTGAAGATATGATAAACATAAAACATGGATCCCTGTTAATCTAGTTTCCATACTAATATTTTTGGTAGATTGTGGATTTTTAAGGCCCTAAAAAAGGGGAGCACATTTGGTCATATTTTTGAATAAATTTTTTATTGTATCATGTGTGTGCTCCCCATAATTTTTTATTTTTAAAAATGTCTAGCAAGAATTTAGGTAATAGTAAGTAATTTATACCTATTTTTAAGGTAATTTTTTACTCTATATTAGATTTATTATGAATTTTCCAAGTGGAGTTGTAAGGAAACTTGCAAAAATGAATATAACCATTTCCACATAACTCGTAATAGATCTAAAATAAATAAGAAATTAAAATCCACATGCAAGAGAATACATGACATACCCACAAAAATGTGACACAAGATATACCCTAGAAAACCCTTATTGAGGAAAAACCTAGCCTCCAAAAGAATCCATCATCATGTATTTTTCAACAAAAAATATTATTGTAATACAACCATGGAATCCTTCAAAGCCATAGCCAATACCAAGTAATCCATGTGAACAAGCATGAATCCATACATCCCATGCCATGCTTCTAACCTTCAAAAATGCTCTCTTGGCTAACCTGCCAAGTCTTGTCTTGCTTGACTCTTTCCTTTTTCCCTTTTTCTTTTTCTCACTTGTCTCTACAACTACCCTTATGGTTGCTTATATAGTAGCAAGTCCAAGAAAACCACCAAGTGGTATTACATAAAACATGTGCTAAAACCATGTGCCGCCTAATGGATTGACCCCACATTTAATATTGAAAATTTAATTCTTTTCTCCAATATTAAATAATTATATCAAATATTATCAAAATATTACAATAAAACATGTCAAGAATATTGCATGGGAATCTTTCCATGTTGCACATCCATTTAGGTGTAATATTACATAATAAAATAAATTAATACAATATAAAAATATTATGTAATGTGTGCAACACCCATTATCTCAAAAATCTTCCACTTGTTCTATATAGTGTTGTATAGAATTGTTCAATTGTGTGTTGTCTTTGATGTCACACAAATGTCATATCATTCATCACATAATGTCTACCGAGCTCAGAAGGTCAGTAAGGCAAAGGATAGTGTCTACCGAGCTCAAAAGGTTAGCAAGGCAAATGAAAAAGTATACCGAGCTCAGACGGTTACCGAGCTCAGATGGTTAGCAAGTTAGAAGATAGAATCTCCTGAGCCTAGAAGGTTACTAAAGAAAACTTGCAGTATCTACTGAGTAAACAGTTCTTACTGAGCTCACAAAGTCATCAAAGGAAATTTGGCAGAAACGGTTCTTACCGAGCTCACTTGGTCATCAAAGGAAATGTGGCAGAAATAATTCTTACCGAGCTCACTTAGTCACCAAAGGAAAGGTGGAAGAAATAGTTCTTATCAAGCTCAGTCAGTCATCATAGAAAATTTTTGGAAGTAGTATTTACCGAGCATGGTCGGCCAGCAAAGGATTTTATTGTTTTATGAAATAACATATATTTGTTTAGAGTAATATTTATAGTCAACTGATGTATGGTTTATTGGTAAATGTAACATGTGAATTAGCCAACTTGACAATTTGAATGGTATAATTAAGAGGTCAAGTTGCAAATTCTAAGTGTGTGAGATGGAAGTGTGTGGAATTAATTTGATATGAGGACTGATTATTGTGGAAGCAAATTTGAAGAATGATCAAAGATCATTGAGGAATAGAAAATCTATATTTGATCAAGGAGGATCTAGTGATGTTGAATAGAGACCTATAGCCAAGATATTTAGTTGCATCTTGTTCATGTCAATTCATTGTTTTTTATAACCATTGTAGCAGTAATTTCAAATCTCTTAATAGAGTTGGTTTAACAACCATTTTGTAAATCCTCTAACAAGGTGACAATTCAATTGAATTGTTCTAAAGACATCTAGCAAGGCCACTCCTAACAGGGTGATTAAATCCTCTTACAGGGTCACACCTAACAGTGTGTATTGTAACCTTTAATAGGGTTGACTCCTAATAGAGCTCACTTCAGAAGAGTGAAAAATTGGTGACTAGTTACTTGGTGGTTTTTCCCATATTGGGTTTCCATGTTAAATCTGGTGTCTCTTGTGTTCATTTTATTTTTAGTTACATGCATGAATGCTTGAAGATAAGTAATATTTTATTTTACTAAGTTACAACATTTGTTTACCGTGTATCAATAGTAACTAGATCTTTAAGACATCTAAGGGATCTGTGGATTAATTTTTGTTAGAAATTAATTCAAACACCTCCCCCCCCCCTCACCCCCACCCCTCTTAGTTACTCTATCTTTATCCCAACAATTGGTATTAGAGCTTTTGGTGCTGAAAGGAAAAAGATTTCAAGGATCTAAGCTAAAGACTAGGATGTCTTACAAAAGGGAAATTCCAAGACTTAATAGGGATAACTTCTCAGCATGGCAAGGATTGATGAGGCTTCATCTGACTTCTATTGGTGATATAGGGCTAAAGTACCTTGATGAAAAATATGAAGAACCTTTTGGCACATTATCTTTCAATGATATTGCTAAAAAGAAGACTCACAACAACATGATGATAGATATAGCATCTACTCTAAGTTATGAAGAATTTGATGACATCAAGAATTGAAAAACTGCCTTTGAAATGTGGAACAAGCTTAAAGAGATCTATGGAGGAGATGATAATGTGAGAAGAGCCAAAGCAGAAAGTTTGAGAGGACAATTTGATCAAATGAGGATGAGAGAAGATGAAAACATTGCAAAGTATGTTGAAGGAGTTAAAGCATGTGTTAGTGCAATCAAAGCATCTGGAGGAGATATCAATGATGAGACAGTTATAAGTAAAGTTCTTAGAACTGTATTTTCCATTTATGTAATCAGAGTCTCTACAATTCAAGAAAGTATATGTGAGGCAAATCATAAAATAAACTTGGAGGCCATAGTTGGAAGATTGATTACATTTGAGCTAGACAACTATAAAAATTATGTTACAGTTGCCAAGAATGTTGAATTGGCATTTAAAGCAAAGATTTCACTCATAGAAAAAGGGAAAATGATGAAGGATTCACAATCATATAGTGATGAAGAATTGGAACAAAGTTTAGATAGTGATCTTGAAGTGGTTGAAGCTCTACTAGCAAGAAAATATTCAAGAGGCAAAGGGAAATACAAAGGTAAGGTTCCTCTAATCTACTTTTCTTGTGAAGAAATTGGACATATTGCTACTAAGTGCTCAAATAAGTAGAACAAGGATTAGAATAAGGGTCACAAGTACAATAGCAAGAAAGACTTCAAATTATTCGAGGATAAAGGTAAGAAAACATGTTGCATGGCTAAAGATTCTAATGATTTTGATAAAGAAGAAGAAGATGAAATTGTCTACATTGGTATGAAAGATGAGTCTGATAATGATGAAAAAATGACACTGATTTCTCATATGAGAAAAAATGATACATGGATCATAGGTAGTGGTTTTTCTCATCACATGACTAGTGATAAAACTAAGTTTGAATACTTTGAAGACTATGATGGTTGTAGTGTAAGATTTGGTAACAATGAACCTTGTTATATAAGAGGAAAAGGAAGAATCTCATTAACCAAAGAACTTGTATGTGATAATGCATATTGGGTAGAAGGACTAAAGATAACTTGTTGAGTGTGGCACATCTACTCAATAATGGATTCAAAGTAGAATTTATGCATGGAAAAGAAAGATTTCTAGATGGTAAAGGGAAGCTGATTGGAACAGGCACTCAAACAAAAGGTAACTTATTTTATCTTGAACTTGATGAATGTTCATGTTTCATTTCTCAAATTGAAGAAAATTGGTTATGCAATATAAGGTTGTGTCATTTAAAATTTGACAACTTAATAAAGATCAGTAAATTCAAGAAAGTAAGAGGTATTCCTAACATAAAGAAACTTGAGGTTGGTCTATGCAAGAATTGTCAAATTGGTAAAATGGGAAAGAATCATTTTAAAAGCAAGAACTATCATACTGAAGAAGTTCTAGAAATTGTGCATACTGATTTGTGTGGACCTATTGGCATTGAAAGTTATACTGGTGAAAAATTCTTTATTCTATTTGTTGATGATTATTCAAGAATGATGACCATCATGTACCTTAGAGAGAAATTAGAAGCATTGGAAAAGTTTAAATCATATTTGGCCATAGTGGAAAAGGAAACAAGCAAAAGATTGAAATGCTTAAGATCTAACAGAGGTGGTGAATTCATTTCACATGAGTTCAATAACTTTTTCATTGAAAGGGGAATCAAAAGATAGGTTTTAGCACCTAGAACTCCTGAACAAAATGGAATAGCAGAAAGAAGGAACAGATCTATCATGCATTGTGAAAAAATCTTAATGATTGAAAAAGGTATTGCTATCAACTACTGGAAGAAAGCTATCAGCACTATAGTTCATACCTTGAACCAAGTACAGCTGAAAAAGAACTCATTCACAAAACCCTATGAGTTGTGGTATGGCTACAAACCCAATGTAAGTTATCAAAAAGTATTTGGAAGCAAATTTTACATTTTGAAAGAATGTAAAAAAGGTAAATTTGATGTGAAAAGTGATGAAGGAATATTTTTGGGATACTCTTGCAAAAGCAAAGCATATAGATGTTTGAATGTATCTACTCACAAAGTCATAGAAAGTGCACATATGAAAGTTGATGAGTTTGCAAAAAGAATAGAAGAAGAAAGAAAAAAGAAACCTAAAGACTAAAAAAGATTTGTTTACATTGAACCTAATACAATGCCAAGTATACCTATTAATCAAAAATTCTCAACTCTAGAGTCTCGTTAACTGAGTTAGAAGAAGTTCAAATTGAGTTAGTACCTATTGAGCTGCAAGAACCCGAGTTGCAAATAGAAGCTACTGAGTTAGCATCCACCAAGCCCGAGAAACTAGAATCAGAACAAAAATTTGAGACACAAAAGGATAACAATGCAATTCATTCAAAAGGCAAGGAGCCCATATTAGCCAATTATATCAGTTGGCATCATGCATTAGATCAGATCATTGGATATAAATAAGAAGGAACAATGACAAGAAGTAAGTTGAAAGGCACTTGTTTACTTGCTGATTTTGAACCTAAAAATTTCAAAGATGCACTAGACAATGAAAGTTGGATTGAAGCTATGAATGAAGAGATAGAATAGATAGAGAAAACCAAAACATGAACTCTTGTACCTAGACCCAAAGAGAAGAATGTGATTGGAACAAAGTGGGTATTAAGAAACAAGTTAAATGAAGATGGTAAGGTGTTAAGGAACAAAGCTAGATTGGTATGCAAAGGATACTCACAAGAAGAAGGTATAGACTATGGAGAAACTTTTGCTCATGTTGCAAGATTGGAAGGTGTCAGAACCTTACTTGCATATCCTACATTTAAAGGGTTCAAAGTTTATCAGATGGATGTCAAGTCAACATTTCTCAATAACATATTGGATGAAGAGATTTACATTGAACAACTTGAAGATTTTTTTGATCTAGATAAGGACTTGGTCTAAAAATTGTATAAAGCATTATATGGTCTAAAACAAGCCCCTAGAGCATGGTATGAAAGATTGCATAACTATCTTATTCAGATTGGTTTCCAAAGAAAATAATGATAGCAATAGTTTGTACATAAAGGAAGGACCAGATAATAAGATTGTTTTGGCAGAAATATTTGTAGATGATACTTTGTTCATATGAAATGATGATCTTTGCAAAGAATTTTCAGAACAAATGAACAAATAATTTGAAATGTCAATGTTTGGAGAAATCAAATTCTTTTTTGGTCTTAAAATTCAATAGAGTAAGAATGGCATCTACATTACTCAATCTAAATACATCAAGGAGATACTAAAAAATTTTGGTATGGAAGACTAAAAACTAGATGGGACTCCTATGTGTACTAGATTAAAACTTACCAAGGATGATGAATCAAAGGAAGTCGATTAGACATTGTATAGATCCATGATTAGAAAGTTGCAATATGTAGTGCACACAAGACCATACATTGTCATTGCAGTAGGAATTATAGAAAGATTCTCAGCAAAACCAAAGGAAAATCACATGATGGCAATCAAAAGGATCATGAGATACTTAAAAGGAACTGAAGATTATGGATTATGGTATAAACTTGGAGGAAATTTGGATTTAAACGTGTTCATTGATGCTGATTGGGTAGGAAATATTGATGAAACAAAGAGCACAAGTGGAGGAGTTTTCTTTCTTTTAAAAAGGTTGGTTTCTTGGACAAGTAAAAAGAAAAATTGTACATCTCAATCCACAACAGAGGTTGAATATGTTGCAGTAGCACTAAACTACTCAAACATTGTGTGGTTCAAACAATTATTGGAAGGTATGAAGCAAGAAATCAAAGAACCTATTGTTATGTTTTGTGATAACACAAGTGCAATCAACATCTTCAAGAATCCAGTAATGCATTCAAAAACCAAGCATATTGCCATAACGTATCACTTTGTTAGAGAATTGGTGCAAGAAAAGGAAATAAGATTGGAATATGTCCATACAAAGAAACATATTGCTGACATATTGACAAATCCTTTACCTAAGGATGCATTCTTGTATCTAAGAGGTAAGTTAGGGGTCATTCCCCTATCTGAAGCTCACTAAAATATAGTTCTAGTGATGCATCAACAAGAACATAATTAAAGATCTATCAGTTGATGTAGCAAACCAATGAAGACATTGCATATGAATTAGTAAATTAGGTACAATGCTATTCAATTTTTTTGAGTTGTCTTTGGCATGTGTTGTCAAAGAAGGAGAGTATACTATCATATCATTCTAAAATTTGCAAAATAATAAGAATTTGTGTAAAAAGGAGAGATTATTATGAAAGAGGGAGTTTGTTGTATTTGAAGAAGAAAGTGAAGTATTCTGTCAGTAAAAGACTTGTTTTCAAATTTTATTTTGCTATGACATGTTGTGTTGTCATCAATGGCAAAGAGGGATATTTTTGGATATAATTGTTCAATTGTGTGTTGTCTTTGATGTCACACAAATGTCATATCAGTCATTAGATAATGTCTACCAAGATCAGAAGCTTAGCAAGGAAAAGGACAACATCTACTAAGTTAAGAAGGTTAGCAAGGAAAAGGATAGAGTCTACTAAGCTCAGAAGGTCAGTGAGCTCAGATGGTTAGCAAGGTAGAAGACAGAATCTACTGAGCCCAGAAAGTTAGTAAAGAAAACTTGTAGTATCTACTGAGTAAACAGTTCTTGCTGAGCTCACTCGGTCATCAAAGGAAATGTGGCAAAAATAGTTCTTATCGAGCTCACTCAATCATCAAAGAAAATGTGGTAAAAATAGTTCTTACCAAGCTCACTCAGTCATCATAGGAAATTTTTGGAAGTAGTATTTACCGAGCAAGGTCACCCAATAATGTTTTATGAAATAACATTTTTTTGTTTAGAGTAATATTTGTAGCTAACTAATGTATGGTTTATTGGTAAATGAAACATGTGAATGAGCCGACTTGACAATATGAATGGTATAATTAAAAGGTCAAGTTGTGAATTCTAAGTGTGTGAGACGGAAGTGTGTCGAATTAATGTGATATGAGGACTGATTATTGTGGAAGTGAATTTAAAGAATGATTAGAGATCATTGAAGAACAAAAAAAGCTATATTTGATCAAGGAGGATCTAATGATGCTGAACCAAGACCTATATCCATTAAATTCAGTTGCATCTTGTTTAGGTCAATTCATTGTTTCTTTCTAACCATTGTAGCATTGATTTCAAATTTCAAAGTACAACATGTGCTCTATCTTGGTACCTAGAATAAAATCAAATTATTTATCATCTAAAACATGAATGATCTCACTTCCTATTATGCCACTACCACTAAACAGATATAGAAGCCATCGAAAGAGAAATCCACCCAACCTGTCACATTAGAAGATCATAAAATCCTATGCCAACTAAAATGCTAAGCACCAAAAACCTAAACTAAAGGTAATCACATGTATCTACAGTTGTCAAGATATCCATAGCTGAAATAGCACCCACAACAAAAGTCAAACCCATCCAACTATCCATACCTTCAAAGGTATACCAATAAAATCTCACATCATCAACATATCCAATTTGTGACCTACAAACACAAGCCTCATGAGAAATACCTACCACATATATACCATGAAGCTCCCACTGCAAAAGATAATGTCACATATATAACCGATCCACTCACAACATCTCAAAGAAGTGAATTGATGTAGTCTCAAGGATATCCACAATACATAAACCAATAACTTGCAAGAAAAAATCTCATAAAAAATCTCCAATAGTCTCCCAAGCTCTCACCAACCAATATAAGAAAGAGATAAATGAATAGCCATGTCACCTCTCATATGACATACATGAGCACAAACTAGTGATCACAATCTCTAATGAATCTCAAATCTAATGTAAGCAAAAATTGAAAATCTAGGAAGATAACCAAGATTGAAGAGAAATCATGAAAATCATAACCTACATCATGTCCTTCTATAAACACCTCTAAATGTAAATTGTGCAAGTATGATCTCCTCCATAAAACCCCAAAAAGAAACCACATCAATACCGAAACCATACCATATAACTAATCATGGATGTAAACCTCTAACAAGAAGATCAAACTCATAAACCATTCCTAAAATAAGGAACATGACCAACATAAAACCATCTCCCAAACTCAACCAGAATAACAACATATGGAAATCGAGATAACCAATGCTAAACTTTCTCTCAAATGAACCCTCTAGAACTAATTCATGTACCATAGAACAAGATCCATATCCATGAAAGATAAGCATAAACATAATACACTTCAAAGAAACAATGGACTATACCTCTCAAGTAGGAAATTGCTAAGTAGACCAAGAGTAGGGAATGAAAATGCTCATCAAGTTATGGGTGAAAGAAAAAAATTGTGTCACCCTTTTGTAAAGGAAAAGGCTAACAAAAGTATAATTGTTCACAATCAATGACATAAAATTGGTATTATTATTTTGAATTTTAAAATGAAGTAAACTAATGAAATATGTAGCAATGGATGAAGTTTAAGATTATAATTTATAATAATTATTTGGAATAATAATTGATATATTTTTCTAATTTTTATAGACAATTTTTTAGCTATTGAAAAATGTTGAAAATTGGGGGTCTAGTTTCCACCACAAAACTATAGGGAAATAAAATTATTTCCTTTTGATCTTAGACTATGTTATAAATAACATATATAGCTAGAACAATCAAAAAATAATAATCAACTTTAGACCTATATTTTCTCTTTTATAATGATTCCAATTTCAACTCACTTGAAATTGATAGTTTCTATCTCCCACCACATTTTTAAAAAAAAATCTATTTTATCCAAGAGAAAAAGTATACATTCTAGAAGAGGACTCCCTCCTCTAGAGCATCATATAATTTTTAGAATTTTTTGATATAAAATAATCTTTTTTTCTTTCACAAAACTGACATCTTCTTAAGTGTTAGAATACATGTTGTAAATTTTTTAATTACAATATAATATATCTAATTAAAACACTATAAACTCTATATGAGAATATTCTTGACTCTAACCTATATAAAATGGTGTTTATATGTTATTAAAAGAATATCATTAAAATTAGTAGAAGTTATTGAAACACCACTTTTCTAAAATAATTTTATTTCTTTAGCAACTGGATACAAACTAGTATAAAACATGTATTTAATAGCCATTTCTAATTTGAAAAGTGTGAGACCATATATAACTTAGCTAGAGTAAATTTATCTAGATCATATGTTTTAACAAAATTGATTTTTAGATAGAAATACTCAAGTTCATTTTTCTGATAAGTTAGCCTGAAAGGTGACACAACTTTTTACTTTTACCCATATCCAAGTCTCCAACCAAGACTCATCTAAGAACAATCCCCTCTTAAGTCCATATTAAGTGATTTTCACTCAGACTTCCTACTAAAACCAAATAATTATCTGAATAAATAATTCTCTAATCCAAGAGAAATCAACATCACTACCATCACTAAGTATCCATAAGCACCTATAACCAATCAATGTCTATTGCCTTGCCTGGAGATCCTTGGAAACAAGGATTCAAATCAAGCAAAGATATTTTTTAAAAAAATTTAAAATTTTTTTACAAGTATGAATGCACAAGAAAAAATCATACAAGGATCACAAAGATCACAATGGAAGACTTCAACACAATCCCAGCAACTAACGAATCTCTGAATGCCACTACCCAACTGACACACCCAAGCAAAAGCCAACAACCACCACAACAAGATGAGGGCACAAGAAATGACCACTCATCAACAAGACACCAAGCTGGGGTAAAATGCAAAATCCCAAAATTAGGCCAAGCCTGAAATCTTGAAGCCCTAAAAATTGGCTAAGTCTAGATTCCTGAAGCCCTGAAATTTCCTAGAATCCATAACTTATCTCTGAGAGGTCTGAAACCTATCTCAAATGATTTGTCGCATATATTAAAATATATCTTATACTTAAACTTAAACTTACATGATATATATGTCAAATTATACTTAAACGATATATTTTAAACCCCAAGAGACTAAAACAGAAACACAAAAATTTGATTTTAAGAGAAATCGACAGAATTCAAAATGCAATAGCATAGGGTCAAAGAACGCTCAAAAGGGTATCCAAAAGCACTCTCAAAAAGATCAGATCATGAAGAAAAGTGCCTTGTACTGGCACGTGCATGTTTTTCACAAAAATCGTGTGGCACTTTTTACTAAGGGAGGTTGACACTTCTCCTTAACACGTGTGACACTCTTCCAGTGTCATATGACATTTCTCAAGAAGGCATGCAACACTTCATAGTCTTGTGCAAAATTACTCAAGAAGGTGTGTGGCACTTTTCCAGTTTTGTATGACATTTCTCAAGAAGGCGTGCGACACTTTACAATGTTGTACAACATAGTTTGTATGGGCGTGCGATACATTTTTATGTCGCACAATGCTGACAAAATGTCACCCATAGAAACACAAAAAAACTCCCAGAAGTAAAAAGAACCAAAAAAGAGAGAAAGAACCTCCACACTAGGGAGTACCGAATCCACAAAGGCTTAAGGAATGAACACTCGAGTGCAAGAACAACACAGAATGAAGAACATCAAACCATCTAAACTATAGCAGCAAAGAACACACTAAATGTAAACATCACAAAGAACAAAAGTAACATTGCAATGTACATAAATACATCTTAAGAACAAAAAAACCAAACTAAGTACGCAGTTCCTCCCAACTGTCAATAGCATCATAAGACCATCATGGATCCTAGCCATCCCCCGCACGTAACATCCCTAGCCACCGACCAGATCGTCAGTACTGTTGTAATAGGGACATCACTACTAAAAACATGCAACAATATAAGAATAAGGAAATCTAACATGCTGGTGATAATGCATAAGATAATCCTACAGTAGATAACATCACCTATCACATGCTAAACAACAGTAAGCAACAGATATACTACTAAAGAAAATAACATCATTTAATGATATGCTAAACATCATGATAAGGGAATGTGTCAAGTAAACTAACATCATCTAAACATGATATCCAAGCATTCCAATGAAAGCATAAATCACAAGAAAGCATACTCCAAAACTTGAAGTACCAAGTGAAAACATCCAGCAATGCTTGCACTAGGACAAAAGATTGTCTTTGTACACCGATCCCTAGTAGTGGTGAAGGTAGCTATGCCTCCCAACCATGTGGCACCTGTAGTTCCACACCCACCATGCTGATGGAGATAATGATCCAACCAAAAACACACATAAAGCACAACATCCAAGGCTAACACTCACGCCAAACAGTATGATGGCTACAACCAAGAACCTAAGACAATGCAAGGAGTAAAGGTCTTCGTCAGACACTCAAAAGGATACTAAGTAGGGACTAACATCATGGAGAGTCGCTTGGCATCGAAAAGCCCAAGCTCAGATCTATGTAGCTCAACTCCCTCAATGGAAGGCCAATACACCGTGTAGCTCAACTCCCTCAACAGAAGGCCAATACACAAAAGTACCATTTTATTATCTTAATTTTTATCACCAGTCACACATTTTGTTTAGTTATCACTTATTTAAAACTTCTTATCCTCTGCCAACCCTATGGGACTAAGGTCACCAGGCTGTGAGATAGAAGCCCCCTCCATATGCTACCCTACCCTACCCATGCTCATCCTATGACAAGTGCTCATGGGCATGTATACTCTCATCCAAACCCCAATGATCATAACTTCCGAAAAATCCATGAAAGATTGGGTCTCGCAAGTCACCCAACAAATGTACATGCACATACTCGTGTGTGGCGCACCACCATCACGAAGATCACAACACAAGGACAAGAATGAGAACACAAAGCAAAGAAACACCCAACTGAAAGAAAAATAGGAAGGATGGATTCTACATGAATCCCAAAGCCAAAAAAAACCATACATTATAAAATCACTCAACAGGCCTCAATCCGAGAGTATGGATTGTACACAAATCCCAATGATGCAAGAAGACCAAAAGTCATGAACTTACTCAACCAGCCTCAATCTGAGAGTATGGATTCTACATGAATCCTAGCATTCACAAAACAAAAGCAAAGGTCCAACGGAAACCATAACAGGTATAAAATCACTCAACCGAACACAACGTCGGGAGTACGGATGCAACATGCATCCCAATGCAACATAAAAGTGCAAGAGTAGTTTGACTGATATCCAAACAGATCATCAAGGTCCATGACCCACATTGTGTCAAAAAACTCAAGAAAAAAGGGCAGCATACAAAATGAGGTAAAAACCCCAAAAAATTGGAAAACTTCAAAATTAAAACCCATTTGGCCTTTTTGGTTCAAAAACCCCAAAAATCAAAAAATAAATGGAATCGGACACCGTATGCAAAAATGGCTAGCATAATGGCATAAAATTCCAAACCCTCATCCCAAAAAATAGGGAAATGTTCATACTTGCCCAACCGGGTAGAACTAGCATACAAAAATGGAGGGGAACACAAGTTCTCAGCCTCCAAACAAATGGCTACCAAAAACAGAAGTAGAAACAGAGTAGAAACAATAAAATAGGAAAGCCCTACCCTACAGCCAAAAGGGCAAAATGGGAATCTAAACCATAAAATAAATATCTCGTAGAAGTAGTTGAAAATCGCGGCAATCCAAGGTTTCCCCGAGCTAGATCCAATGAGCCCAACCTCGCGATGATCCCATGCTCGTAGCTCCCACAACGAACAAAATAGTAAATCCTCAAGAAGAGGATTTTGGGTTTTACTCTCCAACTTTCCAATTTGAAAGTGAGAAGTGAGAAATTAAATTCCTCTTTGGATACTTATTCACTTTTCGGGTGAATAATCGATTACGGCATTTAACCAACCAATCTAGTTAAACCTTGAATTGACCCAAACGAAAATAGGCTATTCCTATAAATAGGAATTCATCTATGGCAAAGCTGCCAAAAATTAAAATAAATCAATTAAAAAGCCCAAAAACCCAAAAACACAAAAATCACCTTAAACAACTTTCGTAAAAATGCGAACCTCTAAATGCACAAACACACTTACTGGTCTAATTCACATAATGCAATGAGTTTGGATTTAATAATCACCGAAAGGTTTAAATTAAACATTTTAATAAAGGATATGTCGACCATATAAGGACGACATTGGTAAAATAAGAAAAGTTGAATCACTAACTCCATGTACCATTGCCAGGGATATAATCTTGCACACTAAACAACACGATCAAGTGCAATTGCATATAATAACCTAGTCAAAGCAATAAATGCATTAAATCACCTAATTTAACCATTTATTTAATTATATTAAAAAAATCTATTCACATCACTCACGTTCACATAAAGCATAACAACACAGGAATGAAGTAAATAACCATAGCATTAAATCCATCACATAACATAATCAGAGGTATGCCCAAATACCAGATAACCATATATATCATCATAAAACACACTGTCATCTCAAAATGGAATCATCATGCAATATGATTAACTGAACAACATAGTAGTCTAATATCTATGATACTAGAATCAAAGAGTAACATTTGACCCTCACGTCATCTCAAATGTAAAACATCACATAAGAACAGATATCTCTTAGATCAAAATAAAAGAAGGTAAATGTCCATAGCACATAACCAAATAATGCAACAAGAACAATCCATTCTAATTACTTAAGCATTTTATAATGATTGATTACTCTGCATTAAAAAGGCATTTAAAACACATAAGCAAACATAGTCATAAACATGACTAACCACTGCTACAGGAACCTAGTCCAGTGTAGCATGGTAAAAGAACATAGCGCAATCTCTGCACACATCTCAAGGTAATCATGGAACAACCTCATGATACCACATTGATCCTAGTAACCACTGGCACAAACCTCAGTGAACCAAAAATCACATCATAATCTCAAAGATCAGTCAAAAGTATAATCAATGCAATTGATAAAGAAACATAAACCCAAACACCTCAATGGTGTAGACCACTCAGGGTCATAATCATGATCCATCACAACAAAAGATCAGAAAGGTTGCATCCATCAGGATGACTTACAAAAGTGAAATGGGAGAGGCACTACACAATGCATGCCAAGTCCAAATGCAACATACCATTATCATGAAGTATCTAGCTTATGATCAATGTACTCAATACCAAGAAACTAAACCAAGATCAATGTTAAAGTTCTAACCATGGCCTTAGGAACATAAATATGACAACATGATCTAACCATCTCAACCAAAGAGATAACATGCTCCGTCTGAACATACTATAACATGTTAAAAAAAATTTCAACATGTATGAAGAGTAAATCATGATATAATAATGAAACCATCCTCACACCAAGGATAACATGTCAAATTAAAGCATAAACTTCACTTTTACCAATAACCCCATGAGTCCCCAAGATGCAACCATCTCAACACACCATGAAGAAAATCATCTTCACATACCATAAAGAACCATCTCCACACACCATGAAGATAACCAAGAACCAAACTAGGAACTAATCTTATCACCTCATAACTATCACAAGATCCCACTAAACTGTGTATACAAGCTATCCATGACATCATGATGATTTAAGCCATCCTGTAACCATAAGAATAAACCAAGGGATCATGAGCTCCTCAAAAAAAATCAAATAACCATGATCATGAACCAAGAAAATATACCACCATAACCAAATTAGGAATCCAAAGCAATGAACATCAAGGGTGTACCTATATATCTGATTATGTCATGCCAAAAATCTATGGCAACATGATCACATCCATGAATTGAGCATCAGACTCTCAATGTGCCCAAACTGTCATCATAAAATATTCAACCACAATCCTCCACCATGAGTGTACCTGGTAACAACATCTCATCCCTTCTACATGAAGGGAAAAAAAAATATCATGTGACTTAGTGCATAGAAAACCCATATCCAAGCCATAAATGCAACCTATAAGTATAGACCACTTACAATAGTACATAATTTTTAGATCCAACAAACCATCATACATATCCAAACAAAATACTAATAATTATATCATCATGAGACCAATTTTTAATATGAACTAAGTATTCAATGACATCAAATCTTCAATCTCCAAACATACAATGTCATAAACTCACAATACTACTATAGTTAATATATACCATAAAATGTTGAGATTAATATATCACTAAATAAAGCATGTGAAACTTGCACCAAATCTAAACCAATGTATAAAGCTCTCCAAGAGCTTTCTATTGACTACTTAAAGTTGACATTTTTTTTTCATATGCCCAAGTTATGCACTAATTTATGCTAAAATAAACAACATCTGACTTTTGGGCTTTAAAACTTAACAAAATATCAAAATCACAAAATCAAACCTACACCAAGTTATATTCCTCTGAATTTGGTTTCCAACACCTGCAAGAAGTTTGAAATTCAATATCTTGAGAAAATTTAATGATTATTTTACTAAGATAGTCTTTTTACCATTTTCACTACAAATTTTTTTTGATGAAAATTCTGACAAGATTAAATTTGATGGCAATCATAGGTTGAAACTAAAAAGCTCTTTCATTTTCTATGAACATGGCCAAACTAGGGTGTATTATATATCAAAATTTATGGAAACATCAACCTAGATCCAATGGTGAGTTCTATTTTTACCTTAGAGGTCATTTCTACAAGCTCCCCCAAAAACCCTTGTTTAAAAGCAACATCCAAAAAAAATCATTTGTCAAACAATTTCACATGCCCAAAATCTACAAACATCCCATCATAACATAAAACCCATAGCCCTCAGATCTACAATTAATAACTCATATATCTTGCCCTTTCTTTTATCCTCTCATGCATTTCCATAGATTCAATATAGGGTTACAAAAACAAAATTATAGCTTTGATACCACTTGTAAGGAAACTTGCAACAAAGAATATAACCATTTCCATATAACCCATAGTAGATCCAAAGTAAATAAGAAATTAAAATTCACATGCAAGAGAATACACAACATACCAATAAAAATGTGACACAAGATATACCTTAGAAAACCTTCATTGAAGGAAAAACCCAGCATCCAAAAGCATCCATCACCATTTATTATTCAACAAAAAATATCATTGCAATACAACCATGGAATCCTTCAAAGCCATAGCCAGTACCAAAGAATCCATGTGAACAAGCATGAATCCAAACATCCCATGCCATGCTTCCAACCTTCACAAATTCTCCCTTGGCTAACCTATCAATTCTTGTCCCACTCAACTCTTTCCTTTTTCCATTTTTCTTTTTCTTACTTTTCTCTACAACTATCCTTGTGGTTGCTTATATAGTAGCAAGTCCCACAAAACAACCAAATGTTATTGCATAAACAATGTGCTAGAACCATGTGCTACCTGACCCATTGACCCCACATTTAGTATTGAAAATTTAATTCTTTTCCCTAATATTAAATAGTTACATCAAATATAATCACATTGTTATAATACAATACATCAAGAATATCCTATGTGAATCTTTCCATGTTGCCCATATATCTAGGCGCAACATTACATAATAAAATAAAATAAAATAATGAAATATAATAATATTATGCAATGTGTGGAACACCCATTATCTCAACATGAGCCACCTCAAAATTTTGTTTCGACACCCATAGAAATCAATGACGACTAATAAAAGAATAAATCTTGTTTTTTAAGTATGTAGAATGGGTGTAGTTTATAGATAACTAACTTGTTGTACAAAAAATGACAAAATCATGAAAATATATCTCTAAAATACTAGGCATTGGTTTTTGAGAAAAAATAGACACATATTGAAAGAAAATTAGTGGCGAAAGGTTTAACATAATCTAAATTCAAAAATAATATATGGTTAGATAGATAGACAAGAGATGTATAATCTCATGTGACCTAACTCTCTCAGAATATAAGCATGAGTAAACTTGATGGATTGAAAAAAAAAAACCAACATATATATTTCTTTTGTAAACATGCTAAAATAAATGTGTAAGAACTATTTTAGATGTTCAATCCTTTGGTTTCAATGTCCTAGGAAAACTAAACCCTTTGGTGTTGTGAACATTAATGCCTTCGATAGAGAATATGTCCTATTTGGTATACACAAAATATTGTGTACATCCTATGTCAAAGACAAAAAAAAAAAAAAAAGTAAGGTATTTTAAGTAAAATTTATGGCATTTTTGTATAACATGCGTATCAAATAGTGTACATGACAAATAAGGAATACATCCTATGGTTTTATTTCTTAAGCTTGAGGCTTAAGGGATGTAAAAAATAGTATCTATTCCTTATAGTGCATATTCTGTATAAGTCATTCACATTATGGAAAATATGGGGAAAAGCCAAATGTGGAAACTTCTGAGTCCCCCATATTTGTGAGACTACCCTTATCTAGTCTTCATCGAACTTAGTGACTCATCCTTGTTGAATAATATACATCTAGTTTCTATAGGTATTTGAGTAATCTTACAACTTTTAAAACCAAATATTGATTATAAATCCTTAAGATACTTGGCATTAGATTTAAAAATTCCATCTATGCTTTGTATTGTTTGCAGTTCAACAAAGTATTTAATTTCACCAATCATAGGCATCTCAAATTCATTTTTCATTTCATCAAAAAAGTTCTCACTAGCTTCATCATTGCCTCCAAAGCTAATGCGATCAACAAACCATTTGATATTTTTTTTAAATACATATTAAAATAGTTGTATTATCTTTCTTAAAACACAAACTTAGTAAATATTTTCTAAGCTTGGATACCAAGCTCTAGGTAATTTTTTAATCTCATGCAGTGCCCTTTTTAAAATTTGTACTCTATATGTTTGTCTTTTATTAGTGGAAAACCATTTCATTGTTTAATATATACATCTTCATCTATTTTTCTATTTAGGAAAGGTTACTACACATTCATCTGATATATCTTTAACTTTTTTTAGTTGCATAAGCCAAAGAGATTCTAACAACTTCTAGTCTTTCAAAAAAAGAAAATATTACCTCAAAATCTATACCTCCTAGTTGTGAATATCCTTTATATAATAACCTTTCTTTGTTTCTTATAAATTCACCTTGTTTATGAATCTTGTTCTTGAACACCAATTTTGTAGTAGTAGTATTCTTAACTTTAGGTCTAGGAACCAATTTCCATGTATTATTTTTCTCCATTTAATTGTGTTCATCTTTCATTGCACTTAATCAGAATTCATCTTTTCATAGCTCATTAGCAATTCTAAGTTTATATTTTTAAATCAAAAAAAAATTTCCCCTCTACTTGCCCCTTACCATTGGTCCTATGCTACCATTACCAAATATCTAATCTTTAGGGTGATTCCTACTAACATATTTTGCTATCCTTTTCTCTTCTATAGTTTCTTTTAGTTTGTCAATCTATACATGTATTTAATTGTCTAATTCAAAGAGCTATTACTATTTTTCATTGTTATTAGTGACTAGCATTTGATTTGTACTTGCTTGATGATCATCTAAATCATAATCAAGTATCTTTTCTTGCACCTAAAATCTTCCATTAGCTCTTATACTTGTACTTCAAAAGGACATGTTTAGTCTTTGATTATAACATCTATAAGCTTTACTTTTAGTAGAAAAACCAATCCAAAGATACCTTCATAACTCCTAGTATCAATAGTTCTTTACTTAAGTAACACATAATCCTAAATACTCTAAAGTATTTCATAGTAAGTATATAACCAAAATATGACTCATGGTTTTCCTTACCTACTCCTTGTCTAATTTGAGCCCTATATATAAATTATACTATAATGTTTATTACTTTTATAAAATACACATATGCTACATTTTGTTCTAACATCATCACTCTAGCTGCCTCACTCACTATTCTATTTATTTTTACTACTATCTCATTTTGTTGTGAACTCCTAGAAGCTGAAACCTATATATGAATTTCATTGTCTTCAAAAATAGTGTTAAACTCATTCGATGTAAATTATCCTCCTCTAGTAGATAATAAACATTTGATTTGCACCACAAATTTATATCAAAATTTATCCTTAAATATATTAATCTTGTCAAAAGATAATTATTTATCTCTAAAAAAGAAAACTTGCATCATTCTTGTACACTCATAAATGAAAAGAATATATAATTTTTTTCTATACAAAGCTCCTTTCTTTATAGGACCATGCAAATGTTTATGAACAATCTTGATTTCTTTTGAAGTAGTGAATGTCTTGCTAGAAAATGAACTCTTCTTGTATTTATCCATCACACATTTCTTACCCATCATGTTAGAGAGTTTCACAATATTTGGTAGAACAATTGCAACACTATTTTACTCATCTTCACAATATTGGGAAAAAGTACATATTTGTGTCACCTTAAGTGACATTTGAACCTATTTTGGCCAAATCTCATTTCTCTACCGAACTCAACTTTCATCAAAAATTGAAAATATTTGTTAAAAATCTTCAATTCAAGCTCACCATCATCTAGTTTTATAGTATTTTAATTATTTTTAATATTTTATAATTTCATAATATTCTAAGTAGGTATTTCAACATTCAAGAAGATTCTACATCAAAAATGGGGAAAAAAATATTAAACATATAAAAAAAATTAAATTTATATTTAGCACTAAAAGACAATGTCCTCTTCAAGAACATGTAATTATTTTTTTCAAAAAAGTGTAGTTTTGATTTAGGGAAGTTTTATAGGAGAAAGAACTATTGATTTCTAATAATTTTTACTTTGAGTACTTATAATAGAGAAAAAATATATAGAAAACCAATATTTTAGTTTTTTTGCACTAGCTATAAATTTCATATATAACATATTTTTAAATCAAAGAAGAAGAAAAATTGTTTATACTTGTTTTATGAGAACTACACCTCATATTATTTTCAATTAAAAATGAACTTCATTTTAAAAAAGTAAAAAATTGTAGGCATAAAATTCATATAATTTTACACATTTCATCAGTTTACATTATCTTAAATTTATACACATAAATGTCATCTTTATGTCATTAAATTTCAAGAGTTTGTGTTTTGTCCTCTAACTTTAAAAAAGGTTGATATAGCTTTCTATATTTACCCTATTAGAAAATTTTATATAAGAGAATATTATATTCCAAAACCAACTATCATTGAATTTAGAAAATAAACAACTTATCTTCATATGATTCAAATAAACAAACATTAACTTTGGTTCTTGTACGTATACCAATTGTTGATAAGATTATTTTGAAGTGAAGAACTTGTAATGGAATGATCATTATTTTGTCAATGATTTCAAACCTACTACTTGTTGGCGAGACAATATAAGTTTTGGTCTAAAAGCTATCATTTAGTTGATTGATGAAGAGGATTTGAGAAGAGGAGATAACAATAACACCTAGAGACAGGTTAAGTTATTTGGTATGTAAAAGAAGCACTGAGACCAAGTAAGGCATTCATACTATAGTGAATTATTTATCTACTTAAAGTCTTAAGTGAAAGATTACTCAAGTTAAGACAAGAAGAAGATCAAGTATGGAAAGTGTCTAGTGAGCTTTGTTGAGGAGTCAATGCAAGCCAATCAGAAATTAGTGGATGCTGAGTGAAAAATAGGCCTTGCCAAGAAAAGATGAAAATCAATGCAAGCTGAGTAATTGTTAGTATATACCAAGTAAAGTTTAGTTGATGCTAAGCATTAGAAAACTTTAGTGTTCTCTGAGTAAACTAATGTAAGCTAAGTAGAAGAACAATATGGAAGCTGAGTGACAACATATTGATGCCAAGTGCTAGTATTTGTGTTAAATAATAGATTTGATGAATTTGAGCTAACTATTTTGTTTTGTTAAATTTTGTGAAGCATGTGAAAGGTAACTATGATGATTTGGTGGCACAAAATTCAAGGTAAACCATTTTGTCACAATTCCAAGGAGGATTGAAGAAGAATTTTCTTGAGGAACCAAACAAAATAGTGGGTAGATTCATTGTATCCTACCTTATCCTGCATAAACTTATAATGGATGATTGTGGTTAAGTTAGAAAAGATCCCAATTCTCTATTTATAGAGAGATATTGTTAGAAGCAAAGGTTTTCATGTGCAAGAACCTAAGGAAGACAAGTAGTCTAAGGTATTGCTTGATTCAATGGCTAAATAGTAGAGACTACGATTTGCATGCAAAACAAGAAGGGTTAAGAGTACGAATGGTTGAAGGGAAAACAAGATATTAGAGCTAAATTATGTGAATGACAAGTAGAATGGAGAAATGAAACAAAGATCTATAATCTATAAATGAGTTGTAACTTGTTATCAAATCAAGCTTTACTATTACTTTCAAATCATCATAGTAGTATATGGTAAATCCTTTGGATAAAGGTTGACCTAATAGTCATTTGTAGATCCTCTAGCTAGGTGACATTCCAAGTGAATGCTTTAAAAGTCCTCTAACAACACTCACTCCTAATAGGGTGATTGAAATCCTCTAACTAGATCACATTTAATAGTGTGTATTGTAACCTTAAATAAGGTTGGCCTTTAATAGGGCATCACTTTAGAAGAGTGAGAATTAGTACTAGATGTTACTAGTAGTTTTTCCCAAATTGGGATTCCAAGTAAAATACTTGTGTCAAATGTGTTATTGAATCTATTAAGTTTCATGCTTACATTTTTGTAGAATTTTTTTGACCTAGGATAGTAAAATATAAACTTTAAGTATTACATGATCTAATGGATGCATGCACAATAAGGTTTTATGTATATGGGTTTGCTAAGCATTGAAAAGTTTTATTTGTACATCTAGACCTTGGTTAGCTGATTCAACACCTTCTCAGTTATTTTAAGAATTCCATCAATTGGTATCATAGCCATAGTGCTTTAGAGGACTAGTTTTAAGGTACTAGAATGAAAATATTAAGATGTCAAAGAGAGAGGTACCCAAGCTTAATAAGGATAAATTTCCTACATGGAAAATTCTAATGAAGCTACACCTACGAGATCTTATAGATCATGCACAATCTACCATTATCACTAAGCATGTCAACACTATTGGAGCCCTAACTATTGATGATCTAAAAATGAAGAAAAAACATAATCAAGCAATGATGGAGATTACCTCTACCCTAAGTTATTCTAAGTTTAATGTCATAAAGTGTTGTGATTCTATAAATAATATGTGGGATTCAATTCACACCACTTATGGAGGAGATAAAAAGCCAAGTCTAAAAATCTAAGATGTAAATTTGATGACATGAGGATGCAAGAAGGTGAGAATGTTTCTCAATCTTGCTCTAGAATAAATATGTTGATAATGATATAAGATGAGCTACTAGTAAAATTGATGATGAGACTATATTAAGAAAAGTATTGATAACATTGTTACCCATCTATGCCATTAAAATTTATTCCATACAAGAATTAAGATGTATACTAGGTTCTAATCCAACTCTTGAAGATCATGTAGGTAGGCTCACTACCTTTGAGCTCTCTAATTTTGATAAATTTAAATTTGATAATGTTGAATCTGATTTCAAAGCTAAATTGTCATTAAATGAAACTAAAGAGAGAAATAAAAAGGTAAAATATGTTTCTAGTGATAGTGATATAGATGAGGAAGATGTAGAACAACTTAAGGCAATGCTAGCAAGGAGATTTCTAAGAGGCAAATGAATATTTTAAAGTAACTTACCTATCATGTGTTTTAATTGAAATGACCTTGGTCATATTGCTGCTAGATGTCCAAGGAAGAAGAATAATAGAAGTAGAGATAAATATAGAGTAAAAGAGATGAGGACAACAAAGATTACAAAGAAAAAGGCAAGAAGTCTTGCTACATTATAGAAGAGGAAACCAAAGATGGATTTGATGACCATGATGATGAAGCAGTGTATACTGAAATAAAAAGTTATTCTAGGAGGATTAGGCAACTACACTAGTGTCTTATTTGAACAAGAGTGACAGATGGGTCATTAATAGTCATCTTTCACATCACATGACTAGAGATAAAAGTAAGTTCATTACCCAAAATTATTATGATGGAAATAGTGTAAGGTTTGGTAATGTCCACCCTATCTTATAAATGGAAAAGGTTCTATCAAACTCATTAGAAATATAATGTCTAACAATACTTATTATGTTGAAGGACTTAACTATAATTTGTTGAGTGTGTCAAAACTAAATCTTTTAGGTTGCAAGGTTGACTTTGAGAACAAGATAGTTAAAACATGTGATAATGAATAGAAACTAATTGGGAAAGGTGATCAAATTAGAGGTAATCTATTTTATCTTGATATGAATGATGGTAGTTGTCTTGTTGTAGAATTTGATAATGTGTGGTTATGGCACAAGAGGTTTTTTCATGGTAACTTTGATAACTTCATGACTATCTATAACATGAAAAGAATCGCACCTCTAAAGAAATTCTTGATATTGTTCATACTAACTTGTGTGGACCAATTAATGTGAAAAGCTACAAAGGTGACAAGTAAATAGACCTATTTTTTGATGATTATTCTAGGATGACGACAGTTATGTTTCTAAAACAAAAAAAATTGATACTTTGCAAATGTTTAAGTGGTACTTAGCCAATGTTCTAAAGGAGATTAAAATATCTTGAAATGTATTAGATCTGATAGAGGTAAAGAATTTACATTAAATGAGTTTGATAAGTTATGTAACGATAGAGAAATCAAAAGACAACCACCTATACCTAGGACCCCTCCACAGAATGGGATTGCTAAAAGAAGAAACATATCTATAATGGGTTGTGCTAGGATAATCATGATGGAGAAGAATTTTGTTTTGAAATACTTGAGAGGGGTTGTAAGTTCAACTTTTTATACCTTGGAAACCATGTACAAGTCAAGAATGGTACACATTTAACACCATTTAAATTATGGTATGGATACTCACCTAATGTAAAATATTTTAAAGTATTTGGAAGCAAGTGCTACATTCTTAATAATTTTAGGAATGGTAAATTAGATGCTAAAAATGAAGAAGGTATATTCCTTAGCTATTCGATAAGAAGAAAAGCTTATAAATATTTAAATACTTACATTGATAAAGTTGTTAAAAGCACAAATGTGAAGTTTGATGAACATACAAAGGTACATGAAGTTGAACCCATGAAGGAGCCATAAGACTACAAATATTTTGAATACTTTTATGAAGGTATTCCTAGTGATTAAGATGTTGTAAACTAAGTTGGAAATCAATAACAAGTTTCAATGACTTCCAAGTTACATGCAATGAATGAAGACTTACATTGAGGAACTGAGCTACAGTCAGGAGTTAAGTTGTAGATAGAAGCTGAGAATCATTCTGAGTCTGAGATATGTGTACATGAAAGAAATGTTAAATTACTAGATAGAGAAGTACATAGTGATTCAAAAGTTGACAAATCTAATGAGGAGATTAGAGCATAACCAAGATTGTCAAAGTATGTCAAAATACATCACCATGCTAAATAAATTATTGGAGATAAATATACTAGACCAATGCCAAGTAATAGGATGAGAAGTAATACATTTTTTCCCATCATTGATGATCATAAGATGGTGAAATATGCCTTAGAAATGGTGGTCTGGATTAAATCCATAAAAGAAAAGATTGAGCATATTGATAAGAACAAGACGTGGACTTGAGTTCCTAGACTAGAGGACCAAAATGTGATCGGAACCAAGTGGGTGTATAGAAAAAATTTAGACAAATATGGAAAATGTCACAAGGAATGAGGCAATATTAGTTTTCAATGGGTATGCACAAGAAGAAGGAATTAACTATGAAGAAACACTTACCCCTGTTTCAAGATTGGAAGGAGTAAGAACACAGCTTGCTTACTCTACCTACAAAGGTTTCAAAGTTTATCAAATGGATGAAAAATAAACATTTTTGAATGACATATTAGAAGAAGAGGTTTACATAGAACAACTAGAATGATTTTTTTATTCCAACAACAAGAAAATGGAATATAGACTACACAAAGTTTTATATGGTATAAAGCAAGCCCAATGAGTATGGTATGGAAGGCTTAAAAATTATCTTGTGAAGATTGGATTTGAGAGGACTGAGGATAAAAATAATTTGTACTTGAAGATAGGAGGAAGTAAAGGTATTTGACTAGCTGAAATTTTTGTTAATGATATCATATTTGGAGGTCAAGATGGATTATGTAACACATTGGCAAATGAAATGAACAAAGTATTTGAAATGTCCATGTTTGAAGAGAACAAGTTCTTTATTGGTTTGAAAGTAGATTAGATGAAATATAGTATATGCATCAGTCAACCTAAGTATGTGAAGGAAACATTGAAAACTTTTGGATTAGAGGATTCTAAACTAGTTAGCAAACCTATGGTGATATGAAAAAAATGATCAAAGAATGATTATTCATCTAATGTGAATCAAACATTGTATAGGTCTATGATTGGGAAATTACAATATGTAGTACATAGCATACTAGATATTACATTATATGTTGGGATTGTTGGAAGATTATTTTCTAATCCTAAGGAGAATCAGTTGATGGTTGTTAAGAGAATTATGACATATCTAAAAGGAATAGAAGACGATGGTCTATACTATAAGAAAAATGATAAATTTGAGTTTAGAGCTTACATTGATGGTAATTCTGCTAGAAATATTGATGACATAAAGAGCACAAGTAGAGGAGCATTTTTCTTAAGAAAGAGCTTGGTTACCTAGACCAGCAAGAAACAAAATTGCATATCTCAATCTACTATAAAAATTGAATATGTGGTTGTTGTAGTAAATTGTACAAACATTGTATGAATCAAAAAAATATTCAAATGTATAAAGGAGGAAATCACTAAACCTATGGTTCTTTATTATGATAATACAAGTGGTATAAATATATCAAAGAACTCTATAATCCACATAAAGACTAAACACATTGTAATCAAGTATCATTATTTGAAAGAGTTAGTTCAAGACAAAGAAGTGAGGATAGAATATGTGAATACAAAAGAGAAAATAGGTTATATCTTCACAAAATATTTACCTAAGGATGCTCATGAGTATCTAAGAAGTAAACTAGGGGGGATAACCCTATCCAAAGCTACTCAAGAAGCACGAGTAGTGTCCTGCATCAACCAAGATGAATGTTGTATCTCACAAATTAATGCAATGTATATTACTTTAGGAGTTGCCTAAAGTAATGGAGTTGAATTAGATGATTTATAGTCACAATGAAAGTGAAAAAGGGAGAATCTGAAATTGATTATTCCTACATAAAAAGATGACAAATATTTTTCATTTTTGTCAAAGAGGGAGAAATATAACTAAGATATACAACTAAAAAAATACATTTACCTAGTAAGAGGGAGAAAGCATTGAGGGATATATAAGTTAGAGGGAGAGATATAGTAAAATGAACTTGAAAAAGCTCACATTACCCTACAAAGTGGAAGGACATATACTACACTGATAGAGGAAGACATTTCAAAGATTTATTTTCTTTTTGGTATTGTTGTTGGAATTCATTTTCTATCAATGCCAAAGAGGGAGATTGTTGATATAATATTATTTTGAAGTGAACAACTTGTAATGAAACTATAATTATTTTTTCAATGATGTCAAACCTACTACCTACTAGTGAGAAAAAAATTTTGGTCTAAAAGCTATCATTTAGTTCATCAATGAAGAGTATTTGAGAAGAGGAGATAACAATAGCACCTAGATAAAGGTTGAGTTATTTGGTATGTAAAAGAAGCACTAAGACCAAGTATGACATTGATACTATTGTAAATTGTTTATCTACTTAATGTCTAAAATTATATTTTACTCAAGTTAATAATGGAAGAAGATCAAATATGAAAAGTGTTTGTCAAGCCTTATCGAGTAGTCAATGCAAGCCAAGCAAAAATTAGTGAATGCCAAATGAAATTTAGTACAAGGTGAGTGATTGTTAGTATATGTCAAGTAAAGTTTAATCGATGCCAAGAATTAGTAAAATTTGGTGTTCACCAAGTAAACTAGTGTAAGCCAAGTGGAGGAATAGTATAGACACTAAGTGACAACATATTGATGTCAAGTTCTAGTATTTAGTTAAATCATAGACTTGACAAATCTGAGCAAATTGTTTTATTTTGTTAAAATATGTGAAACATGTGGAAGATAACTATGAATAGCTAGTGGCACAAAATATAAGGTAAACCATTTTGTGGTGAATTGAAGGAGGATTGAAGAAGAAGTTTCTAAAGGAACCAAATCAAAAACTAGGTAGATTCATTGTATCCTACCTAATCCTACATAACCCTAAATTGAACAAATGTGGGTAATGACCAAATATCTTGATTCTCTTTTTATAGTAAGAGCTATTCAATAGCATTTTTTTTTATGTGTGAGAACCTAAGGAAGATAAGGAGTCTAGTCTATTTCTTCATTTAATTATCAAATAGTAGAAACTATAATTGGTATGCAAAGCAAGAAGGCTTAAGAGTATGAATGCTTGAAGGGTAAACAAGCTATTAGAGTTGAAGTGTGTAAATGCTAAGAAAAATGGAGGACTAAAATAGAGATCTGTAATCTTCAAGTGAGTTATAAATTTTTTTATCAAGTAAAGCCTTACTATTACTTTCTAATAATTATATCAGTATAGAGTAAATCCTTTGGATCAAGGTTGACCTAACAGTCATTTGTAAATCCTTTAACTAGGTGACATTCCAAGTGAATGCTCTAAAATCCTCTAAGAAGGCTCACTTCTAATAGGGTGATGGAAATCCTCTAACTAGGTCACATTTAATAGTGTGTATTGTAAACTTTAATAGGGTTGGCCTTTCATAGACATCACTTTAGAAGAGTGAGAATTAGTAGCATGTAACTAGTAGTTTTTCCCAAATTGGGTTTCCATATATAATCCTTGTGTCAATTGTGTTATGTTTCATGTTTACATTTCTACAAAGTTGTTTTGACCCAAGAAAATAACCTACAAATTTTAAGTATTTTATAATCTAATGGATGCATGTATAATAAGGTTTCATGGATATGGGTTTACTAAGCATTGAAAAGTTTTACTTGTACATCTAGAACTTAGATAGGTGATTCACTCCCCTCTCATTTATTCTAAATAATTCCAACACCAATTAATTTCCTATAATTCTCCTCGATTGCACATGTCTTCCTAGTGAATTTAAGATCACATGCCTCATCAAAATTTTTTCCAACATTCAAAAATTTATGTTATCAACCCTAGAAAAAAGTATACATCCTCAACTTTAGTCTTACGATCAATTTTAATGGGTCTATTTCCCTTAATAGGTCATGTATAACTTTTACCAACATGAACTCCACCACCATCACAATTGTAAAACATAACAAAGATGTTTGCATCACCTATCAAGGGATGTGAACATCTAATATGTATTATCCAATCAAATTTCTTTTTCTCAACATGTGATACAAGTTAATTTTATTTTCTAATAGGAATTTATTCCTTAATACTAACAAATCATATCTCATCTTCATCATCACCATCTAAGAATTTTATTTACTTAAGTTTTGTTTCATCACTTTTATTAAATTTTAAAAAATTAATCTTTGACCTCTAAAGATTCATAGAATTAAGTTTTGGTTTTCTCTTTGGACAACTAAAAGAAAAGATACCAAAGCCTTTACAATGCCAACAAGTTAAATATATCCTACCTTTAGGTTCTCTCTTTAAAATTTGAAAAACAAGCTCAATAATGTTACTTTACTTTTCTAGAATTTCCAACCAATATCTAGGATATATTCTACTGGTGCTTGAACATCTTTTTAACACCCTTTGATCATTATACACAATAGCTTTGAAAGAAGTTTCAACTCTAGGAAAGTTATATCTTAGTTTGCTAGATTGAAATGTTGGAAGTTTTCTAGTAAAATTTTCCTTGTTAAAATGTTGCATATGAGAGATAAATTCTTCTAATGCAATCACCTTGTTATGCATTCAAAGTTTTTTTACCTCATCTTCTGATATTATTCCTCAAGATATATTTATACCTTAAGCAATTTTAGTAATCCTTTGAATATATGATCCAACAGATTCATCTTCTTGCATTCTCATCATTTAAAGATTACATTTAAAATATTGCATTCTTGAATTCATTAAATATTCATGTCCTTGATATAATATCTCTAATCTAATCCTTATTTCATGAGCAAGATGAAGACCCTTTATCTTAAAAAATCTAATTCTAGAAGTGTAGGGATTGGTGCTTCTCTTACATGCATGTTACATATAATGATCTATTTTTCCCCATTTGTACATGAAGTTAGATTAATTTCCTTCTTCATAGGGTAAAAGAAAAAACCTGTGTCACCCTATTGTAAAGCAAAACACTAACAAAAGTATACATGTTCACCTTCAATGACATAAAATTTGTAAACTAATAAAATGTGTAGAAATGGATGAAGTTTACAATAATAATTTTTCATAATTATTTGGAGTAAGAATTAATATATTTTTAAATTTTTTATAAATAATTTTTTAGCTACTAAAAAATGTTGAAAATTAGTGTCTAGTTCTGACCACAAAACTATATGGAAATAAACTTATTTCCCTTTGATCTCATACTATGTGATATATAACATATATAGCTAGAATTCTTTTTAAAAAGATTAGCTTTAGATCTATATTTTCTCTTTTATAATGATTCAAATTGTAACTCGCCTAAAATCGATAGTTTTCATCTCCCTCCACATTTTTCAAAACAAATTTATTCTAACTAGGAGAAAATTATACATTTTAAAACAAGATATGATGTTTTAAAAATATAATGATGATTTAATATTTTTTATTTCTTGACATCGACATCTTTTTTAGTGTTAAAATGTGTGCTTGGCTCTATTAAATGTTATTTATATATTACTAAAAATATATATAATAAAAAGTAGTAAGAGTTATTGAAATGCCACTTTTATGAAAAATATTTTTTTCAGTAATTGGATACAAACAAGTATAAACACATGCATTTAATTGTCATTTTGGATTGGAAAAGTGTGAGACCATATATAATTTAGCTAGAAAGACTTTATCTAGATCAAATGTTTAAAAAAATTTGATTTTTAGATAAAAACATTCAAATTCATTTGTTCTGATAAGTTAGCTTGAAATGTGATGCAACTTTGTACTTTTACCCTACACTAATTTTAGTCTTTCATAAACCCCACTAAAGAACCCAAAAGCATAACTCTAAATGTTACTAGTTTTAGGGGTAAGTGCACCAAGATGGCACACAAAAAGGGGGAGTAAGTGGACACCTTTTTTCTAAAATCAAGTATGTTGGTCTGATATTTCACAACTTAAAATCTTCCTAAAACTAAGTGTAAAAATTAGATAAGTTCTATATCCTACTTGTTAGGGTTTGGTTTCTTGGTAAAGAAAATTTTTACCCCTATATGAAACCTTACTAAAATAAATATTGTGTCCCAAATAAATGTGTTCAGTCATGTGCATTTTACATGTTTTTTGGGCACAAAGATGTTTTGAATTTTGAATATTCATTTAGATCTATTAAATTTTCACCTTTTAGCTTCTTTGTTCCCAAAGTCATTTGCACCATCAGATCTTTGCAAGATCTATGGTGGTTGTTATGTCACATAAAGAAAATGCAAAGATCTTAACCTATGTGACATAGAAACTACCATGAACTATAAAAATAGTGTTGTAAAGTGGAAAGTGGGTGCCAAATATTTTAATTTCTCTAAATTTTTTGATGATGTTACTAGTGTTAGAGCTATTAATACAAAAAAAGGGTTTGTGTCACCAGGTG
The DNA here is from genome assembly GCA_028749045.1 of Cupressus sempervirens. NCBI lineage: Eukaryota > Viridiplantae > Streptophyta > Pinopsida > Cupressales > Cupressaceae > Cupressus > Cupressus sempervirens. The sequence continues at coordinate 207,804,714 of CM053784.1, forward strand.
TTGATATTTTTTGGTGGGTCACTATGTCACAACTAGAAAATCCAAGTGCTTTGTCAGTAGTGATATAACACCTTGCTAGAAATTTAAAAAATGGTGGGAGATTATGAAATAGATGGACACTAAAAAGTTCTCAGTTGTTATTATGGTTGTGTGACTCCAATTCCCTATTAGAACTATTGATTGCAGTAATCATGAAAAAATGTGGTTATTTTCATAGTACTATGATTTCAAAAGGCTTTAAAGAGGTCACTATGTCATGATCAAGAAATGAAGGAATCCCACTAGTAGTGACATAGTGCCTTGATAGAAAAAGGGAATGCAACAACAACTCCAAAAGGTGGGTCCCACATATTGCCTTCATCAGTAGCAAGCCATGTAATCACTTCAACACATTAGCATCATTTGAGCACATGTGTTTTTTATGTGCTAGAATTTTTAAGAAATAATAGAGGTCACTATGTTGCAACTAGAAAATCCTTAATTTCTATTAGTAGTGACATAGCACCTTACCAAAACAGATGAAAGATGGCAAGGCTCTATTATATGGTGGCACAAGAAATGATTAAAATAATATATGGCTGGCTAGTATGTTAGAATATTTGCAAGTCACACGTGATGTGGAACCACACTCAAAAAAAGGGCAGATGAAGAATCTTGATTGTTGGATTAAAGTTAAATCAACAATCATGAACAATTCACTATCAAGAGTTGTAGACTGATTATTTAATGTGACATGGCAATCAAGGAAAAAAATGCATGGACCCACCATAGGTAATGTAAAAAAAATGTAGATTCCTCACCATCAGATCACATTCACATTAATGGTGGGCACTTTGTCACAATGAGGAGTTGCTCGTTCTTTAAGGATAGTGATATAGTAAGAAAAAGGAGAAAAGGAGGGACCTACCACAATCATATTAAAACACTAATCAAATGCACATATGTAGAGTGAAATGGAATCAATGACTATTGCTATGTCACGTAGACAAAATGCTCACTTTTTATGTATGGCAATGTAGCTATATTGTGACACGTGTCCTCAAAGTGTTGGTGGGTTTAGTCCAAGTTGTAAATAGTATAAGACAAGCTTATATGAAGAAAGCATATAGGATTGATTTCTAGCTTGAAAAGTGGAAGATGGGTCATCCCTGGGCTTTATTCCTAAATCATCAAATTTTTAGAGATCAATGGCATAGTTTTAAAATCTGAATATGGTGCCACCCTATTTTCCTTATAGCTTATTTATGAAGAATGAAGGCTCCTCATGTAAACTAGTAAGAGGATATATCACAAAAACTATTGCTATCTTTTCATACACAAAAAAATCTTTAGGCTTCCAAAAGAATTCAAAACTATCAAAAACTTGTGCTTGGGGTGATCAAGACATGGAAGGATTTCTACTTGTTCGCAGACATATTATAGAAATATAGAGAATATTAACAGAGAATCACATCCATCCCTATTCTCACTATAAATATCTAAGTACTCTAGTTTTCTACAAATTCTATTCACCATGCCTTTGAAAAAGGTTTTTTCTAGTCAAGAAGACTACCTAGACAGAAATATTCATGATGATCTCCTCGTGTTGTTACCTAGGTCAACAAATGAGGCTATTGAAGTAAAGAAATTAGCTTCTCTAAGCCCTAGGCTTAAAATTTTTGATGGATTATATGATAAGGGAAATTGTGTTACGAATGCTAAAATTGCTCAAACATGGCTCACCCTTTTTAAAATGTTGTTCTTAGAAAGGAAATCATTTTCCCCTCATGCCAACATTTGGAATTTTGACTTGGGAAAGCTAGTGGTTCCTATTGTCTTAATGGATTTTGATTTATTAATGACTATTTCCAAAAGCTACAACCTAGTAATTAGGGTAGTAGGAAGAATAGATGGTCAATGCCTGATCATAGTAACCCGTGAGGAAATTAGGGAAGTATTTGGCTTGGTGCCACTATTAGACTATCATACACCCATTAACCTACAAGGTCTAAAAAAAGAACATTTTTCTAAAAGGGATAAGATTAGGTAGGGTGCACTGAGGGCACATATAGGCACAACTCGAAACTTGCAAGTAATTACAACCTCCTCTAAGAAGCCTTTCAAGAAGGAATATTTCTCTTCTCAAGCTGCTGAAATATACATGACTCTATGTAGAGTTTTTGGGAAGATGAATAGAATTTTATGCCTATAAGTTTCATGTATATCATAGATCAGATTTCTTCTTTTGGCATTGATATTATTTTTGATTTCACCTCCTATTTAGAAGAAGAAATCCATACAAGCCTAGTTGGAATTGCTAAAGGAAAGATTTAAAAAACTTTTTGTCATTATTCCTTGTTGATGCACATGTTCTTGTTCAAAGGAGCAACACATTTTGGTAAAGAAATGCATTTGAATAGAGAGAATGAAGGAGAAGCTCTACCAGTTCAATTGTGGAGTGTAGACATGATTTGGGATGCAGAAAATGCCAATTTTGTTAGGTTTGATAGGTATTTTTCCTCAAAGTTGAGGTTCCTTTTATTAAGTGAGAATCCTAGAGTTCCCAAGGCATTGGTAAATTTTATTAGACCCATGGATAACCCATCTAGTTTGAAAATATCTCATAACTAGGGAGACATTATACCATACCCTATTTGTACTATTATTAGAGTATACAATTTTTAAGGGACTCCTCATGTTTTTCCTTACCAAGTGCCACTAAAAATAGGAATAGTTGAGGTATTATGGCAGCTGGGAGGATTGGAGGAAAAATATTTGGTGAAAAGAGGAAGAGGTTCAATTTTCCTAACTTGTATTATAGCCCACTAATTTTTTATTACAAAGGGAGGTTGGTTATTTTTATAGAAAATTCTAGATCAATATAAGATGGAAATCCCTCATCCCCATTTTTGTGATACTAAGGGATTCTATGACTTGGCTTTTAGGTACAGAGCTAAGCTTAGTAAAACAAAACATGAGTCTTATTACCCTGAAGACATAATAAGGAATGAGTTCTCTTTGCAAGAGCAAGAGTCCAAAAAGGAAAGTTTATAAACCTATAGGGAATGTAAAAATAGAGGTAGATAGAATAAGAAAACGCATGAAAACTTTTCCTGAGATAATGGAAACAATAAATGAGAAGAAGCAATTCTTTATTAATGCTTATCTTGATAAAGATGGAGAGATTATGAAAAAGCTAGCATTTTCTCCCAATGTCAAAGCTAGGCAATTGATTGGCCAAAAAAGACCAAGCTATAATATAATCCAAAATTAGAAGACCATTGTGGACAAAGGCAAACAAATAATAGGATCCACTAGTTCTACCTTGAAAGAAAGAACTGATGAGCCCTCTTCTAAGAGGTAAAAAATAATGAAAGAACAAGGTCCTCACATTGAGGAATATTCACTACTCAATACCATTTATAGATTGCAGAGGAGTAGATCACTAGAGAGTAGGTTGAACAACAGGAGTCCCAAGGAGGAGTATTCATTACACAAGCCAAGCTAGATGAAGGAAACCTTCTAAAGTCTTCAATGCCAAGCCTTGATTTAACAATAGAAGATTATAGAGGAAGGGAATTGGACCCTACAATAGAATAGTCTAGCCATGAATTTTGGTCTAATAACAATTTTGTTAAAACAAGAGCCTTCTACAAATTTGCATGGAAAGCAAAATAGAGAAAATATGGAGAAAGGTGCAATAAATTAAGGACTGAGCACCCAAAAATGGAGGAGGTGGCCATGTAGGATGTACTAAAAGATGAAGTGATGCAAGAATTCCAAAATATAACCCCTAAAGAGGGTAGAGATATGGTGAAAGCATCAAATATCTGACTCCTCCCTAATTGGGGTATAGTAGATTGCATGGTTTTCAACTTTTTTCAAATAAACTAGATTTACATTATCAAAATAAGAAAGAAATAACTAGCACCACCTTTAGTGAAGACCATGCTACCTTAGATATTTGATCATTGAGGAAAGGATCTAGGGTTATCTCCTCATACCCAAATGACACTAGTTTAATGGGGAGTATCACTGTAAAGAGAGTGGTAGATACTACCTATGTAGAGGCATTTAAATGTTGGTACATTTAACTTAGCTTTTGCCACTGTAGATAAAGAAGAAAAGGAAATGCTTGAATTGTAGAATAATTATGGAAAGGTTTTAGAAGCCTATAATAAAGAAGTTCTAAATAGGATTGAATTTGAAAATAAGATATTTGAATTGTCTACTAGACCAAGGATCACATACCCTTGCCCATGACTGGAGCCTTTTAAATCCACTCCTCTTATTGGAATCCCAGATACTCCACAAAGGCCACAATACTATATAGCTGAAGATTTTGAAGACAAAAAGAGAAAAATGTGGATACTAAATGTGGAGTTAAATGTGTAGTATGAAGAAAAATTAAGGAAAGATCTTATGTATCTAGTTGACAAAATTGAATGATCATTGTTCTATGATCAGTTAACTAGGGTAATAAATATATGTGAACAAATAAAGGCAAATGAAGGGACTTTGATGCCTATTGTCAATAAGTGGGATAAGAGGAGAAAAGAAATGACTTTCTTATGTTTTTCTATCATAAGGTCTTCTCATGACCATATTGAAAAAACTTATGATGTTTCTCATGATCTATTAGAGTTTGATACTAGCAAAGTATGATTATAGAGGAAAATTGTTAGTTTTTTAAATAAGTATAAAATTGAAAAATTTTACTTATTCCCATTGGCCTTAGATATAAAGAATAGATACAAGAGTAAAGATGACTGGGGAAAGGAATTAGATGACCTATTTTGTTTAAGAATGAACAAAATCATAAATGGAAAAGGACATGCATGGTGGGAAGCCACAATAGAAGAAATAATGAAGGCCTAGTCATTCTTTGATTCTTTAAAACAAGATTTTGTTAGCATTGATAAAGAGGAAGAGTATGTGATTAAAAGTCAAAATATTATCATATAGTTTAACTAGCAAGATGACACTTTTTGACAAGTGGATGGCATATATTGCTTCTAATGAACAGTTGGAAGAAACTAAAAGTGATGATGATGAGATAGATGAAGATTAAGTATAGATCATTAATTCACTTTGATAGGATCAAGGGAAAGAAGAAGATAAAAGCAAGCAACCAATTTTAGTTGTAGGTTTAGCAGCTTAGGATGATGACATGGCAAGGGAAGAAATAAGAATAAAGGTGGTTTTATTAGTTCATGATGAAGCTAGTAGAGATCCTAGATTTGAGGTTAATTTGTAATTATTAGAACATGACACATCATTAACCAGTTTGATGGCTACATATTCTAAGGAATCAAAGTAGCATTTGGAAATGTAATAGAATTGCAACCTACCAAAGGAATAATTTGATTTATAACTTTTTTGTTACATGCAATTTGTCTTTTATGATACCAAAATGTAAATATTTTTGTCATAGGGGACAACTATCATTTTCTCTTAGCTTGAATCTTGTTGGATCTCACATTAAATAAGTGAGATTCTAGGACTAGAGAAAGGGTTGTAGCTATTGTCTTTCAAAATTAAATTTAGGTATATTGGTCTAGTTTTCTTGATGAACACTTGGTGATATATTTTTCTCTACAAAGTTATGAGAATTGTGTTAGTATGAAAAAGATCTTAATGCTTGGTCTTGAGTTATTCTGAGTATTGTTCAATTGTATGAAATTTTTTCAAAAGAAATCAATCCAAAGATGAACTAAACCCACACCTTTTATAATTGAATCATGTCTCAACTTGTGTTATCTAGTATTCTTGAGATTGTATGAGAAAGTCTTATTCAATTGAATGCAATTAAATTAGATTATATGTCAAATTACTATTGCTTTTAATTCAAAGAATTAAGTAAATGCTTTTAGTGAAATTGATAGTATCACCATGATAATAAAAGGGATATATGTAAGAATGAGTGTTAGTCAAAATTACTAACATTATTGATTGTAATGAAATCAGTAAGGTCTAGGAATTGAGCAGACTATGGACCCCAATAGATTAAGTACTAATATGATTATTTGGTCTGTAGAAGGGAATATCATGAAGAACCATCAAGCTTAAATTTGAATTTTTTTTTTTTTTAAACTATCAAATATTATCAATGTTGGTTAGCAATCATTTGGATTTGATTTTTGAGTCTTCGATAGCTACTATAGCTAGAAATATTTGTAAATCTGAGGAGAATTGTGACCAAATCTACTTATAAGGGATGCATATCATTTTAAGATATCAAGGAATGAACAAAATATGTATATTTTAGAGCTAGGAGATGAGAATCAAAATGAAACTAAAAAAAGATTCTCATACAGTAGCATTCATTTGCACCATCCCTTAGGTATACCCAACTTGGTTCTATAGAGCCTAAAGAGTAGAAAACTAGTCCTAGTTTTGTTGAAGTTGGATCCAAATAATATGCATATATAATTGTTAATGGGAAATAGCTAGTCCCTCAATTTGTGAGTATTATTATCTTGTTATTGAGCTTTTGCTGTTCAATAGTTGAAAAACACCAAAAAAATGGTGACTGTGCTGGGGAATTGTTCAACACACATACCTATGTAAAATGTAGGGCAATTTATTTGATCCTACTATGTATGTGTGTGTCAAATCATTGTGATGTATTGCTTGTGGTTATAGTAGGCCTATTTTGGTGAGAAACCTTGAGAATTTAAAAGAAAAGGAGAAATAACTCTAATGCCACATGTGTACAGTGACACAACAGTCTGTACAAAGTGTCTTGTCTGTCAAGAAAAAGTTGTAATCATGCTTTTATGTTCTTAGTCCCTTACTATTGTAAATTATTTTTGTAGCTTCTTGTACTTTCGCCTTTAAAATCAAAGGCTTTTTTACTATCATATTTTCCCTATAATAGGGTGGTGACTCAGTTAAGATTTTGAAGCTAGTGCTTATTTAATTAATTTTTTCATCTGATGGATGACAAAAGGAAGAATAAAATAGCTTACAAAAGGACCAATTTTGATGTACCCTTATATACTCATTTGGCCCTAGGTGGTAGAAAGAACCAAGGTAAAAAGAAGGTAGATTTGAATCCCACCTAGAAACCCAGAAGTAATACATTGGTATATCATCAATATCAACCACTTGTAGGAAGAGAGTCTTCTTCATTAAGTTCTGAGTTAGAAACTACAAGACTCCTGGGGGGTATATTTAGTACACCACTACAAGAAGAATAAATCTATCATGACAAGAATGGTTTCTCAATAGGAGATACATTTCATAGATCATGATTGAACCATAGGCTAGGATATGGGAATGTCATGAAAGACCCTAGAATAGTCCATATATAGAACCAAATCTTATAGACCTTGATGACCCTACTAATTCAGAGGAAACTTCTATAGATCCTAAGGAAGTATGTTCAAAACTAGAAGTTTTGAAGAAACGGGTCGTAGAAGAGGAGGCCAAATGTATCTATTTGGAGAAGAAAAGAGAGCAAGGTACCTTGAATGCCATTATTTTAAGAGATAATCTACATACAGGGATGGTTTCCTTGAAAGAAGAAAAAAAGAAGTTGGAAGAAAGGACTTCAATACTTCATGTTGATGTGTTTGGGGATGTGGATACTTTAAGATCTCAGGTTCTAGAACAAGAAAAGCTCATAGGCCAAAGGCAAGAACTTATCATTTGTCAAGTCCAAACTTACAAGCTTGTCCAAGCAGATCCTATAGAACCTACTATGAAACCCACAGATAAAGGAAAGGGAAAAGCTATAGGAATTCAAATAAATGATTGCCAAGTTTCATTAAGAAGGCTTGTGAATCCTCCCATGTCTAAGCTAGATCTTGATCTAAAGAAGGCTAGAAAGGAGAAAGAAGACCTAGCAAAAGAACTTGAAAAGATTGAGAATGAAGCTCAAACAACACAAACTAGGAGAAAGATTCAATTCATTAAGTCTAACTCCACTTTAGCATCCTAGCCCAACTTTTCTATTTTGATGACAACTTCTATGCCTACTTATGGACCAATAATATCCAATCAGGCTATGTCCTAGTATACCCCTGTCTCTTCATCCACTACTAGCATCCTAATCCCTACTATTCAAATAAAACAATCTCAAGCCAATATTGCTCAAAGTTAGACCAATATAGCAAGTACATCCAATGCTACTAGTTTCTAGAAAAAGCCCATATATATGGAAAAATTTAGACAAATATCATTCCTAGGGTTTCCTAGTTTCCCTCATCCCATATCCTTTGATCTAGGAGATAAAGTTGTCAAGTTCTTTGGGAATAATGCTCTCATCAAAGAGTAGCACTTGAGAGTCTTCTAGACATGTTGAATGACTTTGAAGTTGAGCATGAAGATGTGGTGATGAAACTATTTATGCATTCATTAATAGAAGATGCCAAATATTGGTTTCGGAGATTACCAAATGATTGCATTAGTTCCTAAAGTGATATGGAAAAGTTGTTCAGAGAACAATATGGTGACATTAACAATGTTTGTTTTATGCTGAATGATTTCAATATTATTAAGAAGAACCCTAATGAATGTACATTTGATTTCAATGTAAGATTCCAAAAAGGAATGTACAAGTTGTTTCAGGACATGAGATTGAATGAGGATGTATGTCTTATAACATGCTTTAATGATTTTGATAGTAAGATGGCTTATCAATTGAGGGATAAGGAACCTAAGACTTTGAGGGATTATTTTAAAATTATATTAAATATTTAAAATAAATGAAAAACATCTAGTAATCTTGGAAGGAGAGATGATCCAAAGCTATTTAATACCAAGAATAACAACAAAAGGGAAGTGGATAAAATCCCTGCAGGTAAAAATCATAAAGAACCCTCAATAGGTCAAGTATTTGACTTATTAAAAAAGATGAATCCATCAACTTTTAGTTCAAACAAATCCATTCTAGGTGAGAAGGCCCTAACTAATATTAACCATTTCAATAGATAACCTAGAATGGAAAATTACCCCTACACCACTCAATGGAAGGATGGTAAACCAATTCCCAACCAAACCTAGAATGTAAAAGATAAGGATACACCAAATCCTCTCTAAAGAAGCTCTATAAACATGAATGATGATATACCCTAGTGTATCATATGTCAATCTTCTCATTCCCTAGACTATTTTGTAGTTTCTCAATCATTTGCTTTAGAGCATAGTGCACAGAATGATGAGGAAGAGGAAGAAAAGAACCACAATGATGTAAGCTATAATATGGTAGGCATGTTTGATGATTGTGTAGATTCTAATTTAGAGGAACATGAAGATGATGTTACTAGTTAGAGAATTTTTTACCAACACTTTATTAGCAAGTGTTCTCAGATGATGAAAATTATGATAAGGTTAAGGTATGTAATGTATCTTCAAATATTGAGAATGTAAACTTCAGAATGCCTTCCAAAGAGAATATTGACAAAATTATTACAAAAATGATCTCTCGCGTGCATAGTAACTACAATTTGAGGAGTAGGACAATGGAGAGTGATGCTGGAAAATCTTCTCGTATATTGAACAAGGATGTCACACACAAGATGGAGGATGAGAGTAGAAAAATCCATATTGAGACAACAAAGGCCAAAGATAGTAAAATCAAGAAGTGGGAGCATAAAAAGAAAGCTCATTTTCAAACAAGTGATACCCCTAAAATAGAAGTGTGATAAAAGAATTTTGCACCTGATTTAGCAAAGAAAATTTTAGCGCTTGGTATTCAAAGGACTTCCACTCTAGGTATGCTTATGAAGCCTACTATTTCAAAACCTATTTATATGATATCTATGTTGTCATAAATCACTGTCAAATTGCCTTTTTTTGAATTATTCAGAATTTAGGAGCATTAGAGTAAGGCCTTATCATGGTTAGGTGGGATAGGAAATCATAGTAACATGGTTGAACTAAATAGTATTCAGAAAACCTCAGTATTGGTAGAGGATAATGATATTATATTCCAAATTAGACAAATGTTTTTGGATGATTCATTAATATCCTACATAGAAGATATTGACCCATTTTTTCTTAGTCTAATTATAAAATGAAAAACCTTAAAGAACTACATGATAGATTCATGAGCATCTAACACCATCATGCCTATTAGACTCATTGAATCTTTAGGTCATAAGGTAGATACCAAAGAAGGTAGATGTAGAGGTATAGATGCTAGAGAAGTCATTTTCATAGGTACTATTAATGCATTTTCATTCAAATTAGTAGCATACCCTAAAGAAGAATTGACCATGTCAACCCTTATGGTTGACATTCCTTCACATTGTGAGATGTTGCTTCCTAGCAAATCAAGTGTTGCTATGAGAGGTAGCTTTTAGTGTGGTTTATCTTATGCAACTTTTCATATAGGTGATAAGGTAGTTAGGATTGATAGAGAGCCAAGGGTTAATAAGATTCTAGGAGAAAGAATTGATAAGGATCCAACCTACTTTTTGGACACTAGTGTAAATGCTTTTAGTGCAAAATTGATCATTCAAGAAGTATAAAAATTGCCTATTGTGATTGAATAGGAAGTGGAATGTTGTATGTACTCACCAGTTCTATGGACTATGTAATTTGATGAGGCTAGTTCCAAAGAAGGTTCAAGGGTAGGGGTGCTCTTTGTATCTCCCGAGAAGAATATCTTTAGGTACTCATTTACTCTAAAATTTTCTTGCATGAACAATATAGCTGAATATGAAACCCTATTGTTAGGATTGAAAGTTTCCACCAATCATGTGATCAAGAAGTTGTCTATCATAGGTGATTCTGAATTGGCCATTTCATAGATAAAAGGAACTTATGCTTCAAAAAAAAAGAGGTTGAAACAATATAGAAATGTAATTTGGGATCAGATAGAGTTTTTTGATGCATTTGGTATTTCATGGAGAGGTATAAGTCAAAATAAAATGGTAGATCTACTTGCAAATGTAGCAATCGGGCCTAAGGAAGTTTCATTTGCAGGAATCTCACAAATAGAGGTCCAAAATAGACCATCAATACTTGACAATATTGAAAATTAGCAAGTTTTTGAAGATGACAAGGATATTATAAACTTCATGCTAAGTGAGGAAAAATACCATGGTCAGGAAATGGATTATAGTGCCCTAATTAAAACCATTGATGGTGAGGAAACTATTATTGGCTAGGAGATTATGTAGTTGAAAACCAATAAGGTACCTAAGGGGTTGATGATTTTGGAGAATATTTTTGATAATAAAGATAGAAAAGAACCTAGGACTAGGGAACCTAAGCCTCAAGAATTAGAAGAAATAAATCTAGGTACTACAAGAAGGTTTATATTGGCCAAAAATTGCCTATTGAAATTAGAAAAACATTGATTGATTTTTTTAGGAAGTAAGACATATTTTTTCATGGTCATATGATGACCTCAAGGCTTATAGGGAAGATATATTCCAACATGTCACACTACTAAAAGATAATGTAAAATCTTTCAGATAAAAGCAAAGACCAATAAATCCCACTCTAGTCCCCAAAATGCAAGAGGAGTTGATGAAGCTAAGGGATGGAGGGTTAATTATAACTATTAGGGTTTCAAATCTAGTGCATGTTAGAAAAAGGAATGGAGACATCAAACTACGTGTAGATTTTAGAAAATTAAACATTGGTCCTCTAAAGGATAACTCTGGATTGCCAAATATGGAGATCATGCTGGAACAAGTAACTAGTTCTGAGTCAATTTCTATGATAGATGGATTCTTAGGGTATAATCAAATCCTTGTGAAAGAAAATGGAAAATTTAAGATAGCATTTAAAACTCCATGGGCAACTTATGTGTATGTAAGAATGTCATTTGATTTGATTAATGCTGGTGCAACTTTTTAGAGGGCTATGGATGTAGCTATACCATGATTACATAAATAAGTTTATGGTAGTATACCAAGATGACCTCACATCATACTCCAAGAAATCTAGTGACCATTGCAGCCATTTGTAAATATCTTTATCAAGGCATTGGAATATGGCATATCTCTAAATTGAAAGAAATGTACCTTTGGTATAACGAAAGGCAAGTTATTAGGACACATAGTATCAAAATATGGTGTAAAGATAGATCTTGAGAGAGTGGCAGTGATTGATAAGGGGCCTAAACCAAAAAATGTGAAAGGAATACAACATTTCTTTGGGCAAGTTAATTTTCTAAGAAGGTTTGTTACAAACTTTGCTGAAATTAGTAGACCCATTTCAAAAATGCTTAAGAAAGGAGCTACTATCAATTGGGACGGTGAACCATCACAAGCCTTTCAAGATATTAAAAATGCTATAAACAATGCTCTAGTCCTTAAGACTCTAGATTATACAAAACTAATGCACATATTCTCTTTTGCATCTTTCCATACTATAGCTGCAGTGTAGAAAAATGGCGAAGGATATGAGCAAACTATTGCTTTGTTTAGTAAACCTTTATAGCCTACTGAACTAAAATATGAGATAAATGAGAAATAGGTGTATGCTTTGGTGAGAGTTCTTAAAGGTTTTAGATGTTATTTGGTAGGTGCTTTTGTTATTGCATTTGTGCCTAGTGTAGTTGTCAAGGACATTTTTTCTTAGTAGGAAGTATTAGGCAGGAGATGCAAATGGATCAATAGGATCCAAGAATTTAATATTGAAATTCAGATCACCAAGTTGGTAAGAGGTCAAGGAATAGCCAAGATTATGGCTCAATCTAACTTAGATGCCAATTAGATCAACATAGCAGACAACTCAATAGTAGTCTTATGTGATATGGACCATTGTGAATGGTATATTAATGTTATTCATCATTTGAAACATATGAAAGCCCCTTACCATTTGACTAAGAATGAAAACAGAAATACCAAGTTACAAGGCATCAGATATATTATTGTCCATAATGATTTATGGTGGAGGAACTTTGAAGGAGTATTGCTAAAATGTGTCGACCAAGAAAAGTCAAAAGAAATATTGAAGGAAATGCATTTTGAAGTCTATGGAGGACATTACATGGCCAAGACCACTGCACACAAGGTGATGATAGCTAGATTCTAGTTGCCTTCTCTTTTTAAAGATGCTTAGTTGATGGTAAGAAAATGTGATGCTTGTCAAAGATTTGCAGGTAAGCTAATTTTTTTAGGAAATACTCCATTAAAACTAGTGGAAGTTCAAGCACCATTCCAGCAATGGGGAATGGATTTTGTAGGTGAGATCTCTCCCAAGCCTAGCACTAATTATTCCTAGATATTAGTTGCTACTGATTACTTTACAAAATGGGTGGAGGTAATCCCTACAAGAAATGCAACTAGTAAGTTTGTTAACAAGTTCTTGCTAAATAATATTATATCAAGGTTTGTTTGTCCATAAAGAATTGTGATAGATTATGCAATGTGTTTTAGATCTAAGGAATTCACAAAATATTGTGATAAATATGGGATTATGAGAGAAGCATTTTCACCCTATCATCCACAAGGAAATGGACAAGCTAAGTCCACAAATAAGAGCTTACTGAAGGTAATAAAAAAGACATTAGATGATAATAAGAAAGCCTAGGATTCTAAATTGCAATTAGCAATATGGGCTAATAGGGTGACTTTAAAGAAGGTATTAGCAATAGCAACCTTCGATATTGTGTATGGAATCCAAGTGACGATACCACAAAATAATCTAGTGGGACTCTATAACTGCATCCAAAAATATGATAAGGATATCATTGATGACATGTAGCAAAGATTGGATGAGATGGTAGGATTGACTGAGACCAAGAAGGATGCATCTCTCAGAAATTAGAAGTTACAACTATAGGTCAAAACACTTTATGATTAATGAATAGTGAATAAGAAATTTGAAATTGAAGATCTAGTCCTCATATGGAATGCTAGGATTAAGGATAAGGGAAGACATGGAAAATTTGACCCTATTTGTTTGGGTCCCTATCTCATTGAAGCTCCGTGTGGAGAGGATTCTTATTTACTAAAGGATTTATCATGTAACATTTTTCATTTGCCAATTCATGGACAATTCTTGAAGAGGTATTTCTATTGAAATACTTGTTTTATCCATGAACAATAGTCTAGGTTTTTCTTGTATATTTTGTATATCCTTCATGTCTGTGTATAGTTCTTGTATATCTTCTTCCTATTACAATTTCCCTCTTAGGGTTATCATTTTCAAAGAAAGTCAAGTTTTTGGTCTACTTCTCCCAGGGATTCTAACCTCTCATTTGAATTCTATATATTCAATGTCCCTAGATAGAGCCACTATTGGTCTGATTTTTCATAAGGTAAAATCTTCCTAAAACTAAGTATAAAAATTAGATAAGTTCTATATCCTACTTATTAAGCTTTAGTTTCTTGGTTTTACAAATTTTTACCCCTATATGAAACCTTACTAAAATAAATCTTGTGTCCCAAATAAACATGTTTAGTCTTGTGTATTTTAAATGTGTTTTTGGGCATGAAGCTACTTTGAATTTTAAATATTCCTTTAGATCTGTTAAATTTTTACCTTTCTGGCTCTATTTTTCGAAAGTCATTTACACTATCAAATCTTTGTAAGATCTACAGTGGTCATTATGTCACATAAAGAAAATGTAAAGATCTTAACCTATGTGACATAGTGACTACTATAAAATATAAAAATGGCATCATAAAGTGGAAAGTGGGCAATAGATCTTTTAATTCCTCTAAAATTTTCAGCACTGTGATTGTTGTTAGAGCTATCAGTACTAGATAAGGGACCAGCCGGAACATGTTACAACTTGTGTCACTAGGTTTTGATAATTTTTTGGTGGGTCACTATGTCATGACTAGATAATGCAAGTGCCCTACTGGTAGTGATATAGTGCCTTGCCAAAAAATTTTGAAAAGGTTGGAGATTATGAAATGAATGAGCATTGTAAAGTTCCTACTTGTTAATATGGTTGTGTAACTTCAATTCCATGTAAGAATAATTGATTATAGTAATCATGGAAGAATGTGGATATTTTCATGGTACTCAGATTTCAAAAGGCTTTAAGGAGGTCACTATGTCACGATCAGGAATTGGAGGAGTCTCACTAGTAGTGATATGGTGCCTTGACAAAAAAAGGAAATGTGGCAACAACTCCAAAAGGTAGGTCCCACATATTCCCTTCATCAATAGAAAGCCACATAATCACTTTGACATGTTAGCATCATTTAAGCACATGTGTGTTTTATGCACTAGAGTTTGCAAGAAATATGCGAAGTCACTATGTCGTGACTAGAAAATCCTTATTTTTTGTTAGTAGTGACATAGTACCTTACCCAAAAAGATGAAAAATGGGAAGGCTCTATTTTATGGTGGCACAAGAAATGATTAAAATATTATATCACTGGCCAGTATGTTAGAATATTTCCAAGTCACACATGATATGGAACCAAAATCAAATGAAAGGGTAGATGGAGAATCTTGATCATTGGATTAAAGTCAAATCAACAATCATTGCCAAGTCACTATCAAGAGTTGCACATTGATTATTTAACATGACATGGTGACTAAGGAAAATAATGCATGGACCCACCACAGTTATGTAATACCCCAAAATTGGCTCATTGCCATGTTAACCAGTTCTGGTCTATTTTGATCAACTCCTAAGTACTATTTTAATAGGAAATTCTTATTCTAATTTTTGCTACTCGACATAATTGTCAAATGAAAAAAACCCTAATCTACATTAATTAGGCTACTTATTTAATTCCTAAAGTATTGACTCGAATCAATCACATTAAACCTATTGAGTAAGACTTAATTTAATTTGAATTTTTTATACTTTAACTAAATTAAATTATATCCTAAGGTTAATGTAATATGGAACTAAAATATTTAATTTAATAATTATGCTCACTTTAATTAATTGAATCGGATTATTCAATTAAATGAAAAAGGCATTTATGAGGTTATATCTCACTTTATTAAATTAAGTAATATCTTCAAAATCTTCTCTTCAATTCCAAAATGGAAACTCTGAGTGAACTATCCCTAGAATTGGAATTAATTTGGTTAACTCATTCTCATAGTTATGAAAAGCTCAATTAACTACTCATCACACTTAGATTTGGAATAGTCAACTTCACTTGCATAAGGAAGTTTCCATTTTAACTAAATCTTCTCTCTAATCTTAACTGTCCATTCAAATTGATCTTGACTATTGGTCAATTGTTGGATTCTATTTAAGGGATCCATAATCCCTCATGACAGGGGTTAGAATTTGAATGGTATTGAATTTCTATCAAACTAAGTACTCAATTGTGTTTTATCTTTCACATTGCTATCATTTTTAAACTCTCATTTAGATTAAAGAATGCATACATTTAGCTTAATATTTTTTCTCTCTAGACTAACGGTTGCACTTCATTTAGACTATTTGCATAATCATACTGTGTATAAAAAAATCCTTCATTCTAGAAAGGATTGGTTGCCTACATCTTGATTTGAGTAGCACACTAGGCAAAATCCTTCTAGTTAGAAGGCAATAGGTCACATTGTCGGGCTTCTTGGATAAATGACTCCATATTTATTCTATGATGAATCCACATATAATGACCATGTTGAAGTGTAGGTGAAATATTCAAGGTCACATTTTCACGTATACATTTTTTCCACCCATCTTGGGGTAGAGAAAAATGATTTTTCTGGCCTCATTTGTGTAGTTTTTTTGAAGATTTCATCATTGTATTGTACTTGTCCATACAATCTTCAAGATTTTCACATAAAAGATCTCATTTTTGTGTGGGTTTCACCTATCACTCTCCTCTTTCTCACGTGAAAAAGTGCCCTATTCCATGAATTTTCACACTGCACCTCATTTTCTCATCCATGATAGTGAAAGACTTCGCATGGACCTATGCAAGATTTTGTTTGAAATCTTGAAACAACATAGTTAAGAAGCAGTTTTTCAATATGTTCTTTGTCATTTTCTACTGATGTGTTTTCTCTAAAGCATCATTATTTTAGTTTTCTTTTTTCTATAGCCTAACAATTGTTTACATGACATTTGGCAAAGATTCCTTTATACAAACTTTCCCAAACATGAATTGACTGTGTGTTTGCACAACACTATCCAAGATACAATTGTCAAAGACCAATCTTCAAACCCACTAAAACAATGTGTCATTTTCTTGCTTTCTAAATATAGTCTAATTAGGGCTTGTGAACTTCATAAAGTGCAAGAAACAGGAATAGAGGATTATGCTCTTCACCACTTGGAGGTCATGACCAAGGGTGAATAAGAAACCTAGAAGCCTCTGAAAGACAACATCCGAGGGAGGTAAGAAACTTAGTGGTTCTCTAGCGCTAATCCTTTTCTATACTCAGATAATGATTTCCTTTTGGGGGATCAAAATCTTTAGAAAGGATGATTCTAGATTGATTAGCTAAGTCAATGATTAAAGTGTTTCACATGTTTGGGTGAGAGAAAAAGGTAGAGGAATATGCTCTTTCCCCTTGAGGGAAATAAAAAATTTTGACCCTTATGTTTGAACCAATAGTCTGAGTCAATCCTTTAGAGGGCCTGCCTGAGTGATCCAACCTCCGAGAAAGACCCAAGTGAGCACACTTCTTTTGCTAAAGATTCCAACTTACTATAATTGAGAAGCTTTTTAGAGAAAAAGACTCCAAAGCCATATTCATTTCTTCCTCTTGATTCTTGATCTAATATATCAAGTGGAGGCTTTGTCTGTTGCACTGGCTAGTGCTAGCCCAAGTCTTATTAAGCAAGTGTGTACACTTTCAGATGATAGTATGGGCTACTAGTCTCAAATTTTCTTGTAGAGCCACTAGGGATTAATACAAATAGAATCCAAGTAAAAACCTTTAGTTAGAGGCTACCCAATTCACCTCCAAAAGGAGGCATAATCTGTGTGCAAGGAGGGCGAAGAATCTCTCTTGTAGAACACACCATAGGAATGCTGCTGTGCATTAGAAGGTCGTATATATGCTTAACCCCTACCAAAAGGGTGTTCATTTAGCATATATGTTATTGAGCCCTTTGAATACACCAAAAACATGGATGCCCTCTAGGGGGTGACAAAACTATGTGAGGTGCATGCATGCGCATAAGTTGTGGGACAAAGGTTTTTGTCTTCTTTACCATTTTATGATTCTATGGATAAAGCATGTTTTTTATTAAGTATTAAACATATCCAAACCTACCTAAACAAACTAAAAGACAAAACTCCCTCATCTCTCTGAGTTGCTTTGTCCTTGCTGGATTATATTCAATTACTACTTGCTTCCCATGTCATGTTGAAAATACTTTGTCTTGTTTGAAACCCAACACTATTTCACAATCTAAAAATCAACCCTACAATATATCTGTTATCTATCAAACTCACCAACAATCTATTCAAAATATCTTTGAAATCGAATTTAGTGTCAGTTTGGCCTCAATTTTTGCACATAGTTTGCAACATTTCACATGAGTACTATTTGTCCTATCACTTCTTCATGTGGTTCTATCAGGGTCTTCATGTGAGCACTTGCACATCCCCATGCAAAAACTTGCTGACAACTTTTTCTTTGATCTTCCAAATCCTAGCACTTCTTTGCATAGCCTGTAGCACATCTTTGCATGAGTTTAGACTACTATTTTGAGATTTTTCTTGTACTTGTGTACTTTATCGTGTACATCCTAGAGGATCTTCATGCAAGATCTTGAATAAAAATTTCATAATTGATCTATTTGAGCTATCTATACTCTGCATCTAGTCTATTTCCTACATCATGTTACCCCTTCTTTATCTATAAACAATCCCAAATAGTAGCATTTTTCTTGGTTGATGACTTGTGGTCTATACTTTAACTAGTCTCATCTCTCAATTTTCTTATTCTCATCCTTTAATGCTCATTATACTTCATTCACAATAGTCATAATCTTTGGTTGTTCTAGCCTCTACTTAGACTAGTCATAAAATGGACACAACGGGAAAATGAAAATTGTATTAACTATGAAAATTAGCTAGTACATTCAATACAGAGATAATAGACTTCAAAGCATGCCCTAAGGGCTTATAATAGCACAAAACTGGAGATAATTTATCCTTTTGGTACCTCTTCTCAAACTCCACTCCGAACTGCCTTTTACAATGCCAATAATGTCCTTAAATAGACCCTAGAGGGTTAAGGACTAGGAGTAAATTCTAGAAAGTACTAGTAGGCATCCATCGACCAAGTAGAAGGCTTTAGAAGCAGTGTTAGAAGTTGACACAAATCTAGAAGAATCCAAAAATGGTAACCGAACTTCCGAGAGGCATAACTTTTGAACCGTAGCTTTGATTAACAAACCGTTTACATTTCTAGAAAGCTATTGAAGCGCTCTATAGTCCTATGGACCAGCTTCAATTCTCCCCCATTTTTGGCCATTTTAAAGGTCATTTAATGCACCTAACCTAACTTTGAAGCATTCTTAGGAGGTCTTTAGAAACTGAAAAATTGCAATAACTTTCAAACCGTGGGGCCTTTTGACCTGATTCTTTTTTTGGAATGCTCTAAATTACAATTACATTCATCTAGGAAATTTACACCTTCTAGTTCACCAAAATGATGGCTCAATTACATACTCCTATTTTTTGGTATTTAAACATTTCCCAAGGTGTTCAAATACTCTATCCTAGAACACTTATAGTGGAACTGTGAGAGTTGGAACCTTTATTTGACCCAAATCGGTATCTAGAAATGAAAACACATGAAACAGAAATGAAGTCTAAGTAAATTTCTTTTTGGGTGACATAGGATTGCCCTTATACCTCTGGATGCTCCTACATCAACAACACTCTTCCATTGCTTTTTGAGACTATGTTTTAGTGTGATCCCTATCTTTGTTTTTTCTTCTTGTCCTTGTCTATGACTATCTCAACAAGAAGTAGAAACATGTTTTATCCCCTTAGAATTAGGCAAGGTTGCACTAGGGGTCATAATCATGGAAGAGGTCACCTTCCATTTTATATTTGTTCTATGTCTAGTTTGTACAGTGAGGAATCTTTATGATTTCCCTCACCCAACAAATCACCTCAAGTCCAAAAAATGTTCTCCATAAACTTGCAATAGACTAAGAATCCCTTGTATCAAGAAGATCCTGAGCCTAGCAAAGTTCCTACATCTCTAAATGAAACTTTTGAATTCCTTTTCAAAGGACCTTTCCAATCACAACATACTAAAACTAAACATGTTCCTACAATGGCTAATTATGAACCTGAACATGGTAGTCACAAAAAACACCAAGATTAACCTAGGAATGACAAATAGAAAGAAAATGACACTAATGAGGAACAAGAAGAGGTGGAAATACATCCTAAACACATATAAAAGTGCTGCAAAGACAAAACTTTCAAAAGATCATAAGAAATCTTGCTCAACAAGGAGAAAGAAAAATACTTTCTCAAACTTGCCCAAGAGGGAGCTAAGTTGCCCCATCATTTCAATGTTGAAACCATAATCACAACTAAAGAGGAAACTAAGACTTCCAAACTCCAAAAAAAACTAAAAATCATGCAATACCAACTAACTCATATGATGCATGATAAAGACAAATGCACAAAAACATACACCTGAGATGCTCTTTGTCTATTTCCATTTGAAAAGAGCATAGGCATGCCTCCTTTTCTAAGAGGATTGGAGCTATCTAAGTATGATAAATACTTTGGAACCATTGATCCCCAAGATCACTTGCAAGAATTTGGTACCTTTTCTATGGAATTTATGCATAATTAAACATATCTAATGTATTTATTCCCAAGAAGTATAGGTAGTCAAGCTATGGACTAGCTTTCACACTTGCCTCCTAGTATCAAGAAATTTGATGAAATTGCCAACTTGCTTTTCTAGTAGTATTCTCATAACATTCAAAACCCTATTAATATTCAAGATTTATGTAACCTTAAGTATAATGTTGGGGAACTTTTCCTCACATTTCTTTAGAGGTGGAGACAACTTTACACTAAATATTCATGCAAGATTCCTAAAAAAAAAAAGCTTGGCATCTTTATTGATAATCTCATGCCTAATTTTGGGTATACAGTCTAGCTTCAAGGTTTGTGCACCTTCAAATATGTGGTCAGAGAGGCTATCCACATAGAGGAATTCATGGTCAAGAAGGGAAAACTTACCCTTCAAAAGGACACAAAACAAGGATCCACCTCTAACAAGGACAAATGCAAGTATGTCAATAAGAACTATGAAAATGTACATGATGGGGTTGTTTACAATATCACTTCTAAACATGCTAAGGTAGCCTTTCATCTCACAAATGGTCTCAACATGACCAAGAATGTTGAGAAACCTCATCTTGACAATAAGGTATCTAGGAGTAGACCAAGAAACTCATGAGTTAAATGCCTGAAATGAGAGTATACACCTATGGGTGAATGTTTGGATGTGGTTTATAAGATCATTTCACCATTGGACAACTCTCATCCTTATGATCCACAACCACACCCACCATGGTGGAATGAGATCACATTCTACAACTACCACCAAAATAAGGGACACAAAACTAGTAATGACATAAACCTACATCACAAAGTCTAGGACATGATCGATGATGGTGACATTGTGGTAGATGGACATAACAAGAACTTAGATCACAAGGATTTTAAAGAGCCCTTCCCAGCATATGAAAAAGGAGAGAGCTCAAAACTAAAACCTAACAACAAGGTCAACTATGCATACTCTAATGATAACAATGTGACAAACATAGTCGAACCTATTGATTTTGAGTACTATGACATTACTACAATCAAGGACAAGCAAGATAACAATAAACCTAAGATGTCATTTGTCTTGAGGGGCCCTACTTCTAATGGTACTAATAATCCATCTTCACAATACTATGCCAACATTGTTACATGCTCTCATTCCAAGTCGGTACTCAAAGGAGTTATACCTTCTACTACTAATCTTGGAAAACATAAAGATAAAACCCTTGCTAGTCAATCTAGTAGAGGTACAAAACTCACAACAAATTCAGCAGTCACTAGCCACAACGTTCTTGATCAATTTAAAAAAAGTAATGCTCAAATCACAATCTTTCAATTTCTTAAAAATTTTCTTGCTCATAGGTAGATTCTACAAAAATCCCTCACTAAGGAAAATGTTCCTCAAGATCTTGATCTTGAGTGATTTTAATCTATGTTACATCACCTGACCTTCCCTTACTTTATGTCCTTCTTTGAGGAAAATGATAATTCATTGAGTCACCCACACAATCAACCTCTACACATTGAGGTCGTGATACATCAAACACATGTCCATTAGGTACTCATTGGTAATGACACTAAGCTGAACATTATCTCTGCTACTCTACTTAGACATTTAAACTATTCTAAGGACTCTATTGATCTTTGCCACAAGATCACTATCAAAGCATATGATGAATTTGAAGGAAAATCTCTAGGTCTAGTGGTATTACACCTTCGTGTCAGTCCTATAAAAAGGGATGTCACTTAATAGGTCTTCAATATTCCCTTGGCTTATAAAATTCTACTAGGAAAGCCATGGATACATGAGATTCATGATGTGCCATCCACATACCATGAATGTATCAAATTCACATTTCATGGCTCCAAAGTCACTATTCCTACTAGTACTAGCTACACCTCCACTATGCTCAAAGTGTCTAGGAACTTTGTCCCCACTAATAGGGAATCTATTGATTATCATGAGAACAAGCTAAAAAAAATTGAGCAGTCATTCAAGCTAAAAGAAACTAGCATGGGTGGATACCATATTGAACTAGTGTTTTCATTAACATATCTTCCTAATTCTCCTTAGTATTAGAGGAGACCATCTTAGGTAAAGAAGCCATTTGTGTTAATACCTCAAACCAAGTACAATGGTACTTTTGTCAAGGCTATAGTTCCCTTAGAGGATGAAAGCCAAAATAGGTCCATTGTTGCATGACTTTACAAAGAGGACACTCCATTTGACTTAATAGAATAGGCTCATGAAGTGCTTTGGCTATAAGGGAACTGGTCCTATTGGATGCAATAATAATGGTCTAGTTGATCCTATCAAAGAAATACGATGAAGAAACAAAGATACATCTGGTTTAGGCTTTAAGAAGGTTCCCTTCCATTTAGGGACAAACCAATTCATACCAAAACCTGAGAGTTCATCTGGAAATGAGTCACAAGCTGAGTTAGATAATCAAGAAGATAATAAAAATGATGAGGATCCTTATCCTTATCCTATTCCTCACAATCTTGCTAAATTATTTACCAAGCTAGATGACTTTGTGCCACATGTTAGCACTATGGATTGTACTAGTGATTCCTCTAAGGAATATGCTAATCCACATTGTACTCATTTAGAATAGGGAGAGTCTAGTCAAGCATTATGTGTTGAGTACTTGTGTAAAAATCTAGATGATGAGGGCAAGTATGTCCTTATTACTATTGGGGAATTCTACAACCAGTTGCCATATAGCACTAATTCTAAGGAATACAAACTTGGCTCCCTTTCAAAAGTGACTATAGATAAATACATTGACCAATATCATGTCTATGAAAAATAGCTCAAACTAGGTGAAATGTCTAGGGTTAGGTTGCATGGATCTGATACAACTAGCTTCCTTGAGTTTTTAGTTCTTGATGTTAGTACTTAAAGGCATTCAAACAAACTTGTGGACAAAGCTACTCTAGGTCTTGAATTGCTGGTCCAAGCATTTAGTGACTATGCCATGAATGAAATCTAACCTACCACAAATCTTTCACTGACATATCCCAAGCTTATAAACTAGAATTCTAATACATGTAGTGAAGTCCCCACATTCTAGAATGACTATGTGCTTGCTTGCTACTTGAACACTATCAAACTAGTAATGTCTTCCACCTGTGAACAAAGCATCAATATGATTGAAGCTAACAGCAAATATCTCATTCATACAATTAGAAAGAAAAAAAGAAGAAGGTTTGATGATGAAAACCACATTGTGGTAGTGTTAGAACCCAAAAAAGTAAAAATAAAAGATGCATCCAAGGGTGAAAACCTCTTGAGGCACCTGTGGATGAGATATTTGATGCACTTCCAAGTAACTTTCAGGAAAGATCATTAGTTTTGATAGAGCTGACATAGCCAATCAACTTGGGCATAGAAGAACATCCTCATATGATACATCTAGCATAGTCATTGTCTCCTTTAGAAAAAGAGGAATTCATTACCTTCCTCTGAGAGAAGAAGATAAATTTTGTTTGGACATATGCTGACATGACAGGACTGGATCCTGATCTCATTATGTATCATTTGTCCATCACACCAGGCATTAAACAAATTAAACAAAAACTTTGAAAAATGCACCCTCATGTTGTATTGCTCATCAAAGCTAAACTAGAGAAAGTCCTAAAAGCTAGTTTCATCCATGTTATCAATTATGCTAAATTGATATCCAACATTGTTCCAGTCTCCAAGCATGATAAATCTATAAGAGTTTGTACTAACTTCCTAAGCATGATTTTCCACTTCCCAAAATTGATATGACAGTGGACATGATAGTAGGATATGAGATGTACTCTCTCATGGATGGGTTTTCTGGTTATATTTACATCAAAATTATGTTAGAAGATCAAGAAAAAATTGCTTTTACATGTGCATGGGGAACCTTCTATTGGAATGTAATTCCATTTAGCTTAAAAAATACTAGTGCTACCTATTAGTTAGTAGTCACTATTATTTTCCATGACATGGTGCATAAGACCATGGAGGACTACGTGGGTGATACCTTGATCAAGAGTGCAAAATGCCATACTCATCTACAAGATTCGGAACCTATCCTAGATCACATAGAAAAGTTTAGTCTTAGGCTTAATCCTAAGAAATGTGCATTTGGCATCACATTAGGGAAATTACTAGGATACATCATGTCTATGAAAATAATCAAGATGGATCCAAAGAGATTTCAAGCAATTATGGATATGCCTCCACTCCATAACATTAGCTAGATGAGAGGTCTACAAGAAAGACTCCAATATGTTCACAAGTTCATCTCACAGTTGGTAGATAGATCACAACCCTTTACAAAGACTCTACATAAGGGTGTGAAATTCAAATGGAGTTAGGATTGTGAGCAAAGCTTGACACAAATCAAACAATATCATGCCCATCCACCAATCTTGATACCTCCTATCTATGGGAAGCCTTTGATTCTATACATCTCAGCAACTAAAACATCCCTGGGAATCTTATTAGCTCAAGAGGACCACAATAACAAGGAGAGAGTTGTTTACTATTTGATCTACACACTAATCTCTTATGAGATGAATTATAGGATCATTGAGAAAGCTTGCTTGGCATTTTTCTTTGCTTCCCAAAAGTTGAGACATTACATGCTTGCTCACACTACATGGCTAGTGGCTAAACTTGATCCACTAAAGTAATTGCTCAACAAAGTGGCTCTGATAAGAAGATTGGTTAAGTGCGTCATGATACTTAGTGAGTTTGACATTTAGTATGTCAAATGAAAGGCTATCAAGGGACACACAATTGTAGATCAGCTAGTAGATGCACCTATGTAGAGTCTTCTCTTGATGAACATTCATTTCCTTGATGAGTCAATTATAACACTCACACATCAAAAATGGGTGATGTTCTTCAACAAGTCATTCACACAATAGGGATCTGGTGTTGGGTTACTCTTCATAATGCCATAGAGATATTCATTTCCCAAAGCATATAAGATTATGTTTCCTTATACAAACAACATTGCTGAATATGAGGCTCTAATTAATGGCATTAAGATTGTAGCCGAATAGAGAGTGGACTAGTTAGATATCTTTGGGGATTCTCAGCTCATCATCAATTAGGTTAATGATGTGTATCAAACAAAGGATGAAAATTTAATCCCTTACAAACACATGGATGATGACATGAAATATTTTTCTCACATCACCTTCCAAAAAATTCCTTGAGCAAATAACAAAGTGGCTGATGCCATGGCTACTCCAGCCTCCCTATTATAAATGCCCAAAAATGATCTCTGACATGAGTTCCTAGTGGAAGCATTACTCTAGTCTATCTATGATACTCCTAATTCTAAGATGATCTATTCTATTGTAGGATAAGACTCATCTTGCTACCATCACATTTACTCCTATTTTCACAACCAAACCATTCTAGATGGTCTAACCCAAAATGGAAAGTGTTACCTTATCTATAATGCTTCACAATATGTCATTATTACTGACAACTTGTTTAAGAGAGGTCTCAACAGAACAATCCTTAGGTTTCTAGAACTCAAAGAGTCTAGACATACATCAATTGATGTTCCATAGGGAATTTGCAAATCTCACTCAAATTTCTTGATACTAGCTCGCAAATTCATTAGAGCTAGTTACTATTGGCCAAAAATGGAGCAAGAGGCCATCAAGTACACCAAGTCATATAAGTAGTGCCAGCTCCATGAGAATTTGATTCACACTCTAGCAAAGGAGCTGATTCCATCTACCACATTATGGCCATTTCAAAAATGGGCCTTCAATCTTCTGGGTTAGATTCACCCATCTTCTTCTGATGGACATAAGTTCATTATTATGGGTATAGACTACTTCACAAAGTGGGTAGAGGTAGTACCTCTCACCATAGAAAATGGAAAAATTGTAGCCCTTTTTATCACAAACTACATCATCTATAGGTATAGTGTACCATCACCCATCATTATTGACAATGGTGGATAGTTTTTAAAAAAAAGACCTCAAGGAGCTATACAAGAAATTCAAAATCATGCAACACTGGTCCTCTATCTATTATCCCTAGGGTAATGACCAAGAAGAGGCATCCAACAAGGTGATCCTCAAGATTCCTCATTGCATAGTCAGCAAATTTGGGAGGGATTGACACCTCTGGATTGATCTAGCTTTGTGGCCATACAGGACAAGCATCAAGACCCCAATGGCTACAAGACCCTTTGGTTTGGTTTATGGAGTGGATGTTGTGCTTCTAATAAAGATTAAGGTTCCTACTTTGAGAATATCTATGAATGGCCTCATTACTAATGAAGATTATAGAATAGCTTAGCTTCAAGTGCTAGTACTATTAGATGAACATCAAAAAGTGGAATGCAATAATCTGCAAGCTTATCAGCAGTGAATGTCTAGAAGCTACAATAAGAAAGTTAAGCCATGTGACTTCCAACTAGGTGATCTCGTCTTGAGAGAAAAACCTAGGAATCAATAACAATGGGTCCAAAAAGGGAAGTTCAAACCAAACTAGCTTGGTCCTTACATAATCACTATAGTGTGTGGGTTTGGTGCTTACTAGCTTTCTAAAACCCAGGGAGAAGTGCTTAAGCAAACCTATCAACACTCTCCACCTGAAGTGGTTTTATAGTAGATCTAATTTTAGAAGATCTTTTGTACCTAACTAAATGTTCTGAAAAAATATAAAAATTGCAAAAAAGTCTTGAAAAAAATCATTATCCTTGTGAAAACCTAGCAATAGGCACCTTGAAAAATTCAAAAATACAAATAAAATTGAAAAACACTAAAAGTGCCATTGGTGAAAACCTAGAAATAGGCATCATGGTAGAAAAAACACAATAATAAAAGGTTCTACCAAGAAGGTGAAAACTTGATAAATAGGAGCCTCTTGTTCCCGATGTTCCATCTTGTAATGCATCTTTTGGCTCCCTGTACAGTTGTTTTTCATGCTTTTCTACTCATGTATCCATGGATTGAATATTTTCATAAGTAGGGGGCACCGCCCTTCAGTTTCATTGAATCTCTTTCATAATAGTCACCAATTGTTTCAACTATATATACCTATTTCGCTAGTGTCACTCTTTTCAAGATTCTCCTCATAGAATCTCTTTCATCATAGTCACCAATTGTCTCAACTATGTCTGCATACTATTGCTTGTGTCACTTATCAATATTCCTTTATAGAAGATCTCTCTTGTTTCAATCACTATTCATTCTAGATATGTCTACCTACTATCACTCGTGTCACTTTTTAAGATTCCTTTATGAAAGATCTCTCTTGTGTCAGTCAGCAATCATTTTGGCTATGTCTGTCTAGTATTGTTCAGTTCTCTTTAGGTTCTTCACCTTGAAGATTCCTCTTTGACCTCAGTCACTAGTTATTTTGGTTGCATCTATCTACTATTGTCACCTTACTAAAGACATTTCTTTCATCCATGTTCTAGAGATGTGACATCAATCCTATAACACAAAAGATCCAAATGGTATACTTGTTTGGATATACTGCACATTTTCTTTAATCATGTCTCCTCAAGAAACTCGATGATGTCATTCTAACTAGAGAAGTACTAACTGGGGGCATGATCTTTTCTTTGCTTTGTGTTTGTGGTTTAGTTCCAACAATTTGAAAAATTCATATTAGAGGGGTGTCCACTATAAGAGTCTCTATCTTGTATTGGATGGCTAGGTGTACCTTCACTCCTCTTATATGGATACATGAAATAAAATTGGTTCTTCTCCTTTCTTGTTGGAGTGAACTCTTCATGCTATAGTAAATACTAATACTTGTCCTGCTAAGTGAATGTATGGGTCACTATGAGTATACCTAGCACACTTCTATCTCAAGTTCTGAATGCAAGGGTCATTGTAGACAAAATACTTATGCAATACTTAGCATAAGACAAATCTCTTGTGTGTTTGGTATGTCTACTTGCAAGCAACATTCTGGTCATCCTAGTGTTTATG
The DNA here is from genome assembly GCA_028749045.1 of Cupressus sempervirens. Lineage (NCBI taxonomy): Eukaryota > Viridiplantae > Streptophyta > Pinopsida > Cupressales > Cupressaceae > Cupressus > Cupressus sempervirens. Next base: position 207,833,306 of record CM053784.1, read on the forward strand.
CTTTGATACTTATATTAACTGGCTACATTAAAATGGATAAATGTTTTGGTCATTCTGGGTTCTTGTGCCTAGAATGCTTACATTTCATCTTGTCAAAACTAGAAGAGATTTCCTATTCATATTCTCATGATTGCAATGTCTGTGAGAATTCTACAACATCTAGGGTTTTTCTATATGCGTAGTAATGATAAATTGTCAAAGTTTGGTAACTAGACCTAGGGTTGCATCTAGTTTTAGGTTGCATCAAACATAGGATTGTGTTGCATACATTACTTGGTTCAACATATAATTGGATTTTGACTCTACTTTCATCTTTTGTGATGGGGGATTGCTGCTCTCTTCAAAGTGTCATTATTCTTCATGGCTGCACAAGTATTTGGTTCTTTGGTTTGTCCTCTCGCACTCCTTGATGGAATACCTATCACTTTCAAGAAAAAAAACAAAACACTACATGAGATGTCAGTCCATTTAATAGTGCATTTCATCCATAAATCCATAAATTTATCTCATCTACATTTACAAATCAAATCAAATATGCATCTATACATCATATCATATTTGTATCACATAATAAAACATTTCATGTACATTAAATTAAAAGGTAGAAAATGAAAATGACATGTACAAATGACACTTGGCTCAAAATATCATATATATATCAAAGAATGTGTCAGTACAAAAAAAGGGTGCTACTCAAGCATTGTCGATAAAAAATTGTACAAAATAGTGCTAGCACACCAATCAATACATAGCTATAATTAAAACTTAGAGGCAAAATATTAAATCTAACTGTGCCCAATATCCTCACCTCTTGGAGGAGGAAGAGTAGGAGATAGTGGCATATCTAGCCTAGCTGGTGGTTGTGCACCTCGTGAGTTTCGAGCATAGTAGGAAAATTGTGGCACCTGCTAAGCCTCATTGGGCACCACTATGGAATAAGCTACAAAATAATAGGCCACTTAGGTTGCCTATAGTCAAACCTCATCCTACAACATCTTTGCCCACCACTCAGCCACCTGCACCTACTCTTGTAGTTTAGGATCTTACAATCTCACTCTACTATCCATGTGTCCCACATGACCACCTATATTTGTAGCTCCCCTAGCTATTGGGAATCCTATCAAATCTGCTCTCTAGCCCTCCTTTGTGTATCCTAAGGACTGGTAGTAGGCTGATCATAGATCTCCTCATCCAACATTTATGTCTGCTACTCTGCTAGTGCTCACTCCTTTATATGTGGTCTCTACCACCAACCTTGCTCTGCCCCACTACCACTAGTGCCTATATCTAACCCCATCTATTAGATAGGGGATCTATGCCTACAAGACCTGATGTCTAACCTACTTGGCTAGTCCTTGTAGTGGCTACTATGTTAGCTACTATACTAGCTACTAGGCTAGACCTTGTATGGTTGCCTACTATGGTTCCTATGCTACCATCCATAATGGATCTATGAATCGTGGGCAAGGGTGGTTGACAGAATATGCTTGGTAGGCAGGCACCATCCTAGTATCTGATATCTTTGGGAGGTAGTCCCACTATGACACACCTAGGTTGCACACATCCATCGTTGATCTCCTAGGATCTAACCTTACTAACCATTCCTAATTTGGATCTCTTGGTACCTAGGCATAGGAACAATACTCCTATGAAATATCCTAGGGCGACCCATACTATCACCACACCTGCATAGTGGGGAATCTCTCTATAATGTGGGTAGCTTGGCCTAACCATGGCCATGAGGAAAACATTTGGCACATCTCTTGAGGAGCATCATACTAGTCTTAAATCTCTCTCCAAGGTTGCCATATGATGAAGACCAAGTCATCGAGACATTTCCTCTAGTGCTCAGTCTTACCTAGACTTGCTTGAGTAAGCTAGCCCCTATACCTACATATGAATGGCTCTATCGGCTCTCAAGCATCCTCAAAAATAGGTTGTGTCATGAGCAGGTGCTCCCATGTCCAAATTTGAAGAACATAGACACTAGTGGCCATACTATTTTGCTCATGATAGACAATCGCATGCATCTCATAAAACATAGGGTCGAGCATGCACTAGCTCGACCCAAACCTCTTAGGAGCATCAAGCATCCTCTACAACATCACACCCCACCCATGCTCTAATCCATGCTACCCTCTATTTGGTACCAGAAAAAAATTGATGAAAATGGCCAAAATAGAGGTCAACCTATGAGTAGTGCCATATGTGTGAATGAGATCATCTCATGTGATGGCTCACCCTGTCACTAGCTCCAACTGAAAGATGGTCCTCAATGCCATTGTTCCTTCTCAAGACACTGTATCATATAGAACTCATGGTTCATGGAAGGGTATCTATAGTATTCAATAGATGGCCTTTAGTGTAATGTTCATTGCCCCCTGTGGCAGATCAAAGGTGTTCATCTCCAAATGAGAATGCTCCACCAAGACTCCACAATAGAGCTTTGTAAGGTGGTTAATGGGACCTAAACGTGATGTCATCAAAGAAAAGCTACACACATGAGCAATAACAACATGCAAATAGTCAATTTTCACTTGAAAAGTCAAAATGACAACCAAACAAATGAAAATTTTTAGAAAAGCATAAAAAATGTAACTTTTGATTTTGCCTGACATGCCAAATTTTCACTTGAGAATGCACTTTCTCTTGTGAGATATTGTATCTTCACATGAGAAAGAAAGTTTGGATGTGAGGAATGACATGATGATGAATGAGATGTGCCCAAAATCTTGCACAACTCATGCAAGAGGTGGGTATCTCCTAGGCTAGATCCTCCATCGAAAAGCACAACGAAACACTAGGTTGGTGGATCTTCATGTAAAGAGAGATTGATTTCACATTAGGAAAGAAAACCCCACATGAAAACCAACCAACCTACCCTAAAACCATGTTAAAAATGCACTAAAGAAACATCAAAATATGTGCCAAAAATAAATAAGAAGAGAGATTTTGAACTACTCAGTAGAGGTCCATAGTCTGCTGGCCAACTGTGTTGTCAGGAGTGCTCGAAATGATGTGTATGCACTAGAACTGCCTTCTTCCTTTTAGATATCTCTTGTTCACTAAAGAAAAAATGCATAAATGATTTGAAAATGACCCTTTGGGAACTTATATAGGTTTTGACCTAACTTTCCAAAGTCCTCTAATTTGTGCAAAAATCACCCCCTTGTTGGAATAATCAAATGGGAAGAATACTTCTAAGAGGGAGGCTAAATTAGAAGTATCACGCATTAACTTTAAATTTTTTTTAACTAAAACTAAATTTCATGGATGCAAACATATCAATTAAGCATAAAGTAAACACATGTATCAAAACACATAACACCAAATTTGGTAACCTAGAAACCCTCCAAAATGAGAAGGTAAAACTGGGGTGGGGATGATACCCATAAAATATCACTGTAGCAATATTGTTTGACCATTTCTGATGGTCTTCACTATTAAACACTTTACACTATATCAATAGTGTCCTATTTAAAGGATTTACAAACACTTTACATGAAGTATCACCCTATTAAAAGATTTTATCACCTTTTCAAAGGATCTACAACCTAGCTATTAAGCTAACCTATCAACATATGATTTTCCTTCTAATACAATTTCTATAGTGTATTAGACTAATAAACCTGATAGCTTACAATTCCTATTTTTTGAATTCAAGCACTTTATCTACTCTCTCTAATCTTCATACTCTGAGATCTGATATCTATTTGATACCCTTTCTCTATTTTGATCAACTGAATACTGCAATGTTGCTCTATTCCTCTAAGTCTTTTCACACTTCCCACTGAATTTTGCTACAATTTACCCATACATTGTTCTCATCTACACATACAATGGGGTTTCATCCTCCTTTTAAAGCTATCAAAGAATTAGGGTTAGTAAAGATCTACAATCCACATTGAATCTTTATTTCTTGCTCATTCCTTGCACTTCTCTTATTGGTTGCATTCCTTCTCCATTTCTCTTATTAGTTGCATGTTGATTGCATAGGAAATATAAAATATTCATTCTTATCTTTAATATCCCTTGAGATTCTTCTATTTTAGCTTAGAAAATGGTTTACATCTAACTTTTTGAAGGCACAAACTCATATATTGATTTTGTGTTACTTGGCACATACTGGATTACTTGTTCTCAACACATATATGATTCTAGTTTTCTCAGCATGTATTTCATTTTGGCTTGCACAAAATAAACTATGACTTGTCACATATAGATCACTCAGCACTTGAACTTTAAGTGGCACCTAAAGTCACTCGAGAACTATTGGAATTCTAGCTTGGCACATACTGTAGCTCGGCATATATAGTGTACTTGGCTTCTATGTGAAAATTGGTTAAGTGTGTTGACACTCAATTGTCAAAACCATTCCGAGATGAAAAATCTCCCCCTTTGACATGAGTGTCAAAAACACTTAACTAAGAATTATGCTTGATCTTATGAGTACATTATTCAATCTATTCGACATATATACAAAATTTCAAAAACTTGTTCAAAATTTTGTAGAGAACAATGTACCTAAAAATTCTTATAACTTCCCCTAAGCTTATGTGCCATTTCTATTCTTGTACCCAAAATTCTTGTGCTAAATTTGTCTCATGCTGATATATCTCATACTCTTTGCCTTTTCCCTATTTCTATTTCATGTGCCTACTTGTTGACCTATTCTCTCTTTCCACTTGTTCTGCACTTGCAAATTTTTATTCATATCTCCCCCTTTTTGGCTATCATAGGATATGTACAATCTTTTCCTCTTTATTCTCCAAAAGAATGAAAGAATGTAATTACTTAGTATTCTCCCCCTTAGTTATTAATCTCCCCTTTTATTTCATATCTCCCCCTTTTTGACACTTATGTCAAAGGGTATTAAGGGTTAAGACCATAATTCGTCAAAAATGTACTATTTACCTCCATAATCATCTTGAGAGTTACATCCCAATTCTTCAAAGCAATTTTTAATGATTTATGGTGGATGGTAGTCTTTGTAGCAAGATGTACAAGTCCATCTAAAGTAGAAAGATTAGGATCTTTCTTTAAAATAGTCTTTACATAGGCTTACTCTTTATGGAGTACTTCCAAATGTGGATTAATGGGAGATTGTATCTACATCAATTTAGCCTTAATTTTGGCCTCCTCGGCTATAAACATAGCTAGTTCCTTCTGTGTATGAAGCATTTGATAAAAATGCTTCTCACTCTGAGTTGGATCATTTGGCAACTGAGTGCTAGAAATCTTTAAATTTCTCTCCAAGCTCAAGATTTTTTGGCTTGTCTCCTATGTGAAGTAGGAAAAGTCACACAACTTTTTGTACAATTAGAATACATTCTCAACTGCCTTATTCACTTTTTCAATCTTCTTTGCCAATTCAACCTATGAAAGTGCTATTTAACTTGATATTTTGTCATTTATTTTCCCTTGGAATTTCTTCTTAGACCATTCTATAAGTTTTACATTGGTTTCTTGGTCTTCATTTGTCACCTTTTCTACAATTTCTAACAATTGTTCCAATATTGGCTTGGTCTGATCAAGTGACTATAAGCTAACGGCATCCAAAAAGATGTCCTTGATCTCATGTAATGCTTGCTTTTGTTTATACTCCTTCCTAAGTATCTCTTGCATTTTTCTCCTATTTAAGGCTTCCTGCATCTCAATAATTTGCTCAATGCTTATTGTTTTTGAGTCATAACTAGGCATGACTATCTCCTCATCTAACTCAGGGTCTCCATAGTGAGGTACCCTTGTCATCTTGGTTGAGCTCAAGCCTAGTGCAAAAATTTACAATGGCATTCGATCAGTGCTTGGCTTCTAAAGGACTTTTTTAGTGCTCGACATTAATTACAACTATTTGTGGTGTACCTATTGTCTATACTATAGTATTAGATGTAGTAATATATCTTTTTTTCTCTATTGATGTATCTTTCTCCACTTCTACACTTGGCTTCTACTACATGGTATCAACTATGTCAACTATTGGAGACATGAGCAGTTGAACTCTTGTAGCTATAAAGATTATAGAAGGTGGTTCTTGTGGATTCACCTTGTCTCTAATTGGATCTACTACTACCTTTTGCAACTCATCCACACTCACTAATATTGGATTTGTGCATAATTGTGCTTTTAGTGTTGTTTGGTGAAGGATCTTCTTGAGATATTCTATAGTTAAAGGATTGATGTTTTGAGTAGAAGTGTTAGGAATATCCTTCACAATTATAGAATCTTTAGGTTTGGTAATGACATGAGGAGGGATACAAGGTGGAAATTTTGTTTCTTTCACACTCCAATCTATTTGTTGCTCATCAACTATTGCCATTTCATCATTTTTCTCTATCTCCTCCTCTTCATCTTTTTCTTTCTCCTCTTCCTCTTTCTTCTCTTCTTCTCCTTTTTGTTTTTCCTTTTCTTCCTTTTGTTTCTCTTCCTTCTCCTTCTCACTAGACTCAACCTTATTTGTTTCTACAACTCCTCTTCTTCTCCATCCTTGTCATTTGTCAAGTTATATATTGACTTCCACAATCTTATGGACTTATTGACACCTTCTTCAATTTTATTTTGTAAAATGCTAAAGGCTCTATACTTTGGTGTAAACTTGCCCCCACATTTTTTTGTAGCCTTAGCAATTTGATCTCTACTCAATTCTAGCATCACTTGTGCCAATGTGGATTCTCTTATTTTATTTTCCATCTTCAAGCAATAATTGAATTCTGCCATCACGGTATATATTGATTCTTGTACCTTATTCAAATATTCTCTACTTAATTTATTGAAATCAATAATTTTCAAATCAGAGAAGTTTGCATTCTTAACATTTTCACAAAAATTTTCAATATGTGACTTGTGAGGATGACTTACCACTCTAAATTGGTTGATTTCCTCTAATTTTGGTCTTTCCTCATCATCAAATTTTGGTTGTGCAACATATTTCCTCCTTGGTTTCTTCTACAATATACCAGTCTACTAAATAGCCTTCTTCTTCTCTTTGACTTGTTCTTTTTCCTTTTGAGTTGAGGCTCTTGTAGTGGCTCTTGTCACTGGTATTTTTGGCTTGGCCTAAGTTGGCTTTGTAACCTTCTTGGCTTTAGGCTAGGCTATAGGTTGAGCTTTGGCCTTTCTTTTCTTGGGCTTGGCTTGAGATAGTGCTTCCTTGGCTTCTTCTTCCTTGACACCTTCTTCCTGTTCTTCATCCTCACCTAAGCATTGAGTTATTTCCAATAGGCCTTGCCCCTATTCATCTTCTTCACTCTCATCTTCTTCTTCTTCTTCCTCAACTACCCCTTCAATACCCTCTCCAAATTTCTTCTTTAGTTTCCTCACCAATTTATCTTTCTTCTTTAAAGTGGAAGTAGTTTTTAGCTCCATATCTACCTTGGATCTCACCACATCATATGTTCCAAAGTCTGGTGCCTCCTTATCAATCTCCTCTACAAGAAATGATGTGATTGTTGCTAATGCTTCATCAATGTTTAGCTCATATCCTAGAGGTCTGAGCCATTTAGTTCTTGGAATTACTACTTGGATATAAGTATTATCAATATCAACTAAGAAGTAGATATCATTAACGTGTTGTTCCACTAGGGAAACTAGTATCCTAAGACTTTTTTTCATGGATTTATTAAAATCCTCAAAATAAATTATCATTTGAGCCTCAAAGTTGTCACCCATTTTCTCAATGTGCTCATTAATTTTTGTAATGGCTGACTTGTTTCATTCCCAATTAACTTTCCCAATAGAAGGAAACTATTCCAAACATAGAAAAATATGCAAACCAGAACTGAACCAAAATTACACTAAGCACCTTTGGATCTTCTCATTACTCCCAAAACTTTTCATGATTTTCTGTAACAACAACTCTACTAGATCATATGTATGATCTTTCTTGAAAATTTTATATGCCACATCCACATTAGTACATGGTACACTATTCAATCTACTAGATTGATAAAACTTGTGAGAAATCACTATCACTACAAAAATATAGAAGGGGATTTGTGACTATATCAATGGTCATGGCCTCCTTCTTTCATTTTCCCTAGTGTTCTTTTCAATAGCTACTTTTGAATCACTTTGCAAGGTCTTGTGTCAATCTACAGTTAGAAAAATTGTAACCCTATCCATGATTCTCTTTGTTATCTTAATAAGTCCTCCTTCCAACCATAAATAGCCATTATGTATTCTATTTAGAAAAATACTTATCCATTCAATTTTAAAACCTATGGGGAAAAATAGGGCATGTTTTAAACCCTTTTCTCAACTATTTGAAATTCTTCCTTAAGCAGTCGATATTCACATAGTATATCATATGCTAGAAAAATCTTTAGGTCTCTTATAGCACCTATCTTACAATTGTAACATTTCCTTACATCTTGCACCATTACAACTTTGGGTGGAATCATGGATAATGCACTGATAGGGTCATTTTTATAAGTAACTTCTAGAATTGGCCTAAAATCTAGTTTTTTGACCTCATTTCTAACTAACTAAACCTCAAAACCTTCCCTTTCCTTAGGTTTTTTAGAACTGGAAGTCATTTTGCAAGTCTAGTGTTTCGAAAGATATAAAAATTTATAACTCAAAAACTTGACACTTGAAGAATACCTTATATCGATGAAATCTATGCTTGATCTATGTTGAAATCTATGCAAAAGGCTTCAATGCTATTTGTTAATCACTTATGCGCTCTTCTCATTTTTCTCTCTATGTTCAATTGAATAGAAATGATCAAAGAAGCAACCTCATACTCTTTCTAAACCTAGCATTAAATGCTTAGTGTGTATACAACTATGCACTTAGCTCTTAAATATTAACTTGGATTCCATTAGTTTTCCATTACTCAACATCTAACTAAATTTATTTTTCACTTGGCTTCCATTGAAACTCCACAACTTGGCATCAACTATCAACTTGGTTGCAACTAACTACTCAACATGCACTGACATTTACTTGGCATCTAAGGACAACTCAACAACACTTGTAGAAATTTTAAGTTTTAATTTTGCATCTTTTCTCATCCGGTTTTCTTCTTTGCAATGCTTCTTTGTCTTGGAAGTGATGTATGATGTAGCTTTGTATATTAGTCCCATGCACCTATTCATGCTTAGTTGGATGAGGTGTGACCACTTGACATGTTAGGTGAAGTGGTCCCTTCATTTGATGAGCTACATTCATCTTTCTTCTTCCAAGTCTTGTTCATTTTTCCTATGATGTGTTCAACATCTACCTATTGGAATTGATGAAATCCAACTCCAAAGACGCCCAAGATCACCTGCATGTGAAAACTTGTTAAAGAGAAGCCAAAGAAGGAAGAGCATGGAGCAAGGGAAAAACCCTAAATGGACATGAGAGAAAATATGCAAACACAAGAGAAAATGTATTTACAATATAAGTGATAATGAAAATACAATGAGGGAGCCTAAATATAAAGAGCTCTAGGAATCTTCTAGAACAAGCTAGAAGATGCTAGGAGATAAGTGTGACAACTAATCATACATCCACATAAGGTGGAAAGTCCTCGAACAATGTGAGAGGATAAGTATGACTTAGGAGAGAAAAAACTCCCATATTGTGAACAAATTATTACAAACTCCTAGACTACAACTAATAAATGAAATGCATTTACCTAAGTAAGCTTAAGTAAATAGAATAAATAATTAGTAAATTAACTATTTACTCTAATACCACCCCTTAAGTGCAACTTAGGGAGATGCCTTAAGCTCACAAAACTAAGATGAAATGCATAATGGGTCCTAGCAACGAGGCCATGTTAGGTACCCATGTACAATGCAACAAAAGATGCAACCTCTATAAATGGAGAAAGAGAGAAAACCATGTGGGAAAAACCCTCCCCCAAAAAGAGGTAAAAACCTAGTGAAGAACTAAAGAAGCCTCCAACTAGGGAAATGTCCCCTAAAATAGAAACAAGGAGTGATCATGAAGAAGCATCATTGAAGCATGAAGAAGCCGCAAATCTACCAAACTACTGATCCGAAAAACCTCCATGGAAGAAGATGGCACAAATTGAGCATATCTATATGGTAGATGATCCATCTCATCGAAATGCATAGGTAGCCAGCCACTGCAATCACCTTGTACATAGGATCAACCACTAAATACATAGTTTACACTATTGAACCATCGAACCAAGGATGCATTAGAACAATAGCATAACCCTTTCTTAATGCAGATGGGGCATGATGACAGGCAACTAAGAAGGTGGGCCAAAGTCTCCTGCAGAAAAACCAAGAATGACAAGAGAGGGAAAGAGGTATAGACACCTATAAAGACACAGTCAAACTGACTCTACATGGGGCTAATATCATGAAATGGACACTCACTTGACAAAGGGAGAATGCTTAAAATAGCAAACAACTATTCCCCCCATGGTGCTTTATGAAAATAGTGCATGTACAACTAACTCAAAAACAATGTTCATGACCCCCAAAATGCAAGAGTGGCACTTTATCTTAGTGCGATACATAAAAGTGCTTCAAACTGATAGCTACAATAATCAAAACTAAAAACAAGCTGATACAAAAGGAAATACAACTCAAAACAAAGGAAACCATGCCAGGAAAACAATCCTTGAGCCTAAAACACTCAAGAGATCCACCATATAGAAAAAATGCCAAAACAATGATAGAAAGAGCATGGACCAAAAACAAACAAAAAAGGACCACATTTCTAAAAAGGTGACCGAACCAAGTTTCCAAAAATATAAAGTTTTCAAAAAATTGACATGGGAAGCAAAAGATATGCTTACTGGATTCAAAAACATAACTTCAAAATTTGACTAATAACTAAGTAATAAAAATGCATCAAAACCTAAAAATACCTTCACCAATGTCTCCGTCTCAGAAACAGCTTTTCAACACTTCTTTCAGGCTGAAAAAATACCTCTGTATGCTCAAGTTATGGCCAAAAAACCAAGAGTAGGTCCAAAATGACCTAGAAGGGGAGTGCAAGCAAGGATGATGATGCAACACTGACATCATGCTGATGTTAGCATTTCATTAGCTCAAAATTGATGGCTCGTCATTCGTCACGTAAAAAAAGATGCCATGTGGTAGACCTGCCACATGTCATGCGTTGAGTGGCTAGTGACTGGGCTGTCATACCTACTGATTGGCAAAAAATCTATATCAACTACTGATAGAGTGTAGATGCAGGCGGGTGACAAAATGGTGGATAAAACCTGGTGGAGCAATGTTGTCAGGTGGAGATGCGAGCAGGAAGGAGCATAGAGGGGCGTCATCATCGGTGGAGATGGTAGAATGGGCGGCGCTCAGACTGTGGTAGAGGTGGGAGGAGATCGGGCTAAGCTGCCGGCAGAAGACTGAGCATGGGCAGAGCATAATTGGCCATAGGGTGGTGCTTTGACACTGCTATGGTAGTATGCTTTTCTAATATATATATATTTATTTTTATTTTTCTGCACTGTATGATCTATACGAAAAAGCCCTTAAATAAAATTTTTTTTGCCTGTTGGAGCTTTGTCTCCAAAATCAAAAAGCCTTATATGAATCTTGAATGTAAATGGCCTTCTGGATCCAATGGCAGTGTCTGTTTGGGCTGAAAGTGCTTCGAAAGTGATGCAGGAGCATCCAGAGGTATAAGGGAAATCCTATGTCACCCAAAAAAATGTACTTAGACTTAGTTTCTATTTCATGTGTTCTCATTTTTGGACACCCATTTGGGTCAAATAAAGGTTCCAACTCTCACAGTTCCACTATCAGTGTGCTAGAAAATCTTGAAAAAAATAGGAGCACGTAATTGGGCCATCATTCTGGTAAACTAGAAGGTTTGAATTGGCCAGATGAATGTAACTATGATTTAGAGCATTCCAAAAAAAGAATTAGGTCAAAAGGCCCCACGGTTTGAAAGTTATTGCATTTTTTTGAGTTTTGGAGACCTCCTAAGAATGCTTCAAAGTCAAGTTAGGGGCATTAAATGACCTCAAAAAGGGCTAAAAATGGGGGATGAGTGACGCTTGTCCATAGGGCTATAGAGCGCTTTGGGAGATTTTTGAAAATGTAAACGGTTCATCAATCGGAGCTACGGTTCAAAAGTTATGCCTCGCAAAAGATCAATTACCATTTCTGGATTCTTCTAGATTTGCCCTGACTTCTAAAATAGCTTTTGGAACCTTCTATTTGGTTGGTGGATGCCTACTAGCACTTTCTAGAATGTACTAGTCCTTAACCCTCCGGGGTCTATTTAAGGAGATTTCTAGCATTGTAAAAGGCAGTTTGGAGTGGATTTTGAGAGGAGGTACTGAAAGGAGAAATTATCTCCAAATTTATGTTATTGTAAGCCCTTGGGGCATGTTTTGAAGTTTATTTTCTCTGTACTAAATGTACTAGCTTATTTTTTAGTTAATACAATTTCCCTTTTCTATTGTGTCTATTCTGTTCTTGGTTTGTGCCCCCATCAAAAAGATCGCTAATCCCCTGATTTAAAGAAAAAATGCACAAACAAACTAGGGTTTATGACTTCAAATCCCAGCTTCAAAATTCTTCAACCAAATAGTAGCAAGAAGGCTTTGATACCATGTTGGAGTTGATGAAAGCTAACTCTGAAGATGCCCAAGATCACCTGCATGCAAAAACCTATCAAAGAGAAGCCAAAGAAGGAAGAGCATCGAGTAAGGAAAAAACCCTAAACAGACATGAGAGAAAATATGCAAACACAAGGGAAAATGTATTTACAATATAAGTGATAATGAAAATACAATGAGGGATCCTGAATATAAAGAGCTCTAGGAATCTTCTAGAATAAGCTAGATGATGCTAGAAGATAAGTCTAAAAACTAAGCATACATCCACGTAAAGTGGAAAGTCCTCAAACAATGTGAAAGGATAAGTATGACTTAGGAGAGAACAAACTCCCATATTATCAACAACTTATTACAAACTCCTAGACTACAACTAATAAATGAAATGCATTTACCTAAGTAAGCTTAAGTAAATAGAATAAATAATTAGTAAATTAATTATTTACTCTAGCACTACCTTCTCTTTTCCTTTGTTAACTTCTGACTTGGATGCCTTTGACTCTGTTGGAAAATTCCTACTAATATGACTAGTCTTCAAGCAACTAAAATATGTGGTTTGCCTTAGCCAAGCTTTTAGGAATGTGTCCATATTCTTGACAATAATGACAACTATACCTAGTGTTATAGTCCCAATTGTAGTCATTACTATGGTTACCTTCTCTTATTGCCTAATTTGATGTCCACATAGGCTTTGACCTGCACTCAAAAGCTCTATGTCCATACTTCTTGCAATTGTAGTAGTGACCATCAAATTTTTGTGTTTTAATAGTCATAGTCCTACATTCATGTGCTTGATGTCCTTGCTTTTTGCACTTGTGACAATAGGTTACATTCTTAGGCTTCTCATGCTGATTGGTCTTCTTACTCCTACATACATTAGTAGTGTGTCCTCTTTTACCAAAAAAAATGATAAGTAGGTTTAGAGTTCTTACCTTTGTTGCTCCTTTCTGTTGCAGTCTTGGAAGACTCTCCTTGTTTAGTGTTGTTGTAACCAAGTCCTGAAGTATCATTGTTAGCCCTTGGTCATTTTAGTAACTACTCAAAGTACTTGATAGCCTTATTGAGTTTGTTGAAACTTTTTGCAACTTCCTTCTCTCTTTTTAGGCTATTTCGTAATTGTTCATTTTGCATTTTAGTCTAGAGATCTCAATGTCCTTGACATTTAGTTCATGATGTGCATTCATCTTTTGGCTTAGGGTGTCTAGCTGCATGTTTGAGATTCTTTCAAACTCAACTATTTTCTAGTCCAGTCTATTGGTAATATTTCTCTTGCCATCCTCAATCATGGTTTTTTCTTCAATGTATCTTTTCTTCTATTTAGTTATTTCACAAAGCTTTATGGCTTCTGATTCTTGTTCAAGCTTGAGTATTCTAATTTCTGCTACTTGAGCTCTATTCTTCTCCATCAATTCTACTATTTTTGCATCAAACTCTTTGGAATCTCCATTGGTAAACACTTTTCTAGTATCAATCTCCTTATAGTGTATGTCATTTTTAGCTATGGCTATATCCTTCGTTCTTCTAAAGGATTTTCTTAATTCTTCTTTGGCTTCCTCCAAGTTGTGTAGGGCAAGGTGCACATCAATCACCTAATTCTTTATAATCTTTCCAAGTTTAAAGACTTCCATCTTCAAATATTTTCTCTAAGCTATTAGGCTTCTCCTTAGGGGAACCTTTCTTTGAAACCAATTGTTGGAATAATAAAATTGGAAAAATACTTCTAAGAGGGGGGGTGAATCAAAAGTATCACACTTTAACCTTAAATTTTTTAACTAAAAATAAATTACATGCATGTAAACATATCAGTTAAGCATAAAGTAAACACATGCATCAAAACACATAACACTAAATTTGGTGACCCAGAAACCCTCCAAAATGAGAAGGTAAAACTGGGGTGGGGATGATACTCACAAAATATCACTGCAGCAATAATGTTTGACCACTTCAGATGGTTTTCCCTATTAAAGGCTTTCCCTATTAAAGGCTTTACACTGTATTGATAGTGACTTGTTTAAAGGATTTACAAACACTTTACATGAAGTTTCAACCTATTAAAGGATTTTATCCCCTTTCCAAAGGATCTACAACTTAGCTATTAAGCTAACCTATCATTATAGGATTTTCCTTCTATTACAATTGCTAGAGAGTATTAGAGTAATAAACCTAATAGCTTACAATCCTTGATTTCTGAATTTAGACACTTGATCTTCTCTCTCTAATCTTGATTCTCTAAGATTTGATATCTATTCAATGTCCTTGCTCTATTCTAATCAACTAAATACTGCAATGTTGCTCTATTCCTCTTAGTCTTTTCACACATCCCACTGAATTACACCATATTTTACCCATACACTATTCTCATCTATGCATAAAATGGGGCTTTTTCCTCCTTTTAAAGATATCAAAGACTTAGGCTTAGGTATAGATCTATGATGCATACTAAATCATTATTTCTCACTCATTCCTTGCAATTTTCTTATTGGTTGCATGCCTTCTCCATTTTTCTTATTGGCTACATGCTAATTGCATAGGAAATATAAAAGATTCATTCTTATCTTTAGTATCCCTCAAGATTTTTCTATGTCAGCTCAGAAAATGGTTACATCAAATTTTTTGAAAGCACAAACTCATATGTTGATTCTATGTTACTTGGCACATACTAGATTACTGGTGCTCAACACATATATAATTATGGTTTGCTCGACATCTATTACATTTTGGATTGCTTGGCATCAACTATGACTCAAGACATATAGATCACTTGACACTTGAACATCACTTAGCACCTGAAGTCACTTGACACTTGTATTATACTTGACACTTGAAGTCACTTGGAACCTATTGGAATTATGGCTCGACACATACTATAGCTTGGCATATATGGTGTACTCAACTTCTATGTGATAATTGGTTAAGAGTGTTGACACTCAATTGTTAAAACCATTTTGAGATGAACACCCTTGGCTGATTTAACCATTCTAAATCCATTTTTGGGATCAAATTCAAAATCTAGCACACTTAAGCAGCTTAAAAATGCATTTAAAATTTTTGGGATTGATGCAATTGAATAGTTGTGTAGTCCAAATTTTTGCTGATACTTTGTGAATCTTGGAATCTTTTCAACTCAAAATTTCTTCAAATTTCATCACCAATCTAGAAAAATTCAACAATGTTCAAATCTAGTCAACATTTGGTCAAACTTGGTCTTCTAAAGTCTAAAATCATACTGAATTCACTTTGAATATTCTTGTAATCATTCTAATCTCTTCTATATTCTATAGACTCTTCAATTTCTTCTGTATCTCACTCTATATTTCTCTATGTCATTTTTCCTATGTGTCATCTTTTGATTTCACTCCTAAGGGGGGAGGATGATTGCATCATTGAATTTGAATTTCAACTCAATTTGAATCTTATGTCCTTATCACTTGGATAAACTCATCACTACAGGCATCTTGCTCCCCTCTATTAGGCATCATTTTTCATCTATCTCATCTTGTCATTAGCTGGTCACTTCTTATAGTATTCTTTATTAGAGTTTGATGGACAAGTATTGGAAAAGGTTAAACCCTAACTCCTAAGGATCAAGCCTCATTCTGGGGATGATTCTACAAACCATTGTTGGATCCTGGTATCTTTTATGTTTAGGTATCTAGATGTTCTATCTAGATCCCTTAAGATTAAGCTCTATTATGGAGATAATCTTTAAAAGCCTATCAATTTGTCTCTATGTCATCAATTTTGGAACCAATCTTATCAACTCTAGGTATCTAGGTGTTCCATCTAGATTCCCTAAGATTAAGCTCCATTCTAGAAATAATCTTTAAAAGCTTATCCAACTTAGTTATCTAGGTGTTCTATTTAGATTCCTTAATATTAAGCTCCATTCTAGAGATAATCTTTAAAAGCTTATCCAACTTAGGTATCTAAGTGTTCTACTTGGATTCCTTAAGATCAAGCTCTATTCTAGAGATAATCTTTAAAAGCTTATCAATTGGTTTCTATGTCACCAATTTTGGAACCGATCTTATCAACTCTAGGTATGTAGGTGTTCCATCTAGATTCCCTAAGGTTAAGCTCTATTCTAAAGATAATCTTTAAAAGCTTATTAGTTAGTTTCTACATCATCAAATTGAAAAATCAATCTTTTTTCTTGATCTTTGCATCATGTTTTCTAGTTTTCTTTGAATTGAATGTGTTGCTCACACATTCATTCAAAGAGGGGAAAAATGTAACATCCCAAAATTGGCTCATTGCCATGTTAACTAATTCTAGTCAATTTTGATCAACTCCTAAGTCCTATTTTAATAGGAAATGCTTATTCTAATTTTCACTACTTGACTTAATTGTCAAATGCAGAAAAGCCTAATCTACATTAATTAGGGTACTTATTTAATTCCAAAAGTATTGACTCGAGTTAGTCACATTACACCTATTGAGTAAGATTTAGTTTAATTTGAAGTGTTTAAATTAATTTGAAGTGTTTATACTTTAATTAAATTAGATTATATCCTAAGGCTAATGTACTAAGTGATGTAGAGCCCTCTGTATTTATCTTCAAGGAATCTTAGTTCAAATCAAGGGATTCACAATAGTCTGGTACACCCTCAAGGAACCAAGAACATCTCAAAGATTACAACAAAGAACCCTGACATTATACACCAATAAAGACAACATCTTCACTCACACAATCAGATTTCTATGTCTGATTGAATTGTTCATAACTTCAGTTCTAAATATCTCCTTGAAAAACCCTTTGGAGGAGTTGTTTTAAATTAGTAATTATAAAACATATCCAAATATGAGACCAATTCAATAAGAATATTATAAATTACATACTCTGAAACAAGACCCATTTTCTCTGTCATAAACCAGAAACAAAACTGGTAACCCTTCCTAGGGCATCACATAACGTTTACAAAATAAATTAAAATAACCTAAAACCAATTCCAAATAATCCATTTGTGATTCTAGTTTCCAAATCTGTAAGCCATTAATTTATCCAATACATAAATCAATCTATAAGCACAAATCTTTGCCTGCAACACCATTGAAGGCATTTAAAAACCAGTTTTCACTCAAATCTTCATAACTTTCACAAATATATATAAAAATAACCCAAACCAAAAGGAAATGAAAGATAATTCATGTATCTTTCCAATGAATATTTTTAGAGGTCTTTATTTTCCAAAATATTCCTGTACCAAATGTTTCAATCTGACTGTTGTTGGGCATTCTCAAATCTGCAATTTACAAGCTTTGCCAAAACTTGCATAACTTCTTCATTTATAAATAAAAAAAATCAAAACCAAAGCCAAAATAAATATTATTCACTTCTCTATTAAAATATACAAAATTTACATGGTTTCCAGGCTGTACATGGTCGTACAAGACCTGGAACCAACACTAAAACAGAAAATCAATCAAAATAACAACTCAGAATATTACCAAATTTGTTTCAAAATGTATCTATTCCTTTCATTAATGCTTTGGTTCGACCTTACATAAAGTTTTATAGATTTTTTGGTTGGTTATAACTTCCAAACCACCCTTTAAACCAACCCATTACATTACTTTAACCCTTTTGCATTTTTGACAACATTTTATGCACTTTATGCATTTTTACATTACAACTTTCATACAAACCCAAACTAGAACAACATTATGACTCAAATGAATTTAGATGGATGTCAATAGATCCATTCACCAATTAAATAAACATTTTTACATTATTTATCATATTAAGACCTCCTTTGACAACTTATTACAAATGGCTTCTCTAGCTTTTATATCTTTGTCTTCTTGAAATTTAGGTGCCTCTGCACCACTAAGGAATTAAAATATTTAATTTAATAATTGTGCTCACTTTAATTAATTGAATGGGATTATTCAATTAAATGAAAAATTCATTTATGAGGTTATATCTCACTTTATTAAATTAAATAATATCTTCAAAATCTTCTCTTCAGTTCCAAAATGGAAACTTTGAGTGAACTATCCCTAGAATTGGAATTAATTTAGTTAACTTGTTCTCACACTTATGAAAAGCTCAGTTAATTACTCATCACACTTAGATTTGAAATAGACAACTTCACTTGCACAATGAAGTTTCAATTTTAACTAAATATTCTCTCTAATCTTAACTATCCATTCAAATTGATGTTGAGCATTGATCAGTTTTTGGATTCTATTTAAGGCATCTCCAATCGCTCATTATAGGGGTTATAATTTGAATGGTATTGAATTGTTGTCAAACTAAGTACTCATTTGCATTCTAGCTTTCACATTGCTATCATTTTTAAACTCTCATTTAGATTAAAGAATGCATACATTTAGCTTAATATCCATTTTTTTCTAGACTAATGCCTACACTTCATTTAGACTAATTACATTTTCATACTTTGCATAAAAGAATCCTTCATTCTAGAAAAGTCTAGTTTCCTACATCTCAATTTGAGAGGACAATAGGCAAAATCCTTCTGGTTAGAAGGAAACAGGTCACATTGTTGGGCTTCTTGGATAAATGATTCCATTTCTATTCTAGGATGAATCCGCATATGATGACCATGTTGAACTGTAGGTGAAAGATCTAAGGTCAAATTTTCACATATAGAAGCTAAAGTAAAATAAATGCAAATTCCTCACTGTTAGATCAAATTCACATCAATGGTGGGTGCCTTTTTGATAAGAGGAGTTGCTCATTCTTTAAGGATAGTGATATAGCAACTAAAGGAAGAAAAGGAGGGATCCACCATAATAATATTAAAACATCGGTCAAATATGCATCATTAGATTGAAATGGAATCAATGGCTATCATTATGTCACATAGACAAAATGCTCACTTTGTATGTATGGCAATGTAGCGACATGGCAACATGTGTCCTCAAAGTGCTAGTGGGTCCAGTCCAAGTTGCTAGTAGTGTAAGACAAGATTATGTAGATAAAGCTTATAGGATTGATTTCTAGCTTGGCAAGTTGAACATGGGTCATCCTAGGCTTTATTCTTGGATCATCAAGTTTTAGGAGATCAACAATGTAGTTTTAAAAACCAAATGTGGTAGCATCTTATTTGAATCATAGCTTACTTATGAAGAATGAAAGTTCCTCATGCCAACCAATTTTAGGATATATTATAGAAAATTTTGTTATCTTTTCATACACAAACATATCTTTAGGCTTTGAATTGAAAAGAATTCAAAGCTATATATAACATGTACTTGGGGTGATCAAGATGTGAAAGGATTTCTACTTGTTTGTAGAAGTATTGAAGAATTGCAGAGAAGATTAGCAAAGAATCAAGTAAGTCCCTATTCTCACTATAAATATCTATGTACTTTAGTTTTTTGCAAATTGTATTCACCATGCCTTCAAAGAAGGTTTTCTCTAGTCAAGAAGATTACCTAGCTAGAAATATCCATGATGATCTCCTCAAGTTGTTACCTAAGTCAATAAATGAAACTATTTAAGTAAAAAAATTATCTTCTCTAAACCCTAGGCTTAAAATTGCTGATGGATTATATGATAAGGGAAATTGGGTTTGGGATACTAAAACTACTCAAACAGGGCTCGACTTTCTTTTTAAATGGTTCACAGAAAGGAAAATATTTTCCCTTCATGCCAACATCTAGAATTTTGACTTGGGAAAGCTAGTGGTCCCTAGTGTCTTCATGGATGCTGATTTATTAATGACTATTTCCAAAAGCTATAACCCAACAATTAGAGTAGTGAGAAGAACACATGGTCAATGCCTAATCATAATAAGTCCTAAGGAAATTAGGGATGTATTTGGCTTGGTGCCATTATCAGACTATCATACACCCATTGACCTACAAGGTCTAGAAAAAGAGTATTTTTCTAAAATGGATAAGATTAGGTAGGTTGCACTAAGGGCACATATAGGCACAATTAGAAAATTTCCAATTATTATATCCTCCTCTAGGGAGCCTTTC
Source organism: Cupressus sempervirens (assembly GCA_028749045.1). Taxonomy (NCBI): domain Eukaryota; kingdom Viridiplantae; phylum Streptophyta; class Pinopsida; order Cupressales; family Cupressaceae; genus Cupressus; species Cupressus sempervirens. Next base: position 207,853,806 of record CM053784.1, read on the forward strand.
AAGAAGGAACATTTCACTTCCCAGGCTCTAGAGATATACATGACTCTATGTAGAGTTTTTGGGGAAGATGAACAAAATTTTATGGCTATAAGTTTCATGTATACCATAGCTCAGATTTCTTCTTTGTTGTTGATATTATTTTTTATTTCACCTCCTATTTAGTAGAAGAAGTCCATACAGGCATAGTTGGAATCGCTAAAGCCAAGATTGAGAAAACTTTTGGTCATTATTCTCTGATGATGTACATGTTCCTGTTCAAAGGAGCAACATATTTTAGTAAAAAAATGCATTTGAATAGAAAGAATGAAGGAGAGGCTTTTCTAGTTTAGTTGTGGAGTGTAGACATGACTTGGGATATAGAAAATGCTAGTTTTTTTAGATTTGATAGGTATTTTGCCTCAAAATTGAGGTGCCTTTTATCAAGCGACAACCCCGAAGTTCCTAATACACTGCTAAATTCTATAAGACCCATGGATAACCCATCTAGTTTGAAAGTATCTCATAACTAGGTAGACATTACACCATACCCTATATCTACTATTATTAGAGTTTATGGTTCTCAAGGGACTCCTCACATTTTGCCTTACCAAGTGCCACTAAAATTAGGAATAGCTAAGGTATTATGGTAGCTAGGAGGATTGGAGGAAAAAATTTTGGCGAAAAGAGGAAGAGGTTCAATTTTCTCAACTTGTATTGTAGCCCACCATTTTGTTATTAGAAAGGGAGGCTGGTTATTTTTATACAAAATTCTAGATCAATATAAGATCATAGTCTCTCATACCCATTTTTCATGACACTAAGGGATTCTATGACTTAGCTTTTAGACACAGAGCTAAGCTTGGTAAAATAAAACATGAGTCTTATTACCTTCAAGACATAATAAGGAATAATTTCTCTTTGCAGGAGAAATACACAAAAAAGGAAAAGTGGAGAGTTTTTTCAAGAGTTTTGGAATTTATACATTGCTTTGATTAGGATTATTAACCTCTCAAGAATGCAAAAATAGAGATAGATAGAATAAGAAAACTCATGAAAATTTTTCTTTGGATAATGGAAACAATGAATGAGAAGAAGCAATTCTTTATTAGTTCTTATCCTGATAAAGCCAGAGAGGCTATGAAAAAGTTGGCACTCACTCCCAATGTTAGTGCTAGGAAATTGATTGTCCAAGAAAGACCAAGCTACAATATAATCCAAAATAAGAAGACTATTGTGGACAAAGGCAAACAAATAATAGGATCCACTAGTTCTATCTTGGAAGAAAGACTTGATGAGCCCTCTCCTAAAAGGAAAAAAATAATGAAAGAACAAGGTCCTCACATTGAGGAATATTCACCTACTCAATCCCCTTTGGAGATTGGATAGGAACAACTCACTAGAGAGCAGGTTGAATAGTAGGGGTCGTAAGGAGCAGTATTCATTACACAGGTAGAACTAGATGAAGGAAACCTTCCAGAGCCTCTAATGCCAAGAATTGATTTGATAGTGGGAGATTATAGAGGAAGGGAATTAGACCCTCTAATAGAATAGGCTAGCCATGAATTTTTTTCTAATGAAAATTTTGTTAAAACAAGAGCCTTCTACCAATTTGTATGGAGAGAAAATATGAGAAAATAAGAGGAAAGGTGCAATAAATTGAGGACTGAACACCCAAAAATGGAGGAGGTGACCATGTAGAATCAAATGAAAGATGAAATGATGCAAGAATTCCAAAATATTTCCCTTGAAGAGGGTAGAAAAATGATGAAAGCATCAAATATCTTGTTCCTACCTAATTGGGATGTAGTAGATGCTCTAGTTTTTAACTATGTTTCAAATAAACTAGATTTATATGATCAAAATAAGAAAGAAATAACTGGCACCACCTTTAGTGAAGACCATGCTACCTTAGGTATTTAGTCATTGAGGAAAGGATCTAGGGCTATCTCATCATAGCCAGCTAACTAGTTTAATGGGGAGTATCATTATAAAGAGAGTGGAAGATACTACCCATGTCAAGGTTGCACATTTAAATGTTGGTACATCTAAGTTAGTTTTGGCCACTGAAGAGAAAGAAGAAAAGGTAATGTTTGAATTGTAGAGTAAATATGAAAAGGTTAAAGAAACCTATAGTAAAGAAGATTAAAAAGGGATTGAACTTGAAAATAAGATGTTGGGACAGTCTACTATGCCAAGGATCACACACCCTCATCCACCATTGGAGTGTTTTAAACCCACTCCTCTTATTAAAATCCCAGATACTCCACAAAGGCCACGATACTATATAGCTAAAGATTTTGAAGAAGAGAAGAGAAAACTATGTGCACTACGTGTAGAGTTAAATGTGAAGTATGAAGAAAAATTAAGGAAAGCTCTTATGTATCTGGTTGGAAAAATTGAATGGCCTTTGTTTTATGATTAGTTAGCTAGGGTAATATATATATGGGAAGAGATAAAGACAAATGAAGGGACTTTGAAGCCTATTGTCAATAAGTGGGATAAGAGGAGAAAATAAATTACATTCTTATGTTATTCTATCATAAGGTCTTCTCATGACCATATTGAAAAAACTTATGATGTTGCTCATGATATGTCAAAGTTTGATAACAATAGAGTAGGGTTACAAAAGAAAATTGTTAGTTTTTAAATAAGTATAAAAGTGAAAAAATTTACTTATTCCCATTGGCCTTAGATAAAAAGAATAGATTGAAGAGTAAAGATGAGTGGGCCAAGGAATTAGATGACTTATTTTGTTTAAGAATGAATGAAGTCATAAATGAAAAAGGACATGCATGGTGGGTAGTCACAATAGAAGAAATAATGAAGTCCCAATTATTCTTTAATTCTTTAAAACAAGATTTCTTTAGCATTGATATAGAGGCATAGTATGTGATTAAAAAGTAAAAGGATATCCTATAGTTTAACTAGCAATATGACACACTTTTTGACAAGTGGATGGTAGATATTGCTTCTAATGAATAGTTGGAAGAAGCTAAAAGTGATTATGATGAGATACATGAAGATGAATTATAGATCATCAATTCACTTCCACCAGATTAGGGGAAAGAATAGGATAGAAGAAAGCAACCAATTTCAGCTATAGGCTCAAAGGATTAGGTTGAAGACATGGCAAGGGCAAAAACAAGAATAAAGGTGGTTTTATCAATTCATGATCAAGCCATCTAAGATCCTATAATTGAGATGAATTTGCAATTATTAGAACATGACACATCATTAACTAGTTTGATGGCTACATATTCTGAGGAATCAGAGTAGCATTTGGAAATGTAATAGAATTGGGACCTACCAAAGGAATACTTTGATGTATAAGTTTTTTGTTGCATGCTGTATTACCTTTTATGATAGAAAAATGGAAATATTTTTGGCTTAGGGGATAGCTGTCATTTCCACTTAGCCTAAAGCTTGTTGCATCTTAAATTGTATAAGTGACATTACAAGCCTAGAGAAAGGGTCTAATCTATTGTATTTCAAAATTAGTGTTAAGTCTATAGGTCTAGTTTTCTTGATGAACACTTGGTGATATATCTTTCTCTATGAAGTTATGAGAATTGTGTTAGTATGACAAAGATCTTAATGCTTAGTTTTGAGTTATTCTAAGTATTGTTCAATTGTACGCAAATTTTTCAAAAAGAAATCAATGCAAAGATGAGCTATCCCCACATCTTTTCTAATTGAATAATGTCTCCATTTGTGTTATTTGATTGTCTTGAGATTATATGAGCAAGTCTTATTTAATTGAGTGAAATTAAATTAGATTATATGTCAAATTACTATTTCTTTTAATTCAAAGAATTAAGTAAATGCTTTCAATGGAATTGAAAGGATCACCATGATAATAGAAGGGATATCTATAAGAATGAGTATCAATTAGAATTGTTGAAAATATTGTTTGTAATGCAATCAATAAGGTCTAGGAATTGAGTAGACTTTGGACCCCAAAGGATAGGCACTAATATGATTATTTGGTCTATAGAAGGGAATATCACGAAGAACCATCAAGCTTAACTTTGAAATCAATTTTATTTTTACCGTCAAAGATTATCAATGCTGGTAAACACTCATTTGGATCTAATTTTTGAGTTTAAATGGCTACTATAGCCAGAAATATTTGTAAACTTGCAGAGAATTGTGACCAAATCTACTTATAAGGGATGCATATCATTTTAAAATATCAAGGAATGAACAAACTATGTATATGTCAGAGCTTGAAGATGAGAATTAGAATGAAACAAAAAAAAATCTCATATAGTAGCATTCATTTACACCATCCATCAGGTATACCCACCTTGGTTCTATAGAGCCTAAAGAGTAGAAAACCAATCCTTGTTTTGTTGAAGTTGGGTCCAAATAATATGCATACATAATCATTAATGGGAAGTAGCTAGTCCCTATATTTGTGAGTATTATTATCTTGGTATTGAGCTTTTTTTGTTCAATAGTTGAAAAACACCAACAAGGTAAATCTAAACTTGGATGAGACATTTGAGGTTCATCCAATCAAAATCAAAATATGTGTAAAATATATAAACTATAGTGCTTTTTCTCTACTTTCTAAACTACTAGAGTTTCTACAAAATGGATAAAATTATTTAGGTCAAACCTTATGCACACAAAATATAGTTCCAATTTTTTTATAGAAAACATAAGATAGTTTTTTTATTGTGCAGGACAAAAAACATATTTATATTTTGTATTTTGTATAACCATTTGGTAGGATGATAATTAAGAGTCATATCTAGAATTTGTGCATTTTTTAAATTAATTATTAAATTGACTACATCCTAAAATTTTGGCATGTGTTCATGTGCTAAGCATAACTTGCATCAAAATAATTGAAAATGGAAACTTTTTATTTTATAAAGTATATAGAATCAAGCATAGAACAGTAATATATAATTTATTTTGAATTTGTTTAAGTATTTCAAAAGTTATTAGAAAAATAGTAGACATACGTTTGTGAGGAATGTGAAGGCATTCGTAAAAGTACTTAATATTTGCATTGCTCATATTGTCCAAAAATAGAAAAATTTATATGGTTAGAAAGCTAAGAAGAAATGATATATTATGATAGTAATTTTGGAGATACCCACTTCATAATTAGAAAACATTGAGAATTCATTCGAGAAGATGAAATAATGTTTGAAAGAAAAATATTAAAGGAAAAATAGTCTCCCAACAATTTGGGTAATTTCCTTATACGCTCACCAAGTCAAAACACAATCAAGTTTCTAGGATTCAAATAACCTATTTGGGTTATGAAAATAAAAAGGAACATTCAAAACCTAATTGGGTTATTCGAAACTTGATCAAGTTTTGAAGAACTAAAAGCATGTTTTAGTCCTGAGGCCATAACTTTCACATACTGAGTTTGATTGATGCTATTCAAAATGAGTTGGAGAGCTATGGAAGAGATCTACAAGATGGCATAGGTAAATAATTCCTATCTATTCAAAACTTTATTTTCCATCAATTTGAATTAAGCATAATTTAAAATAGCTAGTCATTATTTTCCAAATGTGTAATCAATAGCTAAACACAAATGCTAACATATTTTAATTCTCTCTCTCTCTTAAACACCCATACACACGCTCACTTAATAACTAAATAAATCCTAAGAAAAATCTCTTACTAACTTCTAACCCTTGTGTGTGTGTGTGTGAAGTTCCCATTTTATGGCTTAGAGGTTTGAGAGAGAGGGAGGTTAGGAATTAGGTATCAGAGAGAGATGGATAATGGGTTAGAAAGAGGTTTGAGAGAGATAAACAAAGTATAGGATAGGAAGAGAGAGAGGGGATAGGATAAGAGATATTGAGATAGCGATAGAGAGAGTGATAGAGGGTAGAGGATAGGATGAAAAGAGTAATAAATATTGAGAGAGAGGAAGAGGGAGAGAGAGAGAGAGAGAAGAGAGAGAGAGAGAGAGAGAGAGAGAGAGAGAGAGAGAGAGTCATTTTCTACCCTTTCCATCTGCATTGTCCTCCTATTCTACTTTGTCACCTTCCCCACATCCAATTTTTCCACCTTCCCCACATCTAGTTTCTTTGACACTTTGGTTTGTCTTCGCTATGTCTAGTATATCTCTTCATCCACTCCTATGGGGGAGGATGAGGCCAAGGTTGAGGCTTTCATTGAATCCACCAATTGAGAACCCAATGGGGATAAAAAAACCCTAATTAAGCATACAAGCCACCTCTTTATCCACTTAATCTATCTCACTATCTTCCTTACTCTTGTTACACACATCCTCTAATTCCACACCTACTTCCCTTTCTCTATAAACCCCAAGGGGTTTTAAAATATCTTTAATTCCTTTTAGGAAATGAAAGCCCCCCCATCTGCATCAATAATTTCCTTTTCCTCCACCTTACTAGATGATCCTTCCACTTTGAGAGGCTTCACTTATAGAATAGAGGAAACCACCACCAATGCCTCCTCCCCTTGAGTACTATCCAACTTACTAGCCCTCTCATTAGTATCCATTAGGGCCTCCTGGGGACCAAAATTCACCTTTACTATCTCAAGGGCCCTCTCTTCTAAATTATCATTAGGCAGTCCACCTCTTCATTCTCACTCTTATTCTCACCTCCTATCTTAAGGGTCTTAATTTTTTTATAGTCCATAATGACATATCAACATTTTCATATATTATAAGCTCGAGCTTCTTACCCCACTTGGAGTTCAACATGATGGACTCAGAGGGAGTGGCACAAATCACTATATTCACATAGAACCTGTAGTGCCTCTCCCATTTGACTTTTGCAAGTCATCCTGATGGATGCAACCATGCTAATCTTTTGTTGTGATAGGATCATGATTGTGACCCTGAGTGGTCTACACCATCAAGGTGTTTGGATATATGGTTATGTATCAGTTGCTTTGTTTAAGCTTTTGTCTGATCGATGAGATTATGATGTGATTTTGGTTCACTGAGGTTTGTGCCAATTGTTACCAAGATCAATGTGGTATCATGAGGTTGTTTCATGATTACCCTGAGATGTGTCCAGAGATTACACTGTGTACTATTACCATGCTACACTGGACTAGGTTCTTGTAGCAGTGGTTAGTCATGTTTATGACCATGTTTGCTTATGCGTTTTAAGTGCCCTTTTTAATGTTGTTTAATCAATCATTATTAAATGATTAAGTAATTAGAATGGATTGTTCATGTTGGATTCTTTGGTTAGCTATTGTGGACCTTTACCTTGTTATTTTTTTGATTAGATATATATTTGTTACTCATGTTATGTTTACATTTGAGATGACCTGAAGGTTAGATGTTACACTTTGATTTCAGTATCATAGATTTTAGACTAATATGCTATTCAGTTAATCATATTGCATGATGATGCCATTTTGAGATGACAGTGTGTTTTATGATGATATCTAGTTATCTAGTTTTAGGACATACCTCTGATTGGGTTATGTGATGGATTTAACACTATGGTTATTTACTTCATTCTTTCCTTGTTATGCTTTATGCGAATGTGAGTGATGTAAATAGATTATTTTAATATAATTAAATAAATGGTTAAATTAGGTGAGTTAATGCATTTATTTCTTCGGCTATGTTATTATATGCAATTGAACTTGATCGTGTTGTTTAGTGTGCAAGATTAATATCCTTGGCAGTGGCATGTGGAGTTAGTGATTCAACCTTTCATATTTTACCAATTTCGTCCTCATATGGTCGATGTATCTTTAATTAAATGTTGAATTTAAACCTTTTGGTGATTATTAAATCCGAACTCATTGCATTATGTGATTAGACTAGTAAGCGTGTCTGTGCATTTAGAGGTTTGCATTGTCACTAAAGTTGTTAAGGTGATTTCTGTGTTTTTGGGCTTTCGGGACTTTTAACTGATTTATTTTAATTCTTTGGCAGCTTTTCCATAGATGAATTCCTATTTATAGGAACAGCCTATTTTTGTTTGGGTCAATTCAGGGTTTAACTAGGTTGGCTAGTTATTTTCCCTAATCAATTATTCACTCGAAAAGTGAATAAATATCCAAAGAGGAATTTAATTCCTCACTTCTCACTTTCAAATTGGAAAGTTGGAGAGTAAAACCCAAAATCCTCTTCATGAGGATTTATTGTTTTGTTCGTTGTGGGAGCTACAGGCATGGGATCATTGTGAGGTTGAGCTCATTGGATCCAGCTCGGGGAAACCTTGGATTGCCGCAATTTTTAGCCACTCCTGCGGGCGTTTTATTTTCTAGTTCAGTTTTCCATTTTGCCCTTTTGGCTGTGAGGTAGGGCTTTCCTGTTTTATTGTTTCTATTTCGTTTATGCTTCTATTTTTGGTAGCCATTTGTTTGGAGGCTGAGAACTAATGTTCCCCTCCCTTTCTGTATGTTAGTTCTACCCGGTTGGGCAGGTATGAATATTTCCCTATTTTTCAGGATGAGGGTTTGAGATTTTGTGCCATTATGCTGGCCATTTTTGCATACGGTGTCCAATTCCATTTATTTTTGAATTTTTGGGGTTATTGAACCCAAAGGCCAAATGGGTTTTAATTTTGAAGTTTTCCAAATTTTTGGAGTTTTTACCTCGTTTTGTATGCCACCTTATTTTTTCAAGTTTTCTTGGCACAATGTGGGTCATGGATTTGGATGATCCGTTTGGATATCAGTCAGACTACTTCTGCACTTTTATGTTGCTTTTGGATGCGTGTTGCATCCGTACTCCCGACGTTGTGTTTGGTTGAGTGATTTTATACCTGTTATGGTTTCTTTTGGACCTTTGCTTTTGTTTCGTGAATGCTAGGATTCATGTAGAATCTATACTCTTGGATTGAGGCCGATTGAGTAAGTTCATGACTTTTGGTCTTCTTACATCATTGGGATTCATGTAGAATCCATACTCTCAGATTGAGACCGGTTGAGTGATTTTATGATGTATGGTTTTTTTTGGCTTTGGAATTTGTGTAGAATCTATCCTTCATGTGTTGTTTTTGGTTGGGTGTTTCTTTGCATTGTGTTCTCATTCCTATCCTTGTGTTGTGATCTTTGTGATGGTGGTGCGCCACACACGAGTACATGCACGTACATTGGTTGGGTGACTTGCGAGGCTCGATCTTTCATGGATTTGCCAAAAGTTATGATCATTGGGGTTGGGATGGGAGTATGCATGCCCATGGGCACTTGTCATAGGATGAGCATGGGTAGGGTAGGGTAGCATATGGAGGGGGCTTCTATCTCCCAGCTTGGTGACCTTAGTCCTATAGGGTTGGCAGAGGAAGTTTTAAATAAGTGATAATTAAAGAAAATGTGTGATTGGTAATTAAACTTAAGATACTAAAATGTGTGCGGGAGACCCTCTATTGAGGAGTTGAAATGCACAATCCAAGCTTGGGCTTTTCGATGCCAAGTGACTGTCCATGATGTCAGCCCCTACTTAGTAGCCTATTGAGTGTTTGACATGAGTGTCCTTGCATTGTCTTAGGTTCTTGGTTCAGCCATCATACTGTCTGGCATGAGTGTTAGCCATGGACGTTGTGTTTTATGTGTGTTTGTGGTTGGATCTTTATCTCCATCAGCACGGTGGGTGTGGACCTATGGGTTCCACATGGTTGGGAGGCGTAGCTACCTTCACCACTACCAGGGATCGATGTACAAAGATGATCTTTTGTCCTAGTGCAACCGTTGCTGGATGTCTTCACTTGGTACTTTAGGTTCCAGAGTATGCTTTCTTGTGATTTATGCATTCATTGGGGTGCTTGTATATCATGTTTAGATGATGTTATTTTATTTGGCACATTCCCTTATTATGATGTTTAGCATATGATTAGGTGATGTGATTTTCTTTAGTAGTATATCTGTTGCTTACTGCTATTTAGCATGTGATAGGTGATGTCATCTACTGTAGGATTATCTTATGCATTATCACTAGCATGTTAGATTTTCTTATGCTATTATTGTGCATGTTTTAGTAGTGACATCCCTATTATGATAGCACTGACAATTTGGTCGGTGGCTTGGGATGTTACGCGCAGGGGATGGCTAGGACCCAAGATGGTCTTATGATGCTATTGACGGTTGGGAGGAACCACACACTTAATTTGGTTGTTTAGTTCTATTATATATTTCTATTCACTGCGATGTTGTTTCAGTGTGTTCTTTACTGCGGTAGTTTAGATGGATAGATGTTCTTCTTTCTATGTTATTCTTGCACTTGAGTGTTCTTTCCTTGAGCCTTTGTGGATCCAGTACTCCCTGGTGTGGAGGTTCTTTGCTCTTTTTTGGTCCTTTTTGCTTCTGGGAGTGTTTTTGTGTTTCTATGGGCGACATTTGTTCAACATGGTGCGACACTTTAAAAAGTATCGCACGCCCATGCAAACTATGTCATACGACATTGTAAAGTATTGTATGCCTTCTTGAGAAATGTCATACGACACTGGAAGAGTGTCGCACGCCTTCTTGAGAAATGTCATACGATGCTGAAGAGTGTCGCATGCCTTCTTGAGAAATTTCATATGACATTGGAAGAGTGTCGCACACCTTAAGGAGAAGTGTCACCCTCCCTTAGTAAAAAGTGTTGCACAATTTTTGTGAAAAACTTGCGCATACCACTAGTGGGAACTTTTCTTCATGATCCAATCTTTTTGAGAGTGGTCTTGGATACCCTTTTAGGCATTCCTCGACCCTATGTTGTTGCATTTTGTATTCTGTTGGTTTATATTGAATGCAGTTTTCATGTTTTTGTTTTTGTCTCTTGGGGTTTAAAATATATCATTTAAGTACAACTTGACATATATTTAATTTCTTATCTTATACTTAAGATATATTTTAATATATGAGACAAATCGTTTGAGATAGGCTTCAGACCTCTCAGAGATAAGTTATGGATTCTAGTAAATTTTAGGGCTTTAGAAATCTAGACTTAGCCAATTTTTAGGGCTTAAGGATTTCAAGCTTAGCCAAATTTCAGGTTCCTACATTTTACCCCAGCTTGGTGTTTTGTTGATGAGTGGTTGTTTCTTGTGCCCTCATCAAGTGCATTGTCATTGTTGGCTTTGTTTGCGTGTGTCAGTTTGGTAGTGGCATTTGGAGATTCGTTGGTTGCCGAGATTATGGCAAAGTCTCCTGTTGTGATTGTTGTGATCCCTATATGATGTTTTCATGTACATTCATAATTGTAAAAAAAAAAAATCTTGGCTTGTACTGCATCCTTGTTTCCAAGGATCTCCGGGCGGGGCATTACATATGGTATCAGAGCCCATGTTCAAACATTGGGATATTTGTGTTATGTTGCCCTTATAGTTGTTGATGCATTGGTTGAGTGCAAGTGTCTTGGTGAGAACTTGTGATCTTTGTTGCTTTGGTATCTACTCGTGATGGACTTGCTTGTCCAGTAGAGGCAACTAGAGCAGTGTGTGGAGAAGGAAGTGACCCTTCCTAGCTTTGTATGTGGGATCGATATGCCTTTTTGTTTGGTTTCTTGTGTGACCTTTTTTGGATGGAACCACTGATTGATGTCCATGTCTTGGCTTTGAGTGCCTCTTTTTGTTCTCCTTGTGGAGTAGGTGCATTGTTTCCCTATTTTCTCCTATTGTAAGTAAAAGAATGAATCTTATTGTGATTCTTTATTTTGTTGTTATAATGATGAAATGGTTCCTTTCATTGAAAATGAGTATTTATTGTGAATCATTGCAAAGAGTAGGTTTGCATTATATCCTTGGGTTAATGACTTAAGTCCACAATCTGATTGCTTCTTAAGCTTATGTAAAACTATATTAATTTGATGGATATCTAAATGTTGCATTGCATGGAAATTATTGTTGTCTGCATATGCATGAGGTTACTAATGGTATACTGCTTGATGTGTGTGAGTGTGTTCTCTAACAATGCTAGGATGATGTACTCCTTAGCATTGTGTGGTGATTCATCCCTCTTGTGTGACTGTACTCAGTCATCACCTTTAATATGATTTGTTTGATGCCTTATTTTATTTGGCTAGAGGTATTTTCCTCATGTTGTTGGGCTAGCATTGGTTTTCAGTATTTTCCTCTCTTGGAGTAGTCCTCAAATTTTATCTATCGCTCTCTTTGTGACAATTGTCACATTTGACTTATTGTTGAAGTGAGCTCTTTTTGGTATTTATTGTTGGAATTGATAATTCCCCCATTTGGGCTCTTTGTTTTTGTTTCATGGTGACTATTTTGGATGTGTTTCACTACTGCCTAGTTGTGTGTTGTGACTCTATCATGTTCATCTCAAACCTCTGGTAGTACGTTTAAGGGATAATATCATGGAGAACATGCTAGTGTCTCTTTATTAGATCTAAAGTTGTTATTGTAATTGAATGGCTTAAATGGTGATTAAATTTAATGTTAATTCTTGAAAGGTATGTACTTGTTTTATGGTGACTCTTGGACCCTTCCTTGAAAACCTTTCAGTTTCATTGTGCATTAATGCTTATATTATGTTTAATTAATGAAATTATGAAAGAAGAGTAATGATGGTTTCAATGTGTGAATTACCTTTCATTCCTTGTCTTATTTTGTTTGGGCATGTGTGTTCTTGAGTGGTTTTGGATGTTTTTTTTGTCACTTGTCTTGGTGGCCAAGACTGTTGTTTTTGCCTTTGTGGTTTTGTTTTGAGTGGTGACTCAATCATAGGTCGTAGGTCTCTCTTAGCTTCTTCATGTTGTAGTCATTTTCAATATCTTTTTGACACTTTTCAAATGGATTCAATCTGAGTTTGGACGTGAAAGCTATGGATTCTGGAGTTGTTGATTGATGTTCCGAGTACCTTTTTGAGTAAAGGCCAATTCGATCATGACATATCATATTTATGGCCATTGGAGAAGTTTAACTCTTCATGATATTCATATGGAAGATTTATCTTGTCTTCATAATCTACTAGGTACCTATTGGGGTTTGTGCTTGGGTTTTGTGTTTTCTATTGCATTGAACCGCCCTTGTGAGGTATAGTGTGGTTTGTGAGCATTCCTTGCTCAGGGTTGATGTTGCTGTGTTGTTTGGGAGTGACTTAGTTCCTTGATGAGTCTAGATTCTCCTTTTTGGATGTTGTCTTGGGTGCATCTCCGTATCCTTTTCTCTCTTGTGAGAGTAGGCTAGTGTGGTTATACCACTAGCTCAGTTAGTGTTTTCTTGTGAGTATGTTGATGGTTGGTGGAATTGTGAGCTTCCTAATGCATCATGGACTAGTTTAGTGTAGTAGTTGAGAGAGCAACTCCCTCTCAGTCCTATACTCTGTAGTATCCTTCTCCCTAAGCTTATATCTTCATGTGGATTGTCTCAGTCAAGTTTTCTCTCTAACTATTGACTTGAGGCTAGAGATTGAGTTTAGCGGTAGATTGGGTGTAGTTTTCCTAGCATGGTGCTAGAGGGACATGGTATCGTCAGACACATGTTACCATCTCGTGAGTTGGTATACAGACATTACATGATTGTGTCCACTGATGAAAGTCTTTGAACCTTGTGAGAAGGTGATATCTTGTCTGGTTGGGTTGTGTTACCCTAGTTCCCAGTGATAATTGAGCTTTTGTACCTTGGAGAGGTGTTGTGTTCCTATGCTTGGTGGTGAGTAGTCCTTTGGAGTGTGTCCTTTTTTTGGTAAACTTTCATCCTCTTTGTTCTAAGGGTGAGTTTACGTGGATTCCAGAATGATCATGTATGACATGATAGTATTCTTGGGAATTTGGGATGGTTATTCCCCATGATTTCAACTCTTGTTGGAAGTGTGTCTTATTTTCACCTTGCTTGTGGTCTTGTGGTTGGTGCATGTCTTAGTTGGGCACTTGTTGACGAGGTAGAGAGGGTTTTTCCTTACCTTGTATTGTTGACTCTATGGTTAGATGGGTTCTTCCTAGCACATAGAAGGTTCTTTGTTGGAGGACCTTGTGTCTGTGTGACACCCATTCTCTCATGGTTAACCTATTTGGGGGTTAACATGATGGTTTGAGAATGTTGGAGTGATTTGGGTTTGACTTGTACAGAGTTTTTGAGTCATTCCTATTGCTTGCTTTTGATTTTTTTTCTTGTGTGTTTTCGGTTCTATTCTTGGATTGCAGGCTTCCAGGAGTAAGCCTAGTCTTTGGGGGGGATGATGTAGTGCCTCTCCCATTTGACTTTTGTAAGTCATCTTGATGGATGCAACCATGCTGATCTTTTGTTGTGATAGGATCATGATTGTGACCCTGAGTGGTCTACACCATTGAGGTGTTTGGATATATGGTTATGTATTAGTTACTTTGTTTATGCTTTTGTCTGATCGATGAGATTATGATGTGATTTTGGTTCATTGAGGTTTGTGCCAGTGGTTACCAGGATTGATGTGGTATCATGAGGTTGTTTCATGATTACCTTGAGATGTGTGCAGAGATTGCACTATGTACTATTACCATGCTACACTAGACTAGGTTTTTGTAGCAGTGGTTAGTCATGTTTATGACCGTGTTTGCTTATGCATTTTAAGTGCCCTTTTTAATGTTGTTTAAAATAATTATTAAATGATTAAGTAATTAGAATGGATTGTTAATGTTGGATTCTTTGGTTAGGTATTGTGGACCTTTACCTTGTTATTTTTTTGATTAGAGAGATATTAGTTACTCATGTTATGTTTACATTTGAGATGACCTGAAGGTCAGATGTTACACTTTAATTTCAGTATCATAGATTTTAGACTACTGTACTGTTCAGTTAATCATATTGCATGATGATGCCATTTTGAGATGACAGTGTATTTTATGATGATATCTGGTTATCTAGTTTTAGGACATACCTCTGATTAGTTTATGTGATGGATTTAACGCTATGGTTATTTACTTCATTCCTGCATTGTTATGCTTTATGCAAACATGAGTGATGTAAATAGATTATTTTAATATAAGTAAATAAATGGTTAAATTAGGTGATTTAATGCATTTATCGCTTCAGCTATGTTATTATACGCAATTACACTTGATTATGTTGTTTAGTGTGCAAAATTTATATCCCTGGCAGTGGCACATGGAGTTAGTGATTCAGCCTTTCATATTTTACCAATGTTGTCCTTATATGGTTGACGTATCTTTCATTAAATTTTGAATTTAAAACTTTTAGTGATTATTAAATCCGAACTAATTGCATTACGTGATTAGACTATTAAGTGTGTCTATGCATTTAGAGGTTCGCATTATCATGAAAGTTGTTAAGGTGATTTTTGTGTTTTTGGTCTTTCGGGCTTTTTAATTGATTTATTTTAATTTTTCTAGCAGCTTTTCCATAGATAAATTCCTATTTATAGGAATAGCCTATTTTCGTTTGGGTTCATTCGGGGTTTAACTAGGTTGGCTGGTTATTTGACCTAATCGATTATTCACTCGAAAAGTGAATAAATATCCAAAGAGGAATTTAATTTCTCACTTCTCACTTTCAAATTGGAAAGTTGGAGAGTAAAACCGAAAATCCTCTTCATGAGGATTTATTGTTTTGTTCATTGTGGGAGCTATGGGCATGAGATCATCGTGAGGCTGGTCTCGTTGGATCCAGCTTGGGGAAACCTTGGATTGTCACGATTTTCAGCAACTTCTGCGAGAGTTTTAATTTCTAGTTTAGTTTTCTATTTTGCCCTTTTGGTTGTGAGGTAGGGCTTTCCTGTTTTATTATTTCTGCTTCTATTTTTGGTAGCCATTTGTTTAGAGGCTAAGAACTAGTGTTCCCCTCCATTTCTGTGTGTTAGTTCTACCCGTTTGGGTGGGTATGAATATTTCCCTATTTTTTGGGATGAGGGTTTGGGATTTTGCACCATTATGCTGGCCATTTTTGCATACGATGTCCGATTCGATTTATTTTTGGATTTTTGGGGTTTTTGAACCCAAAGGCCAAATGGGTTTTAATTTTAAAGTTTTCCAAATTTTTGAGGTTTTTACCTCGTTTTGCATGCCACCCTGTTTTCTCAAGTTTTCTTGGCACAATGTGGGTCGTGGACTTGGATGATCCATTTGGTTATCAGTCAGACCACTTCTACACTTTTATGTTGCTTTGGGATGCATGTTGCATCCATACTCCCGACGTTGTGTTCGATTGAGTGATTTTATACCTGTTATGGTTTCTTTTGGACCTTTGCTTTTGTTTTGTGAATGCTAGGATTTGTATAGAATCCATACTCTCGGATTGAGGCCAGTTGAGTAAATTCATGACTTTTGGTCTTCTTACATCATTGGGATTTGTGTAGAATCCATACTATCAGATTGAGGATAGTTGAGTGATTTTATGATGTATGGTTTTTTTTGGCTTTGGAATTTGTATAGAATCCATCCTTCATGTGTTGCTTTCGGTTGGGTGTTTCTTTGCATTGTGTTCTCATTCCTGTCTTTGTGTTGTGATCTTCATGATGGTGGTGCACCACACATAAGTACATGTGCGTACATTTGTTGGGTGACTTGCAAGGCCCAATCTTTCGTGGATTTGTCAAAAGTTATGATCATTGGGGTTGGGATGGGAGTATGCATGCCCATGGGCACTTGTCGTAGGATGAGCATGGGTAGGGTAGGGTAGCATATGGAGGGGCCTTTTTATCTCCTAGCCTGGTGACCTTAGTCCCATAGGGTTGGCAGAGGAAGTTTTAAATAAGTGATAATTAAAGAAAATGTGTGATTGGTAATAAAACTTAAGATACTAAAATGTGTGTGTGGGGCCCTCCATTGAGGAGTTGAAATGCACGATCCAGGCTTGGGATTTTTCATGCCAAGAAACTCTCCATGATGTCAGCCCCTACTTAGCAGCCTATAGAGCATCTCACCAAGACCTATACTTCTTGCATTGTCTTAGATTCTTGGTTCAACCATTATACTGTCTGGCATGAGTGTTAGCCATGGATGTTGTGTTTTATGTGTGTTTGTGGTTGGATCTTTATCTAGATCAGCATGGCGGGTGTGGACCTATGGGTGCCATGTCATTGGGAGGCGTAGCTACCTTCACCACCGCTAGGGATCAGTGTACAGAGAGGATCTTTTGTCCTAGTGTGACCGTTGCTAGATGTCTTCACTTGGTACTTGGAGTTTCAGAGTATCCTTTCTTGTGATTTATGCATTCATTGGGGTGCTTGTATATCTTGTTTAGATGATGTTATTTTATTTGGCGCATTCCCTTATTATGATGTTTAGCATATGATTAGATGATGTGATTTTCTTTAGTAATATATCTATTGCTTACTGTTGTTTAGCATGTGATAGGTGATGTCGTCTACTATAGGATTATCTTATGCATTATCACTAGCATGTTAGATTTTATTATGCTGTTATTGTGCATGTTTTAGTAGTGACATCCCTATTATGATAGTGCTGATGATTTGGTCGGTGGCTTGGGATGTTACGCGGGTTGGGAGGAATCACTCACTTAATTTGGTTGTTTAGTTTTATTATATATTTAAGTTTACTACGTTCTTATTTTAGTGTGTTCTTTGCTGCTTTAGTTTAGATGGATAGATGTTCTTCTTTTTGTGTTATTCTTGCACTTGAGTGTTCTTTCCTTGAGCCTTTGTGGATCCAGTACTCCTTGGTGCAGAGGTTCTTTGCTCTTTTTTGGTCTTTTTTGCTTTTAGGAGTGTTTTCGTGTTTTTATGGGCAACATTTGTTGAGCATGGTGCGACACTTTAAAAAGTATCACACGCCCATGCAAACAATGTTGTACGACACTGTAAAGTATCGTACGCCTTCTTGAGAAATGTCGTACGACACTGGAAGAGTATCGCAGGCCTTCTTGAGAAATTTCATACGACACTGGAAGAGTATCGCACGCCTTCTTGAGAAATGTCGTATGATGCTAAAAAGTGTTGCATGCCTTCTTGAGAAATTTTGTACAACATTGGAAGAGTGTCGCATGCCTTAAGGAGAAGTGTCGCCCTCCCTTAGTAAAAAGTGTTGCACGATTTTTGTGAAAAACTTGTGTGTGCCACCAGCGGGCACTTTTCTTCATGATCTGATCTTTTTGAGAGTGGTCTTGGATACCCTTTTGGGTGTTCTTCGACCCTATGTTGTTGTATTTTGTATTCTTTTGGTTTATCTTGAATGCAGTTTTCGTGTTTTTGTTTTAGTCTCTTGGGGTTTAAAATATATCGTTTAAGTTTATACTTAAGATATATTTTAATATATGTGACAAATCGTTTGAGATAGGTTTCAGACCTCTCAGAGATAAGTTATGGATTCTAGGAAATTTCAAGGCTTCAGAAATCTAGACTTAGCCAATTTTTAGGGCTTAAGGATTTCAAGCTTAGCCAAATTTCATGTTCCTGCATTTTACCCTAGCTTGGTGTTTTTTTGATGAGTGGTTGTTTCTTGTGCCCTCATCAAGTGCATTTTCATTGTTGGCTTTGTTTGCGTGTGTCAGTTTGGTAGTGGCATTTGGAGATTCATTGGTTGCCAGAATTGTGGCAAAGTCTTCCATTGCAATCGTTGTGATCCCTGTATGATGTTGTCATGTGCATTCATACTTGTAAAAAAAGAAATTCTTGGCTTGTAATTCATCCTTGTTTCCAAGGATCTCCAGGTAGGGCATTACATAACCTCACAAAGACTACTCTAGACTTTTGTAGGGTGATCAAATCAATGGCAATATAATGATTGATGGAATTCCAAATCCATTTGAGGACCCTATCATCCAAAAACTCCAAGGGAAAGCTCAAAAGCCTAACCCAAACTAGAGCTAGCCTGTTCAACTCCTTTGTCGGATCCAAGCTAGGATGTCATTTTGCTACCATAAGACCATGATTACAGTAATACCATGACCTTACTAGAACCATGGTCATATCTTTTGTAGTGATAAAATTGAAGTAGAATAGACCACCAAGAATTGACAAAACCAGTACACTAGAATTCACCTTTCTCTTTGGGTTTACACACTTCCTAACCATCTCAATCTAACGGTGGTAAGCCACAAAGTGTCCCACTAGGAACAACCTTAGTTTCTCATATACACTATCAATCAAGTTATCTAGGAAGACAATCTCTATCCCATCTTCTCCTTAGAGAACTTTGGGACCTTCCAATAGGTTTTGTGTTGATTGCTCACAAATAATCACGTCCTTCCAACAAGAGACCATAATGCGTAGAGTTGCTACATTATTCTTCTAGTGATCCCTAGAGAATAGGCCTAACACAACTGAGTCAACCCCATAGAGAAGGTTCTCAAGATCCACCTTGGCATGGACCCTCCCAATTGGGGTCAAAACAAGTTCCATGTTAGGGAAAATCAGACGGAGCTAACCAGTCGAAAGGGGGCCATTGGCTCATACCAATTCAAAAATAAAGGACGTATGAAAGTTGTAGAGTAAAGAAAATAATGTTAAATTAAAAACATTTGCATCACATTTTTTTTAAAATTATCAAACAATTATATAAAATGAATAAACTATAAAAAATTCACACAACTATAGTTATTATTTTTTATGGTAGTATTTATCTATTATCTTAGATTATAAATAATATTCTTTTCTAGATATCTTCAATCTATACATGGATCTAAAACTTTCAATCCTTTTGAATCACATTAGAAGATACGTTTTTCACATCCAATGTGAAAAGTTATAATTTTTTTAGAGAATTGTAAAATTATCTAATTATTTAATTAATGTAGTCATTTAGGCAGCCTACAACATATTGGTAAATTGCAAGCCTCTCATCGGCGAGGTCTTGGGTTTGAATATACTCACAATTAACACATAATAATTATTAATCTTACTAATAATAATAAATAACCTATCAAAATAATAATAATTAATGTAGTCCTTTATTTTTTTATTTGCATGTTAAGTTAAAATTTATTTTTCTAATTATATTAGTTTAGTTAAATGTTAGTTCAATTTATGTTATTCATTGCTATTATTATGATACTTAGAAGTGGCAAGGAATTCATTTATCCTTTTGTAATACAATTCATTCATTAATGTGTATTGTGTTATTTTGTACATCAATCTATTGAATTCTTAGGTTATAGAGAAAGTTCTTCTTCGTGATCTAACTTTTTATTATATGTTGTGCACATGGACATAGTTTATAGCCTTTTGGGTTAACCCATCTATTCATCCCTAAAGTGTTTTTTTTATTAGTCTCAAAAAATTAGTCTTTTATTTGGTAGAGTTGGTTGGTCATCACTATGAATGCATCATTCTACGAAGGCCAAACTATGTATATTAGAATTGTTCTTATTTTAGTGAAAGCCAAGAAAAAATATTATTTCTAAGTAAGTCTATAGTATTTGAGTAGTCATATACATGGTAAGTGATTCAAAAATTGAGAGAATACATTAAGATTAGTCATGATAGAGCATCAGAGTGTTAATGTGTTGAGCAATTCATTTTTGACATATTTGTTTGGAATCATAAAAAAACTAAGGGAAACCATGTTTGGCCTAATTAATGCATGTTTTAGTGATTGAGGAGTAATTTAGGTAGATGATTACAGATTTATTTATGGATAAATAAGCCCTATGTAAGGTGGTCAACCAATTAGAAAATGGGAATTTTTAAGTGTAAAAAGGGTGAAATCTAGACAATTGATCTTGATCTAGAATATTCTCCAGTTGGTTATAAAAGGAGGATCCAAACCTTTTTTTTTTTTTTTTTGTGTGTGTGTGTATGAGTGTGTGTGATTCGAGTCTTGAATAGAAGTTTAAGATTAATCAAATAGAATGACCAAAAAAATAGTGGACTACAAAGAAGAGATATCAAATGAAAGAGATTATTAGACACTAAAAAGAGGAGATCCATAATCAATATATTAAGTGTAAATTGAAGGAACAAGTAATGATACATTTTGGAAAAGTGAATGAGGGTAAATTTCTTAATAGAGTGGTCCTAATAGACCTATATAAATTTCCTAATAGTGTGCTTACTTAGCTGTAAGTTTTGAATCCTTTAATCTAGGAAGACTAAAAAATTCATGTAGATCTTAATAGGGTAGACTTATTATAGTGTGGATCATTAGAAGTGATAAAAAATGTAGCACTAATAGTTAAAATTTCTTACTGCACTAGTGAATATTTGTCAGTACCATCCCCACCCTAGTTTTACATTCACCTTGGATGGTTTCGAGGTTACCAAATCTACATATGTTATGTAATGATCATTTACTACTATGTTTATGAATTCAATTAGTTTTTAGATCAAATAAATCATTGTATTAGATGTTTATGTGATTCATTCATTTGTTGTGATAAGGGTTAGAAGCAAAAGAAATTAGTTTGATCTTTATTTCAAAGGTTAAAAGTTTTTCTTGGTGTAAATACATATTTACTATTTATAGTTACTTAAATTTACTTAGGTTAATGCATTATTTTATTATTTATTTATTAGCCACCTAAGAGTATGTATACTCTTGTGAGTTGTCATGTTGACAACACAAGAGTTTGCACCTCTTTTATGCACATGGTGTCTAACACATACGAGTTAGCACACTAATTAAGCACATGGCATCTACAACCTTCTCATTCTTATCCACTCATCTAAAATGTTGGATAAGGTGTGTTCTTAGTTGTCAATGCTTATCTTATCTCCTTGTTCTTTCTAGAGACATTCTAGGTGCTTCTTGAGAGGCCTTTATATACAAGCACTCTTAGTGTGTTTACAGGTCACATATTGAATAGAGTAATGTATTAGGACATACTCTAAGTAATTGGTCATATAATTGTTTTTTCTACAATTGTGCTTGTGTTGAGTTCTACGATCTTGGGTGAATCTTTCCCTTAAGAAAATTCTTACATGGTATCAGAGCTCTTAGAAATTTTCTCATCGCATAGTCATTCGAGACCATCTTATTGCTTCAGCACCTTAGCCTGAATCCATAGTACTGCATAAATTGGGAATGTCTAGAGCTAGATCTGACCTCACCATTGCATCTAAAATGTTGACTTAGTGAAAATTGACTATAAAGTTTCCTACCCTAGGCATAGTCAAAATTGAGGAATTTTTTTTTACAAACTGGCACCCGAAGGACCAATTTGCAGCATTGGTTCGATCATTTCAGATATGTACATTTAGTTTTCAAATCTACAATTTTCTTCATCTACATCTTTGCTATTTTTTTGCATCTACATTATTTTCCATAAATTTTTGGCCATAGGGCCAGAGGAGAGATTTTTTGCAGGTGAAGATTGAAGCTTGCTGGTGCAAATTAGATATTTGCATCACATTTAGAAAGTCCAAAAACCCCTAGGTCAAATTTTGTTTCATCCAAATCGGACATCAGAGGCAAAATCTAGAGCCATTTGATTTTTGGAGGCATGGTGTTGATTCAAAAACAAAACAGTTGCAATGATTTTAAAAAAATGATATCTCCCTCATATGTACTCCATTTTGCGAGAAATTTTTTTTTGTTTTGGGATAGAATTTCATGATCTACACATTGGTGTAGGTGGTTTGAGATCTTTGTTCTTGAATTTTTCTATAATTCACAAATCCTAAATTTTGCCACTTCAAATGCTTAGTATGGGTTCATCTAGACACATAATTAGGTTCCACTTTTATTGAAAGTGTATTTTTTTTTGTCTACTTTCTAGATCTATAATCATATTATAAGTTCTGTGGATAGAAATATTGCCTTTAGAAATATGCCCTGAATTGGCAAGCGGCTATAAAGTGCCTAAATCATACATTGGGGGGGGAGGGGGTTATTTAATTGATTATTCTTGAATCGTTGGAGGTTCATTGATTGATATGATGAAGTCTTGTCAAATTTGTCAATCTAGTAGTAGACCACAAATGGAATGCTTTAATAGTTGATCATCTAAGAGAACATCCAGAATTTCTTCCTTATCTGTATACATTGCCACCACATTTTAATTGGACATATGTTGTCAACCTTCGTTGCTTTCTCTCTAAAAGTATGAGTAAGAAATATTTTTCTCCTCTTAGATTGGAACATTTTACTTATGATATTAGGTTGTCTATTTGGGAGGCATGTGGAGATCCATGTGTTCCTCCATCTCCAAAGGACATTCTCCATCTAGTCACTCTAGCTATGATTTCTTCAACTCCAGATGAGATCAAACCTTTAGCTCCTATTGCTCCTACTGATCTTGTTCCAACCATTGATGCTTCAGATTTAGTGCAACATGATACTTTATGTCTTCCTCCACTACATTCATACGAAGATTTCCTTCTTGCCCTTCCAAGCTTGTTCATGGAGTCTCACATTGAAGATGTGGGAGAGATTATTGATGATATTCATCTCCTTTTTGAGGTGAATTCCTTTGTCCTAGTGACAAATTTATGTACTTCAACACTACAGGGTACACATGGTCTTCTAGGTGATGATTTCTTGCCAGACATTTCAGCTCTATTCTTAGGGTCACACACAAAAGATATGGGAGAATTTCATGATGATCTATCACTTCTCTTTGCTGAGGATTCTTCTATAGTTGTTGTGATGGCCCACTCTAACCCTCAAGTCCATTCTCTACATGATCAATCCTTTTAGGTTGGTGTGATTGTGAATTCTCATTTATAGCATCTATAGGAGGTCTCTTTCACATTTGAGAAGATAGTTCGTTTCCTGAAGTAGGTTCTACCTCACTCCTTGTTCAATTTTCACTTCACTTTAGAAGCCATCATTAGTATCAATGCAAGGACACTTGGACATGTTTTAGTGACACCAGTCATCATAGAGATTCCTTCTCCATACAAGGGATGTATCTCATAGATACCCTTGCATTTGTTTCTTCCAAAGTGGAGGAACATCATACAAAGGTCATGGATCAACTTCTACATTGGACCATTTCTCACTGATTGGCACACACTTTTAGGGGGGGGGGGGACTACCTTATCTCCTTCTTCTCCTTTTTAGGGAGGAATTTTTCCTCTTAGGAGGTTTTGTCTTTCTCCCTTTTCTCATTTGTATATACTAGATGCATGTCATAATGGGGGGGTCTTGATTACTCCATCCATCCATGCATCTCTATTTATCTCTCTTTTTATGGGAGGGTTTTTCCCATGAGGATTTTACTATTTCCCTACTTTATGATAGATTTGCATTTTCATTTTTTAAATGGGTACCTAACATGGCCTAGTAGTCGGGACCCATCATGCATTTCATCCTAGTTTTTGTAAGCTTAAGGGCATTCCCCTAAGTTACACTTAAGGGGGGTATTGGTGTAAATACATATTTACTATTTACACTTACTTAAGTTTACTTGAGTTAATACATTGTTTTATTATTTATTTTTTTGCACCTCTTTTATGCACGTGGTGTCTACAACCTTCTCATTCTTATCCACTCATCTAGAATGTTGGATAAGGTGTCTTCTTAGTTGTCAATGCTTATCTTATCTCCTAGTTCTTTCTAGAGACATTCTAGGGGCTTCTTGCGAGACATTTATATAC
The DNA here is from genome assembly GCA_028749045.1 of Cupressus sempervirens. NCBI lineage: Eukaryota > Viridiplantae > Streptophyta > Pinopsida > Cupressales > Cupressaceae > Cupressus > Cupressus sempervirens. Next base: position 207,878,124 of record CM053784.1, read on the forward strand.
AAGAACTCCTAGTGTATTTGTAGATCACATACTGAACATACTAAATAGAGTAATGTATTAGGTCATAATACTTGATAAAAGGTTATCTAATATTTAGAAAATCACACACAAGAAATTTTCTATCTTAAATAAATTTATAAGTGTAAATTGATAACTCGTTAGGAAAGATGTGGAGATTGGAAATCTAAAATATAAGAATAAGCATATGAGGAATGAGTTGAGATCTAAAAATGAATTCAGTGAAGGATTGAACAAACGTAAAGAAGTTGTGAGATACTATGAAGAGCTAATGAGATCACAAAGAAGACCCCATCATACATTTGAACTAGGCTGTATTGAGCACTTATCATCTACCAAGGAAGGAGAATCATCATAGAGTGTAGAATAGAAGAATTTAAAGTCAAAGATGAACAAACTCATACCATGTCATTATTGAAACTAGGCTATACAAAAATAGATCTATAGAAGAAAAATTGTTAATTAGCTTAAATTTAATGGATACTATTTTACTTGTGAGAAGCAAGGACATCAAGCACATTCGTGTAAATCCAATGTTATTAGTACACAAGTTACACCTAGATTTGAGAGTTATTGCTACAATCATTAGAAGTTTGGACATAGAGCTCAAGAATGCCGATCAAAGAAATAACCTAGTTGGACAACTAGGAAGCAAGGAAATGAACTTGAGCAAGGTAACTCCAATTGGGATTCCAGTATTTGGTACAATTGTCATTTGTGTGGTGAATATGGTCATATTCTAGAAAATTTTATCATGAAACATTTTAGAGGAAAATCAAAGAATTATATGAATGGTAGTATAGTTTTTTATAGTTTTCATAAGATTAAACATTTGAGCATAAATTGTAGGAGTGGAGAACCAACACCAAGAAATAAACATAAAAACAAAAAGGCCTTGTTGATGTGGAGGAGAAAATAAATAAGATGAATAAAACATGGAGAAATAATAGAAATAGTGAAGGTCATATCACAAAATGTAATGGATCAAGTGATTAGACTACCTCAAACTAATCCAAGAAGGTATGTGAGGAAGTGTATTTCAAAATATTTATCATACACCAATTCCTAAAATCTAATGTAGTGAAGTCCATATTTTCATAATGAGATGCATTAGGATAGTTCTAATGTGTGAACTAAACTAAGAGCACATGTACCAAGTTTGATCAGAGTTAATGGCAAACATGAGTATTAATGTCGATTGTGACCAAGTCAAAGTATTTCTTAATCTCCTGCATGCACCAAGCTTTGATTCAGGATTGGGAATGTTGTTGTAACTAATTTATTGTTGTGACTGAGTTAGCGAATGGAGCATGAACATTGATTTATTTTATATAGACTAAGACAATTATCATGCATTTTGAATTTACCTACTAAATGTGCACGAAATTAAATGCCCAGATATTTCAATAAATTATATATATATATATATATATATATATATATATATATATATATATATATATATATATATATATATATATATATATATATATATATATATATATATATATATATAGTCAATTGTAAGTGCATTTCTTAATCACCTACTAATTTTGAGAGTTTAAAAAGTGATTCAAGGGAAATTCAAGACTGATTTGTGTGAAGTCTATAGAGATTTAGCGCATGCTATTAGTAAAATTAAGTTTGCAAGTTTTATTTGAACCAAGTTTGATTATTTTGAGAAAAAAAATTAAAGTTTAGAAACCCTGGTTTTCAATGGCATCTTCTATGTCTAGTATTAGAAAGGAGGCATTGAAAGACATAAATTCCTAAATTGTGTTAAATGATGCACGCTCCTTGACCATAATTTAAGGCTTATCTTGAGATTACAATGATTGGAGATACATCTAGAGCATTATCACCAATTCCACCTTGCATTGTCATGTTACATGATATATGCTAATACTACATGTCCAAGATTGGTTAAATGAGAGATTTTAAGTTGAGGAATGCTTATGATAAGATATTTTAAAATGGAGTTTTGAAGGAAGAAAATAAATTGGTCAACAAGAATGGGCTTATCTATAAACTAGCCTTTCCTATGTTTTTTTAATTTTGAATGGATTAAAATAGTTTTTAGAAGAATGCATGACATGATATTATGGTTAGAAAAGAGCCAAAGATGATAGCTAAATGAATCATTCATCAAATTACTAGTTAGCTTTCCCTTGATCAAGGGAAGAATGTGATTGAAGAACTTGCCAAGGAAAAGTGGAATGACTAAGGATTGTCAGTTGATGCAATTAATGATCAAGTCATTGGTTTTTTAGTCTAGGTGATTTGTCATAAAATCTATCGATCGAGCTGACTATGTAATGTGCCTTGCATAGTAGTAGATTTGAGATATAAAATTTTCATGAAGGACCATAGCTATGACTTGAATGAGTTGTAGTTTATTCAACTAGAAGATAATTTGGGATCTATCAAAATGGAAAAGACTAATTGATGAAATTATTTCTCTCATTCTATAAATATTATTTTATGTATAGAATTTATTTCCTACTATTTTAGATATTGTGCGAGATTAGAATAGAGCTATAACAAATAAATTCAAAAGAAAAATAAAGAATAGGATGAGAATTCCTAAGTCATATGTTGGTCAATACTATGATGTCATATGCTCTATGGTGGATACCGACTACATCTATCCTCAGGTTGTTATACTAAGGCTTGCATGGTTGAGCCCAATGCATTATGAAGTTAATGTTGATGAAGTGTCTATACTGGTAATTATATTATTATTAGATGCAATTTATAGGAATGTCAAGCCATTTTGTACATATGAGACAACAAAGATTAAAATATTGATGCAAACAAAGTATCTTAAAATTGACAAGAAGAGAAAGAAAATGATACAAGATCTAGAAGGAAAACTTGTAGAGGAACCCCTACTAAATAATGAAGGTAAGGGGGGGGATCAATAAAGTGATAATGAAGATGATGAAGATGTTGAATCCAAAAGTAAAGAGATATTGGTTGTCAAACCTTAGGAAGTAGAAGCTAAGAATATTGTTATTGTAGATCTTAAGTTCAAAGAAGAGTCTAAATAAAGTTGTAACACCACCTACCTCTACATGTCAAAGAAGACTAACTAGAAAAGGCTCAAAGGAAGCTACCCCTATAGCTACGAAGACAAAGAGTGGAACAATGAAGATTTCTAGGAAAGCAAAGGGAAAGTCTCCCAAGAAGTGGAAATTAGAAGCCAGTGAAACCAAGAAAGTTCAATAGAAGAAGAGGCAAAGGAGGAAACTTATTGTTAAACCTGATCATGATGAGGATGATGAATGAGACAGGAAAAAATCAGATGATCTTAGTAAATTTAAGATAGTGTCAAGAAAATATTCTCAGAACATAGAAAAATTATGTGAAAATATTATAATTTTAGCATGCCTAACTAGATCCTAATGTGTAAAATATGATTCTTTAGATACAGGTGGTAAAGAAAAAGTAGAGAATGAATTTTTTGAGATGCTGGTAATTTAGATATACACCTATAGAATTTGGTAAATAATTGCTAGAGTAATTGTAAAATAAAATGGATACTAACTATAAATGGGCATCAAGTAGAGAAAGATGAATGAAGGAAACAACATTAGCCTAGACAATAATAGATCTAGGCAAGAATCATATGCCTATAGCCTTAAGAGACTTTTCCAATAAATTTGTGTGCAAGACTAGGGCTTACAAATGATTTAGGAATATAATTGAAGAGGTAGTTTAGGAGAGAAAACTTGTGTGGAAGAAAGATTTTGGGCTAATGCTAGCCCTAGTAGAAGAGGAGGAAAAGGAACATGAACAAGTTTAATTAGATATTAATATGGAGAAGTTTTTTAATGATGTTGAATAGTTTGTTGAAATTGTGGAGATAATGGCTCAAGGCAAGGAAAAATAGACAAAGACAATCATAATTGAGGATGAAACTATTGGAATTATTTTAGAATAATTGAGAGGGAGGTAAATTAGTTATCTAAGGTCTAGATGTACAATTAAATTTTTTCACAACTTAGTGAACCCATATCAATAAAACATTTTCATCATGCATGCATCCATTAGATAATGTAATCACTTAAACTTGTAGGTTACTATTAAA